>VTFQ01000020.1:38487657-38495157 GCA_036281575.1 Ancherythroculter nigrocauda | reverse complement strand
CCCCACAATTCACAAAAACAAACATGTGTGTGTGTGTGTGTGTGTGTGTGTGTGTGTGTGTGTGTGTGTGTGTATAACATGCTACTGAACTTCAGCTAAATTTTAGTTAGACTGATGGCTGATGCTGCTCTGGTATTGGTTAAGCTAGTTATGACTGTAGCCTGTCCAGTGTAAGCATGGGTTAGCTGGTTTAGACTGGTTCTTTCTGCAGGGTTTGGTTAGTTGATAAATAACTTTAACTAAAAATAAAATGAAAATTGAAAATATAAAAATAAAAACTGATCCAAAATATTAATAAAAACTATGACTATAGCTGCAAGCAGCAATTACAGGGTCAAGCACAAAGAGCACGATAAACCACGCCAACATGGCTGGGAGCGTCAGACCAGCTGCAACAACAAGCTAGTAACAAATTTTAAGATGATTTTAGGCAAATTGGCTGAAAAAATCATAAATACAGTCATTAGAGATATGATTGAAAGGTTTATCACAGTTGACCAATAGGTGTCGCTGTGACCAAACTGATGTGGTGTGGTCAGAGTAAGGTGACAACGAAACATGCAAAGTTTGGTGTCAACAGGGCAAAGCAGTGCAGAGATACAGCCTCAGAGTCATTTTAGCATCAAGCCTCAACTTTGTTGCTGCACCATTTTGAAACCTTTTGTGTACCTTCAGGGCATGTTGCTGATGACACATACTGAGTTTCGTAATGGTACATCAATGCATTCATAAAGTATTGCATTTTATACCATAATACTGTATTGTAGTTGATGGCAATTTCATGTTTTGTTCAATTATAGCACACCAAGAGGCACAATCCCACCATTTTTTTTTGTATGTGTCGTCAGAGTGAGCCCATACATGTGTGTGTCAAGTTTGGTGAAAATATCTCATTTTGTTTTGGAGTGATCCTCCGTTTCCTCTCGAACGGTTTTGAAGATATTCCCAAAGGTTTTTTAAGTGCTAAGTCACCACATTGCACAAACCATAAGGCAAAACCTAGCATGTTTGGTATCGTTGGACTCAGCAAGGATTCAAGAGTCTAAGGAGATGACTCCCGTGAAAATAAGTCAACCACACCCAAAGTTATAAACATTTGAATATTTGATTTTACCACTAGGTGGCGCTGGCTTGAAACTTCTCAGACTCCTTTAGGGCATTGTGCTGATGACCCATACAGAGTTTCATAACAATGCGCTAATGTGTTCATAAAATACAGCATTTTACTACAAAATTCAAATTGGTCGACGCCCAAAATGGCTGATATGGGAGATTTTGATATCATTCAACTGGGCATGATGACCTGAATCTAAAAAGACCACTTTTATGATTTTTGGACAAACTGTTCATAACTTCTTAGCAAAAATAACCATTTTCGTATCTCCGGACCAGTAGATGGCGCTGTGCCGAAACTCAGCATGTAACTTTAAGTCATGCTTGTGATGACATGTACCAAGTTTGGTCTGAATACGATAAAGCATTGCGGGGAAACAGCCTTACATCTATTATCGCAAGCAATACGTAAAATCTGTTTGCGCGTTATTCAAAAACAGTTTGGCAAATCGACTTGAATTCTATAATTTTTTGTCAGCATGGTCTGAAGATGATCTGGTTCAATTTTCGTAAAAATCGGAGGAGTTAAAAAAAAGTAGTTTTTTTCTGATATTTCAAAATGGCGGAAACATTTTCATGGCGGAAAATGAAGCCCTTACGGTTCAATAGTTATTAACATAAACATGAGTGCAAGTTTGTACAGCTGGTGGCGCTAGAGGGATTGAGTTAGAGACTCCAAATTTGCTATGGGCACAGTTCAGGCCTCTATCGGTGTGCCAAATTTCATAACTTTCCCACAAGTGGTTCTATGGGCTGTCATAGACTCCCAGAGCGGAAACAGAAGAATAAGAATAAGAATGCAAAGATTACAATAGTTGCCTATAATGTATCAATGATACTAAAATAACACTGACCATGACATCATAACTGCATGTAAAGATGCATCTCAGCAACAGAAGAAAATACACTGTCTGGATATTTATATCTGGATGTTTATTAATAAAGGCGCAGCCTAATTCTGGACTCTGAATATTAAACAGATGCAAATGCCACTGAAGTAAGTGTGTGTGTGTGTGTGTGTGTGTGTGTGTGTGTGTGTGTGTGTGTAAAATCTTTTGCTTATGGACATTTGGTCTGTGATGAGAGGCTGACACTGTTACCAAGGAAATGTTATTTGCTAAGGAAACTGAATTTTCCCAGAGGACTCAACAGATGTTGCCATGCTGTCCTCTATCCTGTCTGTCTCTCTTTGTCCACCCCATCTTTCTCTGTGTTTATCCTGTCTGTCTCTGTGTCTATCCTGTCTGTCTCTCTTTGTCCATCCTGTCTGTCTCTCAGTGTCCATCCTGTCTGTCTCTCAGTGTCTATCCTGTCTGTCTCTCTTTGTCCACCCCATCTTTCTCTGTGTTTATCCTGTCTGTCTCTCAGTGTCCATCCTGTCTGTCTCTCAGTGTCTATCCTGTCTCTCTCTTTGTCCATCCTGTCTGTCTCTCAGTGTCCATCCTGTCTGTCTCTCAGTGTCTATCCTGTCAGTCTCTCAGTGTCTATCCTGTCTGTCTCTCAGTGTCTATCCTGTCTGTCTCTCTGTGTCTATCCTGTCAGTCTCTCAGTGTCTATCCTGTCTGTCTCTCTGTGTCTATCCTGTCAGTCTCTCAGTGTCTATCCTGTCTGTCTCTCTGTGTCTATCCTGTCAGTCTCTCCGTGTCCATCCTGTCTGTCTCTCAGTGTCTATCCTGTCTGTCTCTCAGTGTCTATCCTGTCTGTCTCTCTGTGTCTATCCTGTCTGTCTCTCAGTGTCTATCCTGTCTGTCTCTCAGTGTCTATCCTGTCTGTCTCTCAGTGTCTATCCTGTCTGTCTCTCTGTGTCTATCCTGTCAGTCTCTCAGTGTCTATCCTGTCTGTCTCTCTTTGTCCATCCTGTCTGTCTCTCAGTGTCCATCCTGTCTGTCTCTCAGTGTCTATCCTGTCTGTCTCTCTGTGTCTATCCTGTCAGTCTCTCCGTGTCCATCCTGTCTGTCTCTCAGTGTCTATCCTGTCTGTCTCTCAGTGTCTATCCTGTCTGTCTCTCTGTGTCCATCCTGTCTGTCTCTCAGTGTCTATCCTGTCTGTCTCTCTGTGTCTATCCTGTCAGTCTCTCCGTGTCCATCCCATCTTTCTTTGAGTGTCTATCCCATCTTTCTCTCAGTGTCTATCCTGTCTCTCTCTCTGTCTGTCTGTCTTTCTGTCCTGTCTGTCTCTCAGTGTCCATCCTGTCTGTCTCTCAGTGTCCATCCTGTCTTTCTTTGAGTGTCCATCCTGTCTGTCTCTCTGTGTCCATCCCGTCTTTCTTTGAGTGTCTATCCTGTCTGTCTCTCAGTGTCTATCCTGTCTGTCTCTCCGTGTCCATCCTGTCTGTCTCTCAGTGTCTATCCTGTCAGTCTCTCCGTGTCCATCCCATCTTTCTTTGAGTGTCTATCCCATCTTTCTCTCAGTGTCTATCCTGTCTCTCTCTCTGTCTGTCTGTCTGTCTGTCTGTCTTTCTGTCCTGTCTGTCTCTCAGTGTCCATCCTGTCTGTCTCTCAGTGTCCATCCTGTCTGTCTCTCTGTGTCCATCCCGTCTTTCTTTGAGTGTCTATCCTGTCTGTCTCTCAGTGTCTATCCTGTCTGTCTCTCAGTGTCTATCCTGTCTGTCTCTCTTTGTCCATCCTGTCTGTCTCTCAGTGTCCATCCTGTCTGTCTCTCAGTGTCTATCCTGTCTGTCTCTCTGTGTCTATCCTGTCAGTCTCTCCGTGTCCATCCTGTCTGTCTCTCAGTGTCTATCCTGTCTGTCTCTCAGTGTCTATCCTGTCTGTCTCTCTGTGTCCATCCTGTCTGTCTCTCAGTGTCTATCCTGTCTGTCTCTCTGTGTCTATCCTGTCAGTCTCTCCGTGTCCATCCCATCTTTCTTTGAGTGTCTATCCCATCTTTCTCTCAGTGTCTATCCTGTCTCTCTCTCTGTCTGTCTGTCTTTCTGTCCTGTCTGTCTCTCAGTGTCCATCCTGTCTGTCTCTCAGTGTCCATCCTGTCTTTCTTTGAGTGTCCATCCTGTCTGTCTCTCTGTGTCCATCCCGTCTTTCTTTGAGTGTCTATCCTGTCTGTCTCTCAGTGTCTATCCTGTCTGTCTCTCCGTGTCCATCCTGTCTGTCTCTCAGTGTCTATCCTGTCAGTCTCTCCGTGTCCATCCCATCTTTCTTTGAGTGTCTATCCCATCTTTCTCTCAGTGTCTATCCTGTCTCTCTCTCTGTCTGTCTGTCTGTCTGTCTTTCTGTCCTGTCTGTCTCTGTGTCCATCCTGTCTGTCTCTCAGTGTCCATCCTGTCTGTCTCTCAGTGTCCATCCCGTCTTTCTTTGAGTGTCCATCCTGTCTGTCTCTCTGTGTCCATCCCGTCTTTCTTTGAGTGTCTATCCTGTCTGTCTCTCAGTGTCTATCCTGTCTGTCTCTCCGTGTCCATCCCGTCTTTCTTTGAGTGTCTATCCTGTCTATCTCTCTGTGTCCATCCTGTCTGTCTCTCAGTGTCTATCCTGTCTGTCTCTCAGTGTCCATCCCGTCTTTCTTTGAGTGTCTATCCTGTCAGTCTCTCTGTGTCCATCCTGTCTGTCTCTCTGTGTCTATCCTGTCTTTCTTTGAGTGTCCATCCCGTCTTTCTTTGAGTGTTTATCCTGTCTCTCTCTCTGTCTCTGTCCTGTCTGTCTCTCCATGTCCATCCTGTCTGTCTCTCTGTGTCCATCCCATCTTTCTTTGAGTGTCTATCCTGTCTGTCTCTCAGTGTCCATCCTGTCTGTCTCTCTGTGTTTATCCTGTCTGTCGCTCTGTGTCCATCCTGTCTGTCTCTCTGTGTCCATCCCGTCTTTCTTTGAGTGTCCATCCTGTCTGTCTCTCTGTGTCCATCCCGTCTTTCTTTGAGTGTCTATCCTGTCTGTCTCTCCGTGTCCATCCCGTCTTTCTTTGAGTGTCTATCCTGTCTGTCTCTCAGTGTCTATCCTGTCAGTCTCTCTGTGTCCATCCTGTCTGTCTCTCCATGTCCATCCCGTCTTTCTTTGAGTGTCTATCCCATCTTTCTCTCAGTGTCTATCCTGTCTCTCTCTGTCTCTGTCCTGTCTGTCTCTCTGTGTCCATCCCGTCTTTCTTTGAGTGTCTATCCTGTCTGTCTCTCTGTCTCTGTCCTGTCTGTCTCTCTGTGTCCATCCCGTCTTTCTTTGAGTGTCTATCCTGTCTCTCTTTCTGTCTCTGTCCTGTCTGTCTCTCTGTGTCCATCCCGTCTTTCTTTGAGTGTCTATCCTGTCTGTCTCTCCATGTCCATCCTGTCTGTCTCTCTGTGTCCATCCCGTCTTTCTTTGAGTGTCTATCCTGTCTGTCTCTCTTTGTCCATCCTGTCTGTCTCTCTGTGTCCATCCCGTCTTTCTCTGAGTGTCTATCCTGTCTCTCTCTCTCTGTCTCTGTCCTGTCTGTCTCTCAGTGTCCATCCTGTCTGTCTCTCAGTGTCCATCCCGTCTTTCTTTGAGTGTCCATCCCGTCTTTCTTTGAGTGTCTATCCTGTCTCTCTCTCTGTCTCTGTCCTGTCTGTCTCTCCATGTCCATCCTGTCTGTCTCTCTGTGTCCATCCCGTCTTTCTTTGAGTGTCTATCCTGTCTCTCTCTCTCTGTCTCTGTCCTGTCTGTCTCTCAGTGTCCATCCTGTCTGTCTCTCTGTGTCCATCCCGTCTTTCTTTGAGTGTCTATCCTGTCTGTCTCTCTTTGTCCATCCTGTCTGTCTCTCTGTGTCCATCCCGTCTTTCTCTGAGTGTCTATCCTGTCTCTCTCTCTCTGTCTCTGTCCTGTCTGTCTCTCCATGTCCATCCTGTCTGTCTCTCTGTGTCCATCCCGTCTTTCTTTGAGTGTCTATCCTGTCTCTCTCTCTGTCTCTGTCCTGTCTGTCTCTCTGTGTGATGCTGCAGTCTCTGCAGTGCTGTAAATGACTTTAATTAAAGTTCTTCAGCTCCGTTACTGAAACGCTCAGGATGTTAATTACCCGCTCGTCTCTCTCAGGTTGTTTAGGAGAGCGGTTGTGAGTCTTTAACGTGGTTTGATGATGATGTTGATGTGTGTGTGAGCGGCTGATTCCTGAAACACTCAAGTCAGCTTTATTTCTACAGCGCTTTATAGAGTACAGATCATTTCAAAACAGCTTCAAAACAGAAAAATAACAGAATCGATGCAAACACCATCAAATATGAGACAAACTCAATTTCAGCTGTAAACTGGCTCTAAAAAGACAATAGTGTCTTTACTCAGATCAAGTCACTTGCTCCGATTCCTCCGAAATGATTAAGTTGTTTCCACTCTTGGCAGCTGATGTTTTATATAGAGACACTTTCACCCTCCAATCAATCATCATGATCAGATCAAGCCCCGCCCCCTCCAGTTTTTCACAGACAGTCTTTATGGTCATTCAGTTTAGCGTTTGTGACTCGTGGTTTCTGCTCGTACGTCTGTGAGCGTCACTGAGACTCATCTGAGATTTGAGTCCATCAGAGATCACGTGCTGATGATGTTCATGTGTCACCGTGTTGTTTATAAAAGCTCAGTGAATAAAGATACTGATGAATGATGTTTTCCCACTACAGATGGCTGAATGTCTCTCTCTTGTCTCTCTCTGTCTCAGATGAACGGGATGGACGGAGACGTTGAATATGAGGAGATCACGCTGGAGAGGGTTTGAGACATCTCTAGTTTTCAGCTCTTTGATCATATCACAGCACTTCTGCATGAACATCAGTGTGTGTGTGTTTGTGTTTAGGGTAACTCTGGTCTGGGCTTCAGTATAGCCGGTGGGACTGATAACCCTCACATAGGAGATGATCCCAGTATCTTCATCACTAAGATCATACCAGGAGGAGCCGCAGCACAGGACTGCCGGCTGAGGTAAAACACACACACACACAGTCAGTTTTTTCGCTGTAATGGAATGGGGTGAAGGGTCATTGACAGGGTTCTCTGTGCCTTTCAGGGTGAACGACAGTATTCTCTTCGTGAATGACGTGGATGTGCGTGAAGTCACTCACAGTTTCGCGGTGGAGGCGCTGAAGGAGGCGGGGCCGATCGTCCGGCTCTACGTGCTGCGACACAAACCGTCCGCGGAGAGAATCACAGAGCTGAAACTCATCAAGGGACCTAAAGGTGCGTGAGGGGCAGCAGGTGGGCGGAGCTGATGTTTTTTAGCTCATCTGATTGGCTGCGCTCCTGTGCCGCAGGTCTGGGCTTCAGCATCGCGGGCGGCGTCGGGAACCAGCACGTCCCGGGAGACAACAGCATCTACGTCACCAAGATCATCGAAGGCGGAGCCGCGCATAAAGACGGACGGCTGCAGATCGGGGACAAAATTCTCGCTGTGAGTTTGAGCACGTGAACAAGATTGATTTTCTGACCCCACTGGCAGATATTTGTTCTTGTT
>VTFQ01000020.1:38470157-38482657 GCA_036281575.1 Ancherythroculter nigrocauda | reverse complement strand
TGGAAACTGGATTTTGAGTCAGTGAGATAGCGGATGCAGTGAATGCACAGCTGTAGTAGTTGTAGTTGATTAGTTGAAATGTTTGAAATTAATATTATTTTTTTAAATAAAAGTTTCCTGTTTAAAATACAGCAGTATTGTACAATAGATATTGATTCAGTTTACAGGAAATTCAATAAAAATGCAAAAGTGCATGTAGTAAACTTAAGTTCGTAGTGGGGAAGGAAGTGGTCAGGGACGACGAACAACTGCTGACTGAGTCTTTATTGAATGTCAAACAGAAGGACTGTGCAACGCACAACAACGAAAATAAACAATCCACAAAGGGCTTCACTCCAGGTTCGGTATACACTATCCACAAGGGCTTCACTCCACTTTGGGCTTACACTATCCACAAGGGCTTCACTCCACGAACCTCGACTCGACTCAGTCAACAGTTCCCCTCTCTCTCACACACTCCTGCTTCTCACGGCGTTTTGTCCTGTCTCCGCGCCAATCACTGGAATGAGAAACAGGTGTTCGTGATTTGTATTCAAGCCACTCACTTACCACGCGTCTCCCGCTATTCTCTCCGGTTGCAGACCTCGCTGAACCACGCCCCCCTCGCCACATACCCCCACCGCCCGACTCAGGCCGGGGAGCCGTCCGGCCTGCAGCCCCCCCCCCCCCATTTCTGGAGAGGAAATCGGCCACAGCCATCCGAACACCCGGCCTGTGGACCACCTTGAACTTAAAAGGCTGTAGAGCCAGATACCAACGAGTGATCCGCGCGTTGGTATCCTTCATGCGGTGGAGCCACTGCAGGGGAGCATGGTCCGAACAGAGAGTGAATTCCCGTCCCAGGAGATAATAGCGGAGGGTGAGGACGGCCCACCTGATAGCCAGACACTCTTTTTCTACGGTACTGTACTTAGCTTCTCTCTTAGAGAGCTTACGGCTAATGTACAGTACCGGCCGCTCCTCACCCTCTATCTCCTGGGACAGGACAGCACCCAACCCCCTGTCCGACGCGTCAGTCTGCAATAGAAAGGGGAGAGAAAAGTCAGGAGAGTGAAGTAGTGGCCCGCCACACAGAGCAGCCTTTACTTGGGTGAAGGCCTGCTGGCACAGCTCCGTCCACTGGACCGCATCTGGAGCATCCTTTTTAGTTAGGTCAGTCAACGAGCTGGTGAGGGCCGAATAGTTAGGTACAAACCTTCTGTAGTATCCCGCCAGCCCGAGGAACTGTCTAACCTCCTTTTTGGTCTTGGGGCGCGGACAGGTCGCAATCGCTGCCGTCTTGTCAATTTGGGGACGCACCTGCCCATGCCCCAAGTGGAAGCCCAGATACTTTACCTCCACGCGCCCAATTGCACACTTCTTCGGGTTGGCCGTGAGCCCAGCCCCTCTCAGCGATCTCAGGACGGCTCTCACATGCTGCATATGCCGCTGCCAATCGTTACTATAGATAATAATATCATCTAGATAGGCAGCCGCATACACAGCATGGGGCCGGAGAATCTTATCCATGAGTCGCTGAAAGGTAGCCGGTGCCCCGAACAGCCCGAACGGAAGCGTAACGAATTGGTGTAATCCGAACGGCGTCGTGAAAGCTGTCTTTTCTTTGGATAAAGGCGACAAGGGGATCTGCCAGTACCCTTTCGTTAAGTCCAGTGTCGAATAAAATCGAGCCGCACCTAGCCGGTCAAGCAATTCGTCCACTCGCGGCATTGGATACGCGTCGAATTTCGACACTGCATTCACCCTGCGATAATCCACACAGAAACGAACCGAGCCGTCGGTCTTAGGAACCAAAACTATCGGGCTCGCCCAGTTACTGCTGGACTCTTCTATTACTCCCATTTTCAGCATTGCCTCTAATTCGTCCTGAACTACCTTTTTTTTGTGTTCAGGTAACCTATACGGCCGGCTGCGAACAACCACGCCCGGCTCCGTCTCGACATGGTGCTGAATAAGGTTCGTACGCCCCGGCAGGGGAGAGAACACGTCTGCAAATTCCTTTTGCAATTTGGATAAATCAGTGAGCTGGGAGGGCGAGAGGTGATCTCCCCCCGGGACCAGAGCGAGAGATTGAGTTTTTACATTCGCCTCTGGTCCGAGATCATCCTCCCCACTAATCACCGTCGCCAGCATCACTGATTCCGCCTCATTCCATTTTTTAAGTAGGTTGAGGTGATAGATTTGACGTGCCCCCCTCCTGTCGGACCGTACCACCTCGTAATCGAGCTCGCCGACTTGCCGTGTGACCTCAAAGGGTCCTTGCCACTTTGCAAGTAATTTCGAACTGGAAGTAGGGAGCAATACAAGCACTTTCTCTCCCGGTGCAAATTTGCGTAAATTAGACCGTCTGTTATACAGCTGGCTCTGCCTGCGCTGGGCTTGTAACAAATTCTCCATGGATAGCCGCCCCAAAGTGTGGAGTTTTGTTCGCAAGTCCAGCACATACTGAATTTCGTTTTTGGCCTGAGATGGTCCGTCCTCCCAAGTCTCCCTCAGGACATCCAGCACCCCGCGGGGCTGGCGCCCAAAGAGAAGCTCGAAGGGGGAAAACCCCGTGGAGGCTTGCGGGACCTCTCGCACTGCGAATAACAGAGGTTCTAACCACTTATCCCAATTTTTGGCGTCTTCTTGAACGAACTTACGAATCATGGATTTAAGCGTGCGATTAAAACGTTCGACCAGCCCGTCCGTTTGTGGGTGAAAGACGCTGGTACGAACCGATTTAATGCCCAATAATTCGTACAGTTCACGTAACGTGCGTGACATAAACGCCGTGCCTTGATCGGTGAGGATTTCTTTTGGAATCCCCACCCGGGAGATTAAACGAAACAGTGCATCCGCAACACTCTTAGCGGAAATGTTGCGGAGAGCCACTGCTTCAGGATATCGCGTTGCATAATCCACAATGACTAATGCAAAGCGATGTCCCCTTGCTGATCGTTCTAATGGCCCGATGAGGTCCATACCAATTCTCTCGAAGGGGACCTCCATTAATGGGAGTGGGCGCAATGGCGCTTTTAGGGTGGCCGGTGGGTTCACCAACTGGCATTCACGACAAGACGCGCACCACCTGCGTACATTCTCGTGAATGCCCGGCCAGAAAAACCGGGTCATGAGACGATTTAGTGTCGCCGCCTGTCCCAAATGCCCCGCCATCGGATTAGAATGAGCCGCGTGGAAAAGCATTTCCCTGCGGCTCTTTGGCACTAACAACTGGGTTGTATCTTCTTTTGTTTGAGTGTCTTGGGTCACTCGATACAACCTATCTTTTATAATCGCGAAATATGGATAAGCAAGCGGACGTCCAGGCTGGAGAGGCTGACCATCAATCATGCAGACCCTTTCAAATGCATGTTTTAGCGTTTCATCATGAGTCTGCTCCAGGGGAAAATCATCGCGTTCCGGAAGAATTAGTCTTCCGGCTTCACTCAGATCCCCTGCAGCAGAACTCTCCGGTCTCTGATCAGTCTCTCCCACCTGCACTCGCGCCTGCTTACCCCGCGTTCCTTTCCCCCAAGAGGCATCCGAGCATAAACATCCCAATAATTGCTTGAACGCAGGCCAATCCGTTCCCAAAATTATCGGATGCCGGAGGTGCGGGTTAACTGCCACCTCAACACTATGCTTTTGTCCCCTAAATTTAATTATGACGGACATTATAGGATATCTCACCACATCCCCGTGCACGCACCGAACCCCAACCATGCGGCCTGTATCCAATGCCCCGGATGAAATCAGGCTTTGATGAACAGAGGTTTGGTTGCAGCCCGAGTCCACCAAAGCCTGATAGGTACCCCCCTTGATCCTCACCGGTATTTGGTACCCGCCAGCCTGACCAGGGGCGGCCTGAGGATCGTCGGGGACCCGGATCAGCGTCCCGACCTCCATAACCGGACATTTATCCACAAAATGATCCGGATCCCCGCACCGCCAACAGGCCGGCCCAGACCTGCCCGCCGCTCCAGTGGCAGAGAGTGGGCTGAATACATGGCGCGGAGAGAGGGGAGAAGCAGGAGTGGGGTCCGCCCCGGCAGCAGGGAGTCCCGCCCCCCTGGGCGGGGCTCTGGGTCCGTAGGAAGGTGCCTGTCCCGTTCCGCCCCGCCCTCGGGGCGGAACACGAGGTGGGCCGGGCGGACGAGACCTAGGGAAAGGGACAGGTCTAGAGAGAGAGGGGGACAAAAGAGAGGGAGAGAGAGAGGCAGCTGGAAGGGGTTCGCCGCCCCCTTGGCACGCCACCAGATGATCCTCCGCCAGTTGGATGGCTGAGTCCAGCGACGTGGGGCGGTGGCACTGGACCCACTCGGCCGTCTTTTTCGGGAGCCGAGTGATGAATTGCTCCAGCACCACGCGATCGACGACCAGGTCCACGTCGCTTCCCTCAGCCAGCAACCATTTGCGGCACGAGTCCCGGAGCTGCTGGGCCAACGTGAAGGGCCGGCCGGACTCACCCAGGTCGAGGGAGCGAAAGCGCTGTCGGTGCTGCTCCGGGGTCCGACCGACCCGCTGGATGATGGCCCGTCGTAGGTCTTCATAGACCAGGAGGTTCGGGACGGGGAGCTGCTGGGCCGCCACCTGTGCTTCTCCTGAGAGGAGCGGGACCAGCCTCATCGACCACTGGTCCCGCGGCCATTTACACGCCTCCGCGGATCTCTGGAAGAGGTCTAAGAACACCTCGGGATCATCCAGTGGGCCCATCTTATTTAAGGGCAGGTGGACAGGCACAGCGGGCGGTTCGGTGGGCTCCCGGGGAACCTCCCGGTCAATCCAGCTCCGGAACGCCTCGCGGTCCTCCTGCTGGGTCTGTAGAATGGCCTGGAAACACCGCTCCTGGTCGCCTCTTAACTCCAGCAGGGCCTGTTGTTGTTCGCGGTGCAGGACCGCGAGGGACGCGATGATGTCCGCAAATGTGGCGGAGGACGACGATTGCATGGCGACGTGCACACCGACTTCCTTCCCGGGTTTCGGCACCAGTGTAGTAAACTTAAGTTCGTAGTGGGGAAGGAAGTGGTCAGGGACGACGAACAACTGCTGACTAAGTCTTTATTGAATGTCAAACAGAAGGACTGTGCAACGCACAACAACGAAAATAAACAATCCACAAAGGGCTTCACTCCAGGTTCGGTATACACTATCCACAAGGGCTTCACTCCACGAACCTCGACTCGACTCAGTCAACAGTTCCCCTCTCTCTCACACACTCCTGCTTCTCACGGCGTTTTGTCCTGTCTCCGCGCCAATCACTGGAATGAGAAACAGGTGTTCGTGATTTGTATTCAAGCCACTCACTTACCACGCGTCTCCCGCTATTCTCTCCGGTTGCAGACCTCGCTGAACCACGCCCCCCTCGCCACAGTGCACCTCATGCGCTTTTACTCATCATTTGGTAACATTTTTCAATAAGGATACCGAACCAATCAAACAGATGAATGTTGTGATAGTGTCACAGTGTTTCTGCTTCAAGAATCAGACTAAAAGTGTCTCTGAACATCACACACAGCAGCTGACCAGGTGTGTGTGTGTGTGTGTGTGTTCCTGTAGGGTGGAGAGGAAGGAATGGTCCCGTCTGAAGACTCGTGGCAGAGAAGCCGTCAGCGGTGAGTGAGTGTGTTTGACACTGATCTGTGGCTCATAGTGGCTCGTGACTCTGACATCCTGTGTGTGTGTGTGTGTGTGTGTGTGTGTGTGTGTGTGTGTGTGTTTCAGGACGCAGCGATTACATCGTCAGCTATGAGACGGTGATTCAGACTGAAGGTGAGTCTTGGAGTTCAATGGATAAAACGCTCTAATACTTTTGCACTTGATTACATTAAGATTTGCAAACATTTTTATATTACAAGTTTTTAAATATGCAAATATATAATTAAATATGTGCTAGTTTGCTTAAATTTCCAGAACATTAATGTGAACATTGGATAAAGCCTCGTTCTTGTTTGATTTTGGTGACATATTAAAGGTTTTTACAGAGGATTTTCCTTTTTATCACTCCATAAATCAGAAAATACTGCCAACAGACAGAAATCAAATACATTTTCACCATGTTTTTAGGAGTAAAATGTTGTATAAATCAGGTGAATCATATATGAACAACCCAATATAGATATGAATAAAATTGTAAAGTTTGGTGTGTGTGAAGCTGCTGAAGTGGAGATTTCTGACTCACAGCCTTTAAAGATTGAAATCTACTGACACAAAGAGATAAAGTGTACTAAAATAAACACTTAAATGTGTGTTTTGGATGTTTTCTGACCTATAGTCTGAGAGAGGACATGCTATGGAAGCAAAATAGACCAAAATCTCAAAACTGGATGAAAAATGATGCTTGTGCCTGTAGTGTCTGGCCTTAATGTTGAACTATAGAGCTTTGATTTTGGTGTAAAACTGCAGGGAGTACTGTGGTGTTATTGTAGAATTCATTAAAATGGTGAATAACACTGTAACTGTGATGTCATTTCCTGTCCTGCAGTGCACTACGCACGTCCAGTCATAATCCTCGGGCCAAGCAAGGACCGCGTCAATGACGATCTCCTCTCCGAGTTCCCGGACAAGTTTGGCTCCTGTGTCCCGCGTAAGATGCCCAATTCAGTTCAAATTGATTCAGTTCAGTTCGGTAACAGTATCAGTGTTCATCAATTATGAAACAAATTCAATTCACTTCAGTTTGATTCAATTAATTTCAAAAACATTATCAGTGTTCATGAATTATGAAACTAATTAAATTCAGTTTAGTTCAATTCAGTTCAATAACAATGTCAATGTTGCAAAGTTCATCAATTATGAAACAAATTCAATTCACTTCAGTTAGATTCAATTCAGTTTGATTCCATTGAATTCAATAATAGTGTTGATTTTGCAAAAATCATCAATTTTTAAAGAAATGTCAGTTAAAATTGATTCAGTTCAGTTCAATAAGAGTCAATGTGGCAAAGTTTATCAATTATGAAAAAAATTCAATTCAATTCAATTTGATTCAGTTCAATTCAGTAATAGTGTCATTTTGATTCAATTCGGTTAAATAACAGTGTCAGTGTTGAACAGTTCATCAATTATGAAAAATTCAATTTGGTTCAATTTGATTTAATTCATAACATTGCTATTGACAAGTTAATCAATTATTAAACAAATTCAGTTCAATGTTTATTCAATTCAGTTCAATTCAGAAACAAATTCAATTCAGTTCAGTTTGATTCAGTTCAGTTCAATATATTGCAATGTTGATGCTGCAAAAATCATCAATTTTTAAACAAATTAAATTCAGTTCAATTTGTTTCAATTCAGTTCAATAACAGTATCAATGTTCAAATTTAATCAATTATAAAACTAATTCAGTTCAGCTCAATTTGATTCAATTCAACTGAATTGAATGAAATTAAACTGAATTGAATTTGTTTCAATAACTGTCAATGTTGTAAAGTTTATCAATTATGAATCAAATTCAATTCAGTTTAATCTCATTCATGCATCATATAGAATAGTACAAGCAAAATCCACATAATATGATAAAAACTCTTATGAATGACTCAGTCGAGTGATCTGATTATATTCTGACCACAAAGACTCGTTAGTGACACTTCCTGTGTTCGACAGACACGACGCGGCCGAAGCGCGAGTACGAGATGGACGGACGCGACTACCACTTTGTGTCGTCACGGGAACAGATGGAGAAAGACATTCAGAGTCACCGGTTCATCGAGGCCGGACAGTACAACAGCCACCTGTACGGAACCAGCGTCCAGAGCGTCAGACAGGTGGCCGAACAGGTGAGAGACAGACAGACAGACGCATGAACAGACAGACAGATGGATGAGGGAGACTCATGAGCCGTGTGTGTGTGTGTGTTTTCAGCAAGGGAAACACTGTATCTTGGATGTTTCGGCGAATGCAGTGAGGAGGTTACAAGCCGCACAACTTCATCCCATCGCCATCTTTATACGACCCTCGTCCCTGCAGAACATACTGTGAGTCTCTCTGTGTGTGTATATGTGTGTGTGTGTGAGTGTGTGTGTGTGTATCATTTTAATCAAGTTATTCACATCTGGTAATAGTAATTATGTTTGTCATGACAAACACTCTCAAATCGTGGCCAATCAGAAGAGCGTGTGAGTCTCTGCACTGCTGTCTCACACTCACTACATACTGGATGAGTGTATAATCAAATGAATCCAGATGAAAACATTTTAATGTTATTAAAAACACATGCTCAGCGACTGATACAGTCTTTGTCATGAATCCTGTACACGTGTTTGTTCTTGTTTAGTTTATTTTCCACATATGAGGCAAATTATTAATTGTCACATTCATTATGGCTATTAAAGTGATGCACAGTGATATTCAGACTCAAATTAAACACTGATATAAAGCACATGATCATTAGCTGAGATCATCAGTGTCACAATGTAACTGGCTGTTGCTTGATTCCAGAGACATTAACAAGCGTCTGACGGAGGAACAGGCCCGAAGAGCTTTAGACAGAGCCGTCAAACTGGAGCAGGACTTCATCGAGTGTTTCTCAGGTGAATCTTCATCATCATCATCCATATGTAAATAGGCTCTGATATGATTTAGTCCATCAAGTTAAACTAAAATAAATTGAGAAATGTTGCCTTGGCAAATAGCTGAAATAAAATAAATTCCTTATCTGTCAGTCACTTTGATGTTTTGTTGAATGACAACTCTTGGGAGCCCCAATCACCTCTGAGAATTCAGAAACGGCCATTGAGAATTGGCGAGTGGAATTTGCTAGCCACTCACCATCATGTCTTCCAGAAATCAGCTCATTCCAATCTCCACCTCTAAAAGAACTGTTCTAGCTGGAAAGAGTGATATAGCGCATTACAGCGGTCTCTCTCCTAAAAGAGTGAGCACAGATAAATGCTGAGAGTTTCCCCTTGCCGCTTCAGCTAAAAGAGCAGTTTCCCTAAAAGAGCTTGCACAAACGGCAAGCGTCTTTTAAAAGATGCCTTTCCATTTGTGTATTCCTGTGTTTGGTCGATATCTCTCGTCCTCAGGCTGCTACGATCTCTGCCTCACATGTCTGGGCCGTGCACATTCTGAGAAAGCTTTCGTGGATGGCTCATGATCTTACTCTGCGAGAACATGACCATTGCAATGCTGCAGTCATGTCTATCTTTCCTGGCAAGGGAAGGAAAACCTCAGCCGCTGCCTGCAGCGCGGCTAGCGTTCAGGACAACACGAGAGCTACAGCAAGAGTGTTTCCGCTGGGTGAATCCCCACGGACCTCCCGCTCCTCTCTCACGTTACCTCCAGTGGAGCTCATGGGTGACTTCAACATTGCATCACATGATGCACACAGCATTTCATTCGGGGCTTCGGATAAGGATGAGCTGCTGATAGAAGCATCAGGGGGTGGGCCAGAGCCTTCTGATGCGGAAGACTCGACTGAGACATTTGACTTGACATTTGATATTCAACAGTGCTTTGATCTGCCTGCATTGACACTATTCTTTAAGAGCTGCTGTGCAGCCAAAATAATGTACCAGTTATCAATGTAAAGCTGCTTTGACACAATCTGCATTGTAAAAAGCGCTATATAAATAAAGGTGACTTGACTTGACTTGACTGAGCTCCAGGCATACGGTAACGTCGCATGTCGCAACTTGCCCGCCATCTCCTCCTCTAAGGAAGAGTATTCCCTGACCAAGGCCACACTGGACACACTGGAACACAGCTGACAAGTATGCGTTTTGGCTCAACTGGACTTGGTTCTCGAAGCTCATACTCCTAACGACAGCCCCTCTCTGTCAAATTCCCCTGAGAAAGGACCTTCTTTCTCAGGGACAATTTGGAAACCGCGCCCAGGCTTCTGAAACCTCCATGTCTGGCCCCTGGACAGGACATAGAAGACTTGAATGGTCTGTCACCAGCGGTGATAGACACCATCACTCAGGCTAGAGCTCCCTCTACAAGGCGGGCCTATGCTTTGAAGTGCAGTGTTTGCTAATTGGTGTGCTTCCTGTGGAGAAAAACCACAGAGATGTTCAGACAGGTCGGTGCTTTCCTTCCTGCAGGAGAGGTTGAAGGGTAGGCTGTTCCCTTCAATCCTAAAAGTGTATGTGGCCGCCATAGCAGCACATCATGATTCAGTGGATGGTAAATCATTAGGGAAGCACGACTTGTTTATCAGGTTCCTCAGAGGTTCCAGGAGGTTGAATCATTCTAGGCCATGCCTTATTCCCTCATGGGACCTATTACTGGCCCTACAGTAGCCACTGGAGTCAGTAGAGCACCTCTCTTTGAAGATGGTGCTCTAGACCGCGCTCACTTCCATCAAGAGGGTTGGGGTCCTGCAGCCATTCTCTGTCAGCGAAATGTGCCTTGTTTGATTCGGCATACTCACATAATCCTGAAACCCCGACCGGGCTCTGTGCCCAAAGTTCCCATTACCCCTTTCAGGAATCAGATGGAGAACTTGCAAGTGCTGCCTCGAGACAAGGCATACCCAGTCTTATCATTGCTGTGTCCAGTACACACTTTGAGCATTCATCTGGAGGGTGCGTAGGAGGGTGCGTAGGCTTTCTCCAAACAGAGGTCGGCCCACTGGATAGTGGATGCTATAGCCTTTGCTTATCAGGCACAGGGGAACGTGCCGTGCCCCTTTGGAGTCCCAGCACACTGCACCAGGAGTGTTTCATCCTCCTGGGCATTAGCTAACAGTGCCTCTCTAACAGACATCTGCAGAGCAGCGGTCTGGGTGCCACCTTTGCGAGATATTACAATGTCCAGGTTGAGCCAGTTTTGTCCTGTGTGTTGTCAGGTGCAAGCAGGTAAACTGCAGGACAATTGGCCGGGTGCTCAGACTGGTGAATCTTGGATGTACCTTGACCTTAGCACCCTTCGGCAGTCCAATTTGTCAGAGGAATTCAATGTCAGGCCCAGTATTCATGTATGCATGCCCCTGTCGGGTCAACCCGTGTACTGGAGCTAGGTGCTCCACATGTAGAGATTCCCTGTTGGTAAACCTGTGTCTTCCCCTAGGCAGAGTCACTGCGTTTGTAGTAGTTCCCCTCTTTCAGGTTGGACCTACTGCAGGGACTTCTTTCCACATATGAAACTTCCCGGGTGGTAAGTCCATGTGATGTATTCTCCACATAATAATCTTCCCTTCGGGTAGGATGTGGTCTTTGTAGTGTTCTTTCCCCCATCTGGGAGGAAGAGTGCTTCCTCAACGCTCTGGTCTGTGTCAGCTATTGATATTTCCTTACAAAAAATCAAAGAATAGAAAAGGTCAAGGAGGTCTGACTGAAGTGACCTACTCCCACTGTAAGTTTAAGCTGGAGGCTGCGGCCTTTAGTTCGTGTCCTGCTCGGAGCGGGTCTAGTAGAACCGGTTACAATTGGTGCCGTGACCCGGATGGGAGTGAGGTTTAGGGGGGTAAGTGTAAATGTCATAGGCCAGTAAGAGCTGTGCATGTAAACCTCACTCCCCTGATCTCAAGAGGTGCTCTAGCGACTGACACTAGAGGGGGCGGTCTTTAGCCTCCTTCTTAGAGTGCCTGACTCCCACACTGGAGACTACGATTCGCGTCCCGCTAAGATCGGGTCGAGTAGAACCAGTTCCATGAGTACTGTCCTTTCAGTTCCCAAGTGGTACGAAGGACTATATGGCTTGCTTGGGGCGTTGGGTAGGTTAGGATGTTGCAAGTGCATTTGTAACTTTGCAAGCAGAGGATTGGCGAAATCTGCATCGCCTGAACCTCTTAATGGTTAGGCTCTGGAGTTTTCCATAGTGACCCCTAGGGTCGTCATTTGATACAACATCGAAGTAACTAACATATAGGGAATGTCTTGGTTACTAGTGTAACCTTTGTTCCCTGATGGAGGGAAGGAGACATTGTGTCCCTCCTGCCACAGTGTTGAACCATCCACTGAATGGCCGGGACACGCTCTCGGCTCCTCGGCTCATACTTGACTAGAGTGTTTGCATGCCGCTCATTTATACCCGCATGACGGGGAGTGGCATGCAAATTCCACTCGCCAATTCTCCCCAATCCTCAGAGGTGATTGGGGCTCCCAAGTACGACCCCTAGTGCCTTCATTCAACACAACACCTCCTTCCCTCCATCAAGTAACAAATGTCTTTTTCATGGCTGTAGTTTTAGTGAACTATAATAACCCTGTGTTTGTGCAGCGATCGTGGAGGGCGACAGCTTCGAGGAGATCTACCACCGCGTGAAGTCTGTGATCGAGGAACAGTCCGGGCCGTACATCTGGATCCCGGCGCGAGAGAGACTGTAAAACACACGTGTGTAAAGGTCAGTTCACAGCGTCCGGCGTGTCGAAGCTCCCGTCACCAGATGATCTTCAGATTCACGCCAGCAGCTCATTGACATGTAAATATGCGTCAGATAATATTTCAGTCACGCTGGTTTCTATGGAGTGGGCGGGGACGCTTACCTCATCGCCATGGCAACGGTTCATCGTTGGGTCGGACGGCTGAAAGAGCGCAAACACGTGTGTGAACTAGCCTTAATGTGTGTGTGTGTG
>VTFQ01000020.1:38435157-38465157 GCA_036281575.1 Ancherythroculter nigrocauda | reverse complement strand
TACAGTTACCATGGTAATTCTTTTGTAATGGTGTGTGCTCATCATATTTCTCACAGCAGCCAGTGTGTGTGTGTGTGTGTGTGTGTGTGTGTGTGTGTGTTTCTCGTGTTACCGTCACCTCCGGTACTGTCTCTCATCTCACCGGTGAGCGCGAGCTTTAATGGAGCTTTAACGCGCGCGAACAATAGCACGCGGAGCGTGAAAAAGCTCGCGGGAGCGCGTGAGGCGATTCACACTCCGATCACAGCGTGAGAAACACTGTCATAAACCAGAGAAAGAGAGAAAGACTTTATTCATGATGTTTTATAACATTTAAAATGGAAGATCATTTCCGCCACATAAGAAAAAAATGTTTGAATCAAAAGTATGATATAAAAGTCGAAATTATGACATAAAAAGTCTAGTTTATGTCATTAAAATTGAAATTATGACACAGTAAGTCATAATAAAGAGATAAAATGTCGAAATTATGACTTTCTGTGTCATAATAATTACTTTTTTATGCCATAATTATCGGATTCAGACACACACGTGACACCCAAACCCGCGAAATTGACGAATAAATAAATAGATGAAAGAATAAATAAATAGTTAAATAATACACTAAAAGAATAAATACATAAACAATCGTTAAAATGAATTTACATAAATTAATGCAGTTAATTTATACAAAAATGAACATTACAAAAATAAATACAGAAAATAATGAATTAAGGGAAGTTATACAAAAATAAATTCAGGATTAACTTTAATTAAAATGAATTCAATTTATTCCTTTATTGTTACATTTATTTGTTTATTGAAACGTCTGCCGGTTTGAGCCTCCATCTATACGAACAAAAATCTGATTAGATCAGTTTAATTAAATAAAAAAAAGGAACACTGGCCAGATATTACTGTCAATCTACATAAAGCGCGCTCATGTTTCATCTCTACAGACAGCCGGACGGACCAATGAGCGCGTTCTCTGCCTGGAGGTGGGCGGGGCCTGCTGCAGTCCTCAGCCTCGCGATCAACCACCTCTGAGTCTCGCGCGCAGTCCTGAGGGAAAGTTCGCGTCGACCGAAACTCCGAGTTTCTCGGGATACTGTTTAAATGTTTTTATCGATGGCACTTTTCGGTTCAGTCGCAGCGATGAGTGGAGTATAAACGACTTTAAACGGATGCACCGCTGGGATTAGGGAACTTTTTCTTCATCGCAGGAAAGGGGACGCGCACTCACACGGACGCGCATAACGCAGGATTGTGTTTCAGAAGAATCTGAATTTATGACCTGGATCTGATTCAGTTTGGATTTGATCCTAATATGTGTGAAATTTACTCTGAAGTTAGTTTGGTTAAGTTAATTGCCGAAAGTTATTCATGAGCTGCTTAACTTTTTAAAGAAAGATTTATAGAGAAGTTTTGAGGATTTCACTCAGATTCGAGACTGAAGTGATTTTTGTGATCCGAATCTAATGAGCTGACAGGAGTTTGAGATGGATCATGTTTTCTGGATTGTTTCTCTCTTCTGGTGGACTGGACTCGTCTCAGCAGAGGAAGGTACGATGATAATCGATTATTATCTGTTATTATTATTAAATATGTGTTCAGTGTTCTTTTAATATGGGAGCAGTTTCAATAAAACAAACACAATTCTGTTTAAGTAAAACGACCAGTTGCTTAAACTAGTCTTAAAAGTTACTCTTCTAAATTTTCTTCAAGAATGTTCATAACTTTTTGAAGTCAGATAAAAAAAAAGTACATTGAAAAACTTTTTGACTAATTTCTAGTTGTTCAAAAAAGTTTATGCAACTATAGAGCTTTTAATATGAATCATACTATTTGAATTTGAATTGTGTAAATTTGATTTATAAACAAGTGTAAATGTGGCATTTTACGTTAACTTGATAACAAATGAGATCTAAAGTGTTCCTGAATTATTATAATCTATCATTGACAATCTGGTGAAAGATTCAGTTCATGGAAAATGGTGATTTTTTTTTTTTTCTGTTTAATTTGGGGATTTTTTTGGGGGGGATTATAGTGAATTAAGTTGATTTCAGCAGTAAAGAACCTCCATTTCTGTCTCTTCTTAAAAATAAAACTTCTATACTGTGGCATCCATGAAGAACCTTAAACATCCATCTCTCTAATCTTTTCCGTCATCATCTACTCGCCCTCGTCTCGTTCCTAACCTGCATGAGTTTCTTTCTTCTGCTGAACACAAAAGAAGATATTTTGACGAATGTTTGTAACCGAACCGTTGTTGGTCCCCATTGACTTCTGTAGTTTGGAGAAAAACACTATGGAAGTCAATGGGGACCAACAACTGTTCGGTTTCCGACGTTCTTCAAAATATCTTCTTTTGTGTTCAGCAGAAGAAAAAAACTCATGCAGGTTTGGAACGACACGAGGGTCGAGTAAATGATGACAAAATGTACATTTTTGGTGTATTATCCCTTTTTAAAAGGTTCTGGATGTTTCAGGTTCTTCAGAGGCGTTTCTTGTGAAGCTTCTGGACCATCACAGGAGTGTGTGTCTCTCATGATGATTAACCCAGTGTGTGTGTGTGTGTGTCAGGGATTCGTTCCACATTTCATGGCGCTCCAGGATTCCTGGATTCCCGCAGGGGAAATCAGTTCCGGAATCATCCAATAACAGAGCAGAAACACCATCAGTGTCCGATCCAATCACACACACATCATAGACGTCTGTCGTTTGTATATTCAGTGAATTATAACGACTTCAGACTAAACTTTATTGACTATATTTCTTCTACCTTTTAGCTCCAGATCTTGTTCTGAAGTAAACACACATCAGTGCTGTATTTATTAACACATCCCTTACTCACAATGGACATTGTGTTTTTAAATCAGCCTGGTGTCGGAGCGTTTCTCCTCCGGTCATTACCACTTTAAGGACTTTCATTTGTCCTCCTGTAAGATCAACAATATCTGACACTGTCCAAATAATGTGGACGCGTCCAGCAGAGAGACGGCGTTAAATCACGGAGAGCGGTGTCCCGCTCCGGCTCAGATTTATGCCATTCTTTGAGGTTTTTTACACGTCTGTGCGACAGGAAGAGGCCATAAAGCAGACGAAAGTCAAAGGAATAATTGGAAGTCAGGAGGTTTGTGTGGAAAACTCATCTCATGAGCTCATGCCCGGCGCTATCAGCGAGTGTTTTCCGCACCGCTGAAGTTAACCAGCTGTTAGTTAATCTGGTGGGACGGTCGGTCCGCTCAAGCCCATTGTTGAGGAACAATAGAGCGGCCGAAGGAGCTTATGGCTCTCAGGAACACCAGCTCTGCTCCTCAAAGGGCCCAGAGAGCTTCAATATGCTGCACTGAAGAGACTAAACACGCTAAATCTCTCAGTGTTTCAGCGCAGCTGCGCTCTCACACATGCAAACGCCCCGACATTTGGCTTTCAAATATGCGGCGATGGTCCTTCTGCTCTTCTGACTCCGTCAGGGTTGTTCGGGTTAACTAAAACCAACACCGTAAACACATGCGTGTCACTTAACTTAAATAAACATGAACTGAAATTAAATAGAAAATAACTTGTTTCACTTCATTTAGTTTAACTTGATGTACTAAGATAACTGAAACTGAGGTAAAAGTTAATAAAACTATATAGACTTTTAAAAAAATAGGTAAAAAAGTCAAAATTGAAAAAGTTAAAATTAAAACACTTTCAAAAAAAGTAAAAAAAAAGTGTAAAAAAAATGTTAAAAAAACAAAATTGCGAAAACATTAAAATTAAAACAAAATATTAAAACAATTCAAAAACATGATAACTTGATGTACTAAGATAACTCTAAAACTGAAGTAAAAATGAATAAAACTATATAGAGATTTAAAAAAATAAGTAAAAAAGACAAAATTGTGAAAACCTTAAAATTAAAACAAATATTTAAAAAAAAAATTTTTTAAATGTTATCAAAAACAACATTTGTCATTTTCATTTATTTTAACTTAATGTACTAAGATAACTGAAACTGAAATAAAAGTTAATAAAACTATATAGACTTAAAAAAAATAGGTAAAAAAGTCAAAATTGAAAAAGTTAAAATTAAAACATTTTCAAAAAAAGTAAAAAAAAAAGTGTAAAAAAAATGTTGAAAACAAAATTGCGAAAACATTAAAATTAAAACAAAATATTAAAACAATTCAAAAACATGATAACTTGATGTAAAAATGAAGTAAAAATTAATAAAACTATATAGAGATTTAAAAAAAATAGGTAAAAAAAACAAAATTGTGAAAACCTTAAAATTAAAACAAATATTAAAAAAAAAAAATTAAAAATGTTATCAAAAACAACATTTGTCATTTTCATTTATTTTAACTTGATGTACAGAAATAACTATACCTGAAATAAAAGTTAATAAAACTATATAGACTTTAAAAAATAGGTAAAAAAGACAGAACTGTGAAAACGTCAAAATGAAAATGAAAACAATATTTAAAAAAAATTAAAAATTTTATCAAAAACATCATTTTCATTTATTTTAACTTGATGTACAGAAATAACTAAAACTGAAAAAAATTAATAAAAACTAGACAAAAAGTGACAAACTAAATTACTAAAACTTTAAAATAAAAAACTAGTGTGTGTGTGTGTGTGTGTGTGTGTGTGTGTGAGGTGGTCTCAATGTCCATAAATCCTATTAAACTGATTTTTCTCAGCAGTGAGAGATAAAGCGGGATTATCATGGGCTGTGACCTCTGACCCCTCCATCTTTCTCTCTTTAAGGGCTTTTTTCTTAAATCTTCTCAACTCAGACTCGGTTTAAGTGGATTAAAACTTAAAGAACCCATTTCTGTTCACATTCACACTGCTTCTGATCCACTTCAGATCTCATTCACACTCTTCACTTCAGTGATGTTGAATATTAATAGCTGAATGTTGTTGTAGTTATATCGAAATAAAATTAATATCGTGATACGGCGTAGTGTGATTGTTAAATAGTGCAGACTGCAATGTAATTAAATAAAAATAAACACACAGCACACATACATTTGCTGGCGACCTGTCAAAATAAAAGCGTGTTGGTTTAACATTTGAAAATGTTATATTATAAAATAAAACATAAAAAAAAAATACTTGATTTTTTTATATTGTAAAATTGTAACTGTTGAACTTTAAAATATTATATTCACATTAGTAGTTAGTAGTATTAGTAGTAGTGTTTTTATTTTGCGCTCTTTCATTACGGCTGTGTAAAAATATCAATTCCTCGATTTTAATTGATTCTCATTTATATGAACTGATAATAATTCTTAAAATCCATCAGTGTAGACAGCAGCACTGATTATAATGACTTCTGTCTGCTTTGGTCGTGTGTGTGTGTGTGTGTGTGTGTGTGTGTGTGTGTGTGTGTGCATGAGTGTGTGAGTGTGAATGGACTCTTGTAGCTGCCAGAGTGTTTGTTTTGGAGAGTGTGTCAAGCTCGTTACTGTAATTAAACTGAGAGCCTCTACAGCACAGCCTAATTAACCCATCCTCAGCCAATCACATGCTCCATTACCTCTCATCCAATCAGCTGCCAGATGGGAGGAGCCGGAGAGCCAGTCATATTTGAATTGATGATGAGTGATGAAATGATGACAGACTTCCTGTGTCCTCACTAACGCTTAAAAACATACTTTTGAAATTCAAAAAATGCTAAAAGTTTTATATGTTTTGAGTAAGAGGATAGAAGTGTGTGTGTGTGTGTGTGTGATCTGCTGGATCTTCCTCAAGTTCTCTCTTTCATTCTGTCAGTCTCACTCTGTAATTAGCGATGAGTTGATTAGAGGTGTGTGTGTGTGTGTGTGTGTGTGTGTGTGTGTGTGTGTGTCCAGTGTGAGCTGTAATTTTGCTGTTCCGCTCCACGGACACTCAGGAATGAGCAGGAATTCTGCCAGCCCTCCTGTGTGTGTGTGTGTGTGTGTGTGTGAGTGTGTGTGTGTGTGTGTGTGTGTGTGTGAGTGTGTGTGTGTGTGTGTGTGTGTGTGTGTGTGTGTGTGTGAGTGTGTGCTTTTGTTTATATTACATTGTGGGGACCAAATGTCCCCATGATGTAATATAAACCTGAGTTCACCTACATCGTGGGGACCAGCCAGCGGTCCCCACAATGTAAATGGGTTTATAAATCATATAGAATGAGTTTTTGTGAAAAAGTAAAAGTTTGCACAGTTTCCTGTGAGGGTTAGGTTTAGGGGTAGGGGCAGGGTAGGGGGATAGAATGTACAGTTTGTTCAGTGTAAAATGCATTGAAGTCTATGGAAAGTCCCCACAATTCACAAAAACAAACATGTGTGTGTGTGTGTGTGTGTGTGTGTGTGTGTGTGTGTGAGTGTGTGTGTGTGTGTGTGTGTGTGAGTGTGTGTGTGTGTGTGTGTGTAATAAATGAAAATGTCACTCGATCACTTTTTTGGCTCTGAACTGCCTCCTGGGTATCATTGTGTTTTCACTGGAAACAATAGAAGAGAGAGACGGACAGACAGACAGAATGCTGGGACATTTCCCGCTCCTCCCGTGTTCTTCCTATTCTTTGTGTAAAGCGGCTGCCGTCGTTAAACTCGCTGCCGTTTGACGTGTCGTTTTTAATCATGACAGATGAAATGGAAAGAGGTTCAGATGTTGAACTGGGCGTCGATCGCTGGCGCTCTGTTTGCTCAGCATTAGCCTCCTCGAGCAGACGCCTGTGAGCTCGTCATACACACATTAAATACGCCTGAAATCACATTTACCGTAACTATGAGTTTCCGGCTTGTAATTACAAGTTGGAAACGAGCTGGATTTAATTTAATGTCAAAGCAGCTGAAGGCAGTGAGTTCTGATCATGATCATGTGTGCGTTTAACATCACACAAGTTTGATCACACAAATGAATGATTTCTCATCAGATGATGTTCTTCTGTCTCTCTCAGAGGTGCTGATGAACACAAAACTACAAACATCTGATCTGAGATGGACCATCTACCCCAACAGTGACCCTGAGGTGACACACACACACACACACACACACACACACACACACACACACACACACACACACACACACACACACACACACACATGTTTGTTTTTGTGAATTGTGGGGACTTTCCATAGACTTCAATGCATTTTACACTGAACAAACTGTACATTCTATCCCCCTACCCTGCCCCTACCCCTAAACCTAACCCTCACAGGAAACTGTGCAAACTTTTACTTTTTCACAAAAACTCATTCTATATGATTTATAAACCCATTTACATTGTGGGGACCGCTGGCTGGTCCCCACGATGTAGGTGAACTCAGGTTTATATTACATCATGGGGACATTTGGTCCCCACAATGTAATATAAACAAAAGCACACACACACACACACACACACACACACACACACACACACACACACACACACACTCACACTCACAATATTCCAGGTTAAAGTATAAGCTGATTTTAACGCTGAATGTGTGTCGTCCTAGTCCCAGTGGGATGAGGTGACCGGATTGGATGAAGAGGGGAACAGCGTCCGCACCTTTCAGATTTGTCCGATGGACAGTCCCGTGAGCCACTGGCTGCGGACGAGGTTTATTCCGCGGCGCAGCGCGTCTCAGGTGTACGTGGAGATCCGCTTCACCGTGATGGAATGTTCTGCCATGCCGTCCAGCTACCGCACCTGCAAAGAGACCTTTAACCTTTACTACTACCAGAGCGACGAGGACACGGCCACGAGCACACACCCCGCCTGGATGGAGAACCCCTACAGCAAGGTACACACACACACACACACACACACACTCACACACACTCTCACACACACACACACACACACACACACACACACAAAGGGTTGTCAAAAGTACCAGTACTTCAGTACCAAGTCGGTACTGAAATTTTAAAAATGTGACGATACAAGCATTTCCCACTAGCATTTTGAGCGGATTCTGACTAACTTAAAGGGTTAGTTCACCCAAAAATGAAAATAATGTCATTAATTACTCACCCTCATGTCGTTCCACACCCGTAAGACCTTCGTTCATCTTCAGAACACAAATTAAGATATTTTTGATGAAATCCGATGGCTCAGTGAGGCCTGAGCAATGACATTTCCTCTCTCAAGATCCATTAATGTACTAAAAACATATTTAAATCAGTTCATGTGAGTACAGTGGTTCAATATTAATATTATAAAGCCACGAGAATATTTTTGGTGCGCCAAAAAAAACAAAATAACGACTTATATAGTGATGGCCGATTTCAAAACACTGCTTCAGGAAGCTTCGGAGCTTTACGAATCGAATCAGTGATTTGGATCTCCTATCAAACGGCTAAATTGCTGAAATCATGTGACTTTGGTGCTCCGAATCACTGATTCAATTCGTAAAGCTTCCTGAAGCAGTGTTTTGAAATCGGCCATCACTAAATAACAGATACGTCTGTGATTGGCTACAGTGATCAACGCTTCAAAACCAGCACGGGAGCATTTGACAGCAGACGTCTATCAGTGGATCCATCTATTTACAACATGTTTTTGAAGTGTTGATCACTGTAGCCAATCACAGACGTATCTGTTGAGGGCGTGAACTCAATGGCCAATCAGAGGGGTTTCAGTTAGTCAGAATCCGATCAACAGCGTTTTTAAAATTAAAAGAAAAATTTTAAACACACAAAATTTAAAAAAAAATACACATCTAACAAAAATATGTTCTAAGAACACTTTGCTAACATTTCTATGAAAACGTTTTTTTAAGTGTTTTAAAAATGTTTTTTCTTGGTTATATGAGCGTTAAGGGAACGTTCAGTTCTTCATACATTATGGGAATGTTACTTTTGAATGTTCTCTGAAACGAGTAGTAACGTTTAAAAAATGTTAAAAAACAAACGTTTCAGGAAAAAACACTCCAAATAACGTTTAGAGAACATTATTAAAGACCAGATAACTTCACAACTTTGAGAGAACCTTGCCAGAACGTTCCCTGTTAGCTGGGATGAACCAGATTCTTTACTAACAATTTATTTATTTATAATTAAATTTTTACTGACTTTAACGTCGTTAATGAATGTGGTTGACGACAGTTTCGGTCACTCTTTCAGTCTCTTCTCACAGTTTTGGCTCGTAATGCATTCAATGATGGCATCTTTCAAATTTACATGAACTCTTTTCACACAAACATCATCAAAACTCTATCAACTTACAGGCCAATTTGCACGTTTACATACTTTAACATTATACAAAACTAAATAATAAACTAAATTGCTACATTTCTACAGTAATATTGAAATGCATGAGAATGCGTAATGTAAAATGTTTAAAAACACTGTGCTGCAGGTGGACACCGTGGCGGCTGACTTCCTGTTGCGCCGTGGCGGAGAGAGGAAGTCCAACGTGAAGACGGTGCGCGTGGGTCCGCTGTCGAAGAGAGGCTTCTATCTGGCCTTCCAGACTCAGGGCGCGTGTATGGCGCTGCTGTCCGTCAGGGTGTTCTTCAAGAAGTGTCCCGCCGTCACACGGGCCTTCTCCTCCTTCCCTGAGACGCTCCCTCATTCGCTGGTGCAGCAGGCGGAGGGCGTGTGCGTGGAGAACTCCGCCCCCGTGGGCCAGATCGTGGCTCCGCCCACCATGTTCTGCGGGGAGGACGGCCAGTGGGTGGGGCCTCCGTCATCAACGTGCGCGTGTAAACCGGGATACGAGCCTGTGGACTCGGATCGCTGCAGGGGTGAGTGATGTAACGGCTACAGGAAATGACATCAGACATTCAGTTGGAGCTTGCGCTGTTTTAGGTGTTAATTGTGTGTCACATTTCTCGCCCTCGTCTCTCTGTTCCTGATGGGAAGAGCGTCAGTCTCTCTCTCTCTCTGTGAGCTCGATGTAAAGCAGCTGTGTTTATACTAAACGCTGTGTGTGAGGGAGAGTCGATGTTTCTAATAGAGCTTGATGAAGTGCTCTTTTAATGAGTAGGAATTGGTCTGTTGGGTGTGGCTGAGGATTATGGGTAATGTGATCTGTCTCTCTCTCCTGCGTTCCTCTTTCTTCAACTCTCTGGAGGAACATGTTCGTCTGCTGTTGTTTTACTTGAATGTAATTAGGCTGACTACAGATGGATGATAATCGCTCTGACCGTTATTTCCTCATCTTCATTAATCTTTAAAGCGGTGGTTGATTATGATTTGACTGTTTTAACTTTAGTTAGTGTGTAATGTTGCTGTTTGATCATAAACAACATCTGCAGAGTTACGACGCTCAAAGTTCAATGCAAAGAGAGATATTTTCTTTTATAGACTACAACGAGCTTCTTCCAGTGTTAGTGACATCACAAACCTTAAAATTTACATAAACCCCGCCCCCCGAGAACACACAACAAAGGGGGCGGGGCCATGTTGGGCTGCTTTAGAGAAGAGGAAGAGTTGTTGTAGTAGAGTGTTGTTGTCATGCCGTCATTTTACGCCGGACTGCTTCACAAACGAGGGTCAATTCAACACAAAAGATGAACATGACGGCACATGCTAGTGGATGAGTTGAATCAACTCCACAGCAACTACATCAATTTATCCACTAACCATTCAGAAACGTCTAAAAGTTGTAACTTCTTCCTGAGTCTCTCCATCAGTGTCGACTCCGGTTTGAACAATGTAAGGCTGAACACTTTCCTCATTTTGGCTGCGTGAGATTCTCCAGCTTTGTTGTTGTTGAGCTGTTAAAGCTCCGCCCTCTTCTGGAAAGGGGGTGGGAGCAGCAGCTCATTTGCATTTAAAGGGACACACACAAAAACGGCGTGTTTTTGCTCACACCCAAATAGGGGCAAATTTGACAAGCTATAATAAATGATCTGTGGGGGATTTTGAGCTGAAACTTCACACACACATTCTGGAGACACCAGAGACTGATATTACATCTTGTGAAAGGAGTGTTATAGATGCACTTTAAAGAGAGATGATATTATGCCCTTTTTCAAACTCTTGATGTAGTTTTTGTGCTCTACTAGATTGAATGTTGATTATTCTCCTCATATTCTCCATTGTTGCAGCTCCTCTCTTCCCAGTCTGTCAGTAACGCTCTGTTTACTTCCTGTCTCTATGAAGCCCCTCCTTCTCAGAAGCACAATGTGCTCTGATTGGTCGGCTGCAGCAGTGTGTTGTGATTGATGTTTGGGAAATGTCCCGCCCCTTACCATAACCACCAGTTTCAACACACTAGGCCCCGCCCCTTTATTCTGTGTATTAATTATTTAAATGAGGAATATTGTGAAGATGGAGGTGTTTCAAACATCAACATCACACACTAAAGAAAGATGAAGATGTGGAAAAGCAGAATTGGAGCCCTTTAACACATTGTTTGTTTATGAATCATTTATGACTGAGCTTTTATCACATTTAACTCTTGAACTTTAACTACACACACACAAACACACACACACACACACAAACACACAGTCTTCAGCAGGTGGCTGAATTTGTTTGTACTAATTACGCTTTGTATCTGCCTTCTCTTTGTGTGTGTGTGTGTGTGTGTCACACGCCCCGTCTGACTCTATTATTTCAGTACAACAGGCGGGTCATTGAGGGCCTGAGACCAGATTGAGTGTTTAACCAACACCAGCCCCCACAACCACACACGTGCTTGCGCACACACACACACACACACACACACACACACACACTCAAAAACACACATGCTTGTGCACACACACACACACACACACACACACAGTGTGAGTTTCTTATGGTTTTAGTTTTAATTAACTATAATAACCCTGATCCATTGATTGTTCATTGTGTGTGTGTGTCCTCTCATGTCTGTCGTGTGTGTTCATTCGTAGCGTGTGGATCAGGCCAGTATAAAGCATCCGTTGGCGGGAGTTTGTGTCGAGTGTGTCCAGACAACAGTAACGCCCACTCAGCTGGATCCAGTGAGTGTGTGTGTCGTTTGGGATTCTACCGCGCCACCAGTGACTTCCCTGATTCAGCCTGCACCAGTGAGACACACACACACACACACACAGTGTCAGCCACTCTCATGTACGCATGTATGTGACCTCTGACCTCTTCCTCCAGAACCGCCGTCGGCTCCGCGCGGCATCATCTATCAGATCAACGACACTGTGGTCACTCTGGAGTGGTCGGAGCCTCTGGACCGCGGCGGGCGCTCCGATCTCAGCTACAGCGTGGAGTGCGCGCGCTGCCGAGGCTCCGTGTGCGTCTCGTGCTCAGACAGCGTCACCTACAGGCCGGGGCAGGCAGGCTTGACCGCGAGGCGCGTCATCATCCGCGGGCTCCTCCAACACACTACCTACACCTTCACGGTCCTGTCCCAGAACGGAGTGAGCGCTGTCAGTCACACAAGCCCCGCCTCCAGCACTGTCAACATCACCACCAGCAGAGACGGTCAGTGCTGTAGATCACAGAACACAGACACACACTATATAAGGAATGATGTCACAGACATTAACAGTGTGAATGTGTGTATAGTGGCCGTTCCAGTGTCCGGCGTCAGGAGGACCAAAGCGTCCGAGAGCAGCGTCTCTCTCAGCTGGACGGTTCCTGCGCAGACGCATCACAACATTCAGGAGTATCAGCTGCGCTACAGTCTGAAGGTGAGACGCGTGTTCACGTCATGAGTTACTGTTTTACTTATCGCTATAGTTACCGTTATATCATAGTTAACATTATCATTATAGTTATCGTTAGTTATCACTATACTTATCATTATTGTTGTAGATACTGTCATAGTTATTGTTACTGTTAAAGTTATCATAGTTAACATTATCATTATAGTTATCGTTAGTTATCACTATACTTATCATTATTGTTGTAGATACTGTCATAGTTATTGTTACTGTTAAAGTTATCATAGTTAACATTATCATTATAGTTATCGTTAGTTATCACTATACTTATCGTTATTGTTATTGTTGTAGATACTGTCATAGTTATTGTTACTGTTAAAGTTATCATAGGTAACATTATCGTTATAGTTATCGTTAGTTATCACTATACTTATCGTTATTGTTATAGATACTGTTATAGTTATCGTTACTTATCGCTATAGTTACTGTTATATTATAGTTAACATTATAGTTATCGTTAGTTATCACTATACTTATCGTTATTGTTATAGATACTGTCATAGTTATCGTTACTTATCGCTATAGTTACTGTTATATTATAGTTAACATCATCGTTATAGTTATCGTTAGTTATCACTATACTTATCGTTATTGTTATAGATACTGTCATAGTTATCGTTACTTATCGCTATAGTTACTGTTATATTATAGTTAACATCATCGTTATAGTTATCGTTAGTTATCACTATACTTATCGTTATTGTTGTAGATACTGTCCTAGTTATCGTTACTTATCGCTATAGTTACTGTTATATTATAGTTAACATTATCGTTATAGTTATCGTTAGTTATCACTATACTTATCGTTATTGTTATAGATACTGTCATAGTTATCGTTACTTATCGCTATAGTTACTGTTATATTATAGTTAACATCATCGTTATAGTTATCGTTAGTTATCACTATACTTATCGTTATTGTTATAGATACTGTCATAGTTATCGTTACTTATCGCTATAGTTACTGTTATATTATAGTTAACATCATCGTTATAGTTATCGTTAGTTATCACTATACTTATCGTTATTGTTGTAGATACTGTCCTAGTTATCGTTACTTATCGCTATAGTTACTGTTATATTATAGTTAACATTATCGTTATAGTTATCGTTAGTTATCACTATACTTATCGTTATTTTTGTAGATACTGTCCTAGTTATCGTTACTTATCGCTGTAGTTACTGTTATATTATAGTTAACATTATCGTTATAGTTATCGTTAGTTATCACTATACTTATCGTTATTGTTATAGATACTGTCATAGTTATCATTACTTATCGCTATAGTTACTGTTATATTATAGTTAACATTATCGTTATAGTTATCGTTAGTTATCACTATACTTATCGTTATTGTTATAGATACTGTCATAGTTATCATTACTTATCGCTATAGTTACTGTTATATTATAGTTAACATTATCGTTATAGTTATCGTTAGTTATCACTATACTTATCGTTATTGTTATAGATACTGTCCTAGTTATCGTTACTTATCGCTATAGTTACTGTTATATTATAGTTAACATTATCGTTATAGTTATCGTTAGTTATCACTATACTTATCGTTATTTTTGTAGATACTGTCCTAGTTATCGTTACTTATCGCTGTAGTTACTGTTATATTATAGTTAACATTATCGTTATAGTTATCGTTAGTTATCACTATACTTATCGTTATTGTTATAGATACTGTCATAGTTATCATTACTTATCGCTATAGTTACTGTTATATTATAGTTAACATTATCGTTATAGTTATCGTTAGTTATCACTATACTTATCGTTATTGTTATAGATACTGTCATAGTTATCATTACTTATCGCTATAGTTACTGTTATATTATAGTTAACATTATCGTTATAGTTATCGTTAGTTATCACTATACTTATCGTTATTGTTATAGATACTGTCATAGTTATCATTACTTATCGCTATAGTTACTGTTATATTATAGTTAACATTATCATTATAGTTATCGTTAGTTATCACTATACTTATCATTATTGTTATTGTTGTAGATACTGTCATAGTTATTGTTACTGTTAAAGTTATCATAGGTAACATTATCGTTATAGTTATCGTTAGTTATCACTATACTTATCGTTATTGTTATAGATACTGTCATAGTTATCATTACTTATCGCTATAGTTACTGTTATATTATAGTTAACATTATCGTTATAGTTATCGTTAGTTATCACTATACTTATCTTTATTGTTATAGATACTGTCATAGTTATCATTACTTATTGCTATAGTTACTGTTATATTATAGTTAACATTATCGTTATAGTTATCGTTAGTTATCACTATACTTATCGTTATTGTTATAGATACTGTCATAGTTATCGTTACTTATCGTTATAGTTACTGTTATATTATAGTTAACATCATCGTTATAGTTATCGTTAGTTATCACTATACTTATCGTTATTGTTATAGATACTGTCATAGTTATATTTACTTATCGTTATAGTTACTGTTATATTATAGTTAACATCATCGTTATAGTTATCGTTATTTATCACTATACTTATCGTTATTGTTATAGATACTGTCATAGTTATCGTTACTTATCGCTATAGTTACTGTTATATTATAGTTAACATTATCGCTATAGTTATCATCATAGGGTTAGGTTATCAGTATAGTTACGTTATAGTTATCGTTATGACTATTGTTATAGGTATTGTTATAAATATAGTTATCGTTATCAGTAGCTATTGTTACGGTTATATATACAGTGCTGTGTGTGTGTTCCACCTATACCTGACCTTTGACCTTTGACCTGTGCTGTAGGGTCAGGAGGATGGATGGCAGTACATCAGCAGTAAAAGTAACTCGGTGGTTCTGAACGATCTGGCTCGTGCGTCACAGTACCTGGTGCAGGTCCGAGCGAGAACCGCGGCGGGATACGGTCACTTCAGCACCGCCGCCACGATCAGCACGCTTCCTGACGGTACACACACACACACACACTCATACACACACACACACACACACACTCATACACACACACACACACACACACACATCAGCAGCTAACAGTGTGTCTCTCTCAGAGGAAGAATCTCCGTCGCGGATGATGCTCACCGGTGTGCTGGTTGCTATAGGACTGCTCGTTCTCATTGCCGTGGTGATTGTTGCCGTGTTCTGCTTCAGGTGAGATATATAAGGATGTGATTGGAGCTTGAATGAGGAGGCGGGGTTTTCACAACTATCATGTGTATATCCAGCATAACACACACACACACACACACACCTCAGACACACACTCACATAAATAAACCTGCCGATGATCTTGATCATGATGTGTGAGTGTGAGTGTGTGTGAGTGTGTGTGAGTGTGTGTGTGTGTGTGTGTGTGTGTGTGTGTGTGTGTGTGTGTGTGTGTGTGTGTGTGTGTGTGAAGGGAACAGGATGTGTCCACCCAGTGCTGTCTCCATACAGACTCGTACTGGAACAATGAATCTGACCCCAGGAGTGCACACACACACACACACACACACACACACACACACATGTAGAAACACGCATTCATTAAACATGTTTATATGTAAATGAGAACATATCATCTATTAAAACATGTCGCTGCACTTTATTAGTGAATGACTTTCAGCTCCAAACAGGCAGATTTGGACAGACAGATGACATCACAGCTGCTGAACAACACAAACACTATCAAACTACACGCACACGCACACACACACACACACACGCTCATAAAGAGACGAACAGCTGCAGGGTCTCTCACACAACAGACAGAAACTCATAAGAGTCATGCGAGAGGAATTCTATCAAACACACACACACACACACACCTCTGGTAATCTTATCACATATAAACGCAGAACAAGAAGATCACGCTGGTCTCACAGTGGAATCCGTCTCTCTAAACACGTGTGTGTGTGTGTGTGTGTGTGTGTGTGTGTTCCTCAGGCGCTCCAACCGGACCAGGGATCCAGACCCGGATAAGAGCGGCCAGTTCCTGATGGGTCAGGGTGAGTTTGGCCAGATCGCCTGTGTTTCGTGTGAGAGTGATGAAGATTGTGATGTCACACAAACCGGTCCAGACCAGCGGGATCATGTGATGTGGACATGAGTTGTTCACTGTTGCATTAATGCCACGGGCAGATTAAGACTCTCTGACGCCACTAATCTAACAAAATAAAATGTGCTTTACATTATTTTTACTAAGCCCAAAGATTTTAGTTAATATTAATAAACTCAGCTGATAACATGCGGTCACACCCGTGTTCCATCAAGCAGGAGAAAACTCACTGTTTACAGCGTGACCGACTCATAAATATATAATATCTGAACACATTCTAATATTAGTGAGTGACATCATGGAGATCCAAACCGTTAACCACTTCAGACCAGCGTTATTATCGTTAACTAAAACTATAACCATAAAAAACCCATTACTGGAAATAAAATGAACATTAACTGAAATTAAATAACAAAAAAAGTTAGAAAACACAAACTTAATATGAACTACATAAACATTAAAAAAAACTAATAAAATGACAAAAACACAAAAAATTATTCAAACTTTATCTAAAACTAAAATTAAAACAGAAAATATGAAAATAAAATCTAATTTTGAATATTAAAAATGCAAAAACTCAGTTGTAATTTTAGTTAAACTTAGTAATTTTATTATGTATTTTTTCAGTTTAATTTTTTTTATTTTATTTTATATATCTTTTATAGTTTTAGTTAAAGTTTTAGGAATTTTGTTAACATTATTTTATTTCAGGTAACATTTTTTTATATAGTTTTAGTTTAAATAACATTTATATAAAAATAAAATTCATTCATTCATATTATTAATCTTCAAATGTTTTACTTTTACATCATTTTGTGACGTTTTGAACTGATAATAAAGTCAAAAAAACTCGTTAAAGTTTTAGTAATTTTATGTATTTTTTCAGTTTTTCTATATATATCTGTATAGTTTTTCAGTTTTAGTTTTGAATTAGTTTTTATTTTTATATTTTCTGTTTTCATTGTATTTTTAGTTAAAGTTTTAGTAATTCTGTGTACTATCTTAATTTTTTTAATATTGTACCTTATTTCAGTTAACATTTATTTAATTAGCAAACGTGTATTTTATGGATTTAGTTTAATAACCCTGTCGTGTGTGTGTGTTTCTCACAGGGATCAAAGTCTACATCGATCCGTTCACGTACGAGGATCCGAACGAGGCCGTGAGGGAGTTCGCCAAAGAGATCGACGTGTCGTTTGTCAAAATCGAGGAAGTTATCGGCGCCGGTGAGAACCGTGTGTGTGTGATTGTTGTGCGCAGGTGTGGCGCGAGGCTCGTGTTTCCAGCCTGAACAGCAGTGACACAGAACACACACCTGATGAAAGCGCAGCTCATGTTTCCTCTTTGTGTGCGCGTGAATCTGATATTCTTCATATGCCATGTGCGTGCAGGTGAGTTCGGCGAGGTGTGTCGCGGCCGGCTCAGGGTTCCCGGGAAGAAAGAGAACTATGTGGCCATCAAGACGCTGAAGGGCGGCTACACGGATAAGCAGAGGCGGGACTTCCTGTCTGAGGCGTCAATCATGGGTCAGTTCCAGCATCCTAACATCATTCACCTGGAGGGAGTGATCACAGCTTCCTGTCCCGTGATGATTCTGACCGAGTACATGGAGAACGGCGCGCTGGACTCCTTCCTGCGGGTCAGTACCTGTCTGCGTGTCTGAAGTGGTCAGGTGTGTCTCTCTGTCTCACGTCTCTCTCTCTGTCTGCAGCTGAATGACGGTCAGTTCACGCCCATCCAGCTGGTGGGGATGTTGCGTGGGATCGCGTCCGGTATGAAGTACCTGTCGGAGATGAGTTACGTTCACCGTGACCTGGCGGCGCGGAACATCCTGGTCAACAGTAACCTGGTGTGTAAGGTGTCTGACTTCGGCCTGTCCCGGTTCCTGACGGAGAACTCGTCCGACCCCACGTACACCAGCTCACTGGTGAGAATCTGCTGCGTTCGGCGCAGTGAAACACACAAACTCTGCAAAACACGCTTCAGCCTGATTAACTGCTTTTGTGGCCATAATTTCCAGGATTTTACTGAAAATTTACTTTTTTTATAATTAGGATATAAAAATGACTGATTTGTGGTGGTCATTTCCTGAATTTTGTGGAGAATTGGTGATGTTTATTTTATAATTAGGTTGTTTCTATTTTTTGTATTTTTTTTTTTTTTTTGCGATCAAAATCACTGATTTATTGGCCGCGATTTCCAGAATTTTGCAAAAAGAACACCGTTTTTCATTGTAAGGATTGTAAGGTACAATACTCCACACTGCGGAAGAGTATTAGGGCCAAGCAATAATATAAAAATAAAACCATCTCGAGATTAAAGCCATTAGAATGCCAGATAATCGTGTTAAATTTCAAGAAAAAAGTCAAAATAAAATGTTGAGAACTTAAACTCATTACATTTTTGAGAGTAAAGTCGTTTTGTTATGCGAAAAAACTCATTAAATTTCGAGAAAAAAGTAGAAATGAAATGTCGAGAATAAACTCATTAAATTGAGAATAAAGTCGTTGTGTTACGAGAAAATTTTTTTTAAAATTCAATTTTCTTGAATTTTAAAATTCAAGAAAAAAGTAGAAATGAAATGTCGAGAATAAACTCAAAATTTTTAGAATAAAAGTCATTGCATTTCGAGAAAAAACACATTACATTTCGAGAAAAAGTAGAAATGAAATGTCGGGAATAAAGTCATTAAATTTTAAGAATAAAGTTGTTACAAGAACTAATTCATTAAAATTCGAGAAAAAAGTAGAAATAAAATGTTGAGAATAAACTTAAAATTTTTAGAATAAAAGTCATTACATTTCGAGAAAAAACATTACATTTCGATAAAAAGTAGAAATGCAATGTCGACAAAAAACATTAAATTTGAGAATAAAGTTGTTACGAGAAAAAAATTAATTCGAGAAAAAAGTAGAAATGAAATGTCGAGATAAACTCATGAAATTTTGCGAATGAAGTCGTGTTTCAAGAAAAAATTGTTAAAATTTAAAAAAGAGTCAAAATAAAATGAGAATAAACGTATTAAATTTTGAGAATAAAGTCATTGCGTTTTAAGAAAAAAGTAGAAATGAAATGTCGAGAATAAAGTCATTCGATCAGTGTCATGACAGAGTTAGATCACGCGGCTTAATGAATTAACTATGTTTTACGATTATTTTACGACTAAATATTAAATGATCAGGATCTGGAAAAAGCGCAAAGTGTTTGATTTGGCGTTTTGTTTGGTGAAGAACAGTGATGATGGTTTACTGTCGCTCTCTGCGTCCGTCAGGGCGGGAAGATTCCCATCCGCTGGACGGCTCCTGAAGCCATCGCCTTCCGCAAGTTCACGTCCGCGTCAGACGTCTGGAGCTACGGCATCGTCATGTGGGAGGTGATGTCCTTCGGAGAGAGACCATATTGGGACATGAGCAACCAGGACGTGAGTCCCTCACCGTACATTCACACGTGTTCACATACATTCGTTTTCATCTGCTTTTTGACGTTTGTGATGTCACGTGACACATCTTTAAAGATATTGATGTTATAATCTATAATTATTCAATGGATTTTTTAGATATTATTTTCCATTAAAACTGACTGATTTAATGGCAGTGATTTCCAGAATTTTTGGGGAAAATTTGCGATGTTTTTTTTTTATAATTAGGATACCAGTTTTTGGTTTTTTTTGCAATCAAAATGACTTATTTTGAGGATATAATTTCCAGAATTTTGCAGAAAATTATTGATGTTTATTTTGTAATTAGGATACCAGTTTTTGTGACACTTTCAGATCAAAATGACTGATTTTTTTTTTTTTTTTTTGGGTGGTAATTTCCAGAAATTTTGTGGAAAATTAAGTGTTTTTTATTAATTACTAATTTCTTTTTTGCAATCTAAATGACTTCTTTTGATGCGGTAATTTCCAGAATTTTGAAGAGAATTTTTGATGTTAATTTTTACTTTTTTTTTTTATGCTCAAAATGGTGGTAATTTCCGGAAATTTTGCGGAAAATTTACTTTTTTTATATAATTAGGATACCACTTTTTGGTTTTTTTTTGCAATCAAAATTAATTATTTTGAGGATATAATTTCCAGAATTTTGCAGAAAATTATTGATTGTTTATTTTGTAATTAGGATACCAGTTTTTGTGATTTTGTTTTTTTTTTGGGTGGTAATTTCCAGAAATTTTGTGGAAAATTAAGTGTTTTTTATTAATTACTAATTTCTTTTTTCTTTTTTGCAATCTAAATGACTTATTTTGAGGATATAATTTCCAGAATTTTGCGGAAAATTATTGATGTTTATTTTGTAATTAGGATACCAGTTTTTGTGACACTTTCAGATCAAAATGACTGATTTTTTTTTTTTTTTTTTTTTGGGTGGTAATTTCCAGAAATTTTGTGGAAAATTAAGTGTTTTTTATTAAGTACTAATTTCTTTTTTGCAATCTAAATGACTTCTTGATGCGGTAATTTCCAGAATTTTGAAGAGAATTTTTGATGTTAATTTTTATTTTATTTTTTTTTTATGCTCAAAATGGTGGTAATTTCCAGAAATTTTGCGGAAAATTATTGATTGTTTATTTTGTAATTAGGATACCAGTTTTTGTGATTTTTTTTTTTGGGTGGTAATTTCCAGAAATTTTGTGGAAAATTAAGTGTTTTTTATTAATTACTAATTTCTTTTTTCTTTTTTGCAATCTAAATGACTTATTTTGAGGATGTAATTTCTAGATTTTTGCAGAAAATTTGCAATATTTTCTTTTATAAGTAGGATACCACTTTTTTTATTTTTATTTTATTTTTTTGCAATCAAAATTACTTCTTTTGATGCGGCAATTTCCAGAATTTTGAAGAAAATTTTTGATGTTTATTTTTAAAAAAATGTTATGCTCAAAACGACTGATTTCTAGGTGGTAATTTCCAGAAATTCCGTGGAAAATTTACTTTTTTTATAATTAGGATACCACTTTTTTGTGATTTTTGCAATCAAAATGACTGATTTTGAACCGATAATTTGAAGAATTTTGCAGAAAATTTGCACTATTTATTTTATAACTACAACAACTGTTTTGTGATAATAATTAATATAAAAAACAATTGAAATAGTTTCAGAAGGAGCTGTTTTTCGCCTTTCTTTAAACACGTTTAAGTCTAATATGAATGGAGCAGTGATGTGTGAGTGTTGGTGAATAAAGCTGTTTTCAGCTGATTAATTAAAACAGTCTGACATTCATGATCATTGTGAGATTTGTGTGGGTTTGTTCTGTCTGGACATTATTAAATGATGAATCTGTTTGATGATCAGGTGATCAACGCCATCGAGCAGGACTACCGCCTGCCTCCTCCCCCAGAATGCCCTGCGTCTCTGCACCAGCTCATGCTGGACTGCTGGCAGAAGGAGCGATCGTCCCGTCCGCGTTTCTGCGCCATCGTCTCCGCGCTGGACAGACTGATCCGAAACCCGGCCTCGCTCAAGATCACCGGACGCATCCCGGACGGGTCAGTACATCCACACAAACACGCGTGTGCATGAGTGTGTGTGACAGGAAGTGTTTGGGTGGGAAGCTGAAATGGAAGTTAATCACCTTCACTGCTGCATCCTGCACTTTCCATTCTGATCCATCCGCACACACAAACATGTTCCTGGAATTCAAGTGCAGAACATGTGACCTGTAATTTATTCCTGTGATCAGTGTCACCTGATCCTTCATTCTAACACACGCTCTGGTGTGTCTCTCAGGCCGTCTCACCCTCTGCTGGACCAGCGTCCTCCTCCTCCTCTGTCTCACTGCAGCTCGGTGGGCGACTGGCTCCGGGCCATCAAGATGGAGCGATACGAGGACGGCTTCCTGCAGGCCGGATTCACGTCCATCGAGCTCATCTCTCACATCTGCACCGAGTGAGTCACACACACACACACAGCAAAATTACCTTACAATGACTGTCAAATAAACTGATATTAAACATGTGACGTGTTGTTGTTTGTTCAGGGATCTCCTGCGGATCGGCGTGACTTTAGCGGGTCACCAGAAGAAGATTCTGTCCAGCGTCCAAACGCTCCGAATCCACAGCGGATCCCTGCGATACTGACGCTTCCCAGCATCCCCTGCTTCTGCCTCTAGCTCTTATGGATCAGTCCGTCCACGACCGGTCGACCAATCACTGTGGAGCGTCACAGAACCAGCCAATCAGAGGGAGTTTTTATTCTCGTCGTTTGATTCGGACTGATGGATTCCTCTCAGGACACGAAGAGAGACAGACGAGCGTTACGTCACAGACTTCTGCAGGAAACACGGGACATTGGAATATGACGTGTTCCTGTTGCCGTGCATTATGGGAGTTTAATCGGATCTTCACATTGAAGGTTCATTATAATTATTTTTATTATTATAATGTGAGATAATTTTGTAATTATTTTGTACGTATCAGAACTGCACAAATAATGAACGAATGTTTGTTTAGCCAAAGTACTGTGGGAGCTGTCAATCAAACCAAGTGTAATCCGTGTGACCAATCACATTAAAGATTCACGCTGGCCCCTCCCACCCAGAGCCGCTCGAGTGTGTTTTGTTGGTTTTATTGACATTCAGCATTATTGCAGTCTCACTCTTGTGTGTGTGTGTGTGTGTGTGTGTGTGTGTGTGTGTGTGTGTGTGTGTGTGTGTGTTGAGTGAGGCGTCAGTCCGTCTCTGTTCACACTTTTAAATTCTTCATCATTTGATAAGACACAAACACATGAGTTCATGTAATTCAGGATAATCAGCTTTTAAAAGGTGTGTGTGTGTGTGTGTGTGTGTGTGTGTACAGATCTGATAAGTGTCGTGTGTGTCTTCTAGAGAACCGAATCAGATGTTCAGGACTTTTAAACAAGTCCTGAAGTGACCGATCTTTGACGAACATCTGGCATTGAAATAAAGGGGCGGGGTTTAAGTGCATTAAAAGATTGGAGAGGTTGTTCCACTGGAAGATAATTTGATTAAACAATACAAGGTCAAAACATTGTTAGAAAATGAAACGATGCAAGGATGAATTGTTCACGATAAGATCAATAACATCCATTTAGAAAATAAGTGGTGATTTTTTTTATTTTTTTTATTTCAACCCTCCTATATTGTGTTGCGGGTCAATTTGACCCACATTCAATTTTTAAACTGCTTGAAACGCTAGTTAAACTACAAACCTGATTTAAAAAAAGTTGCGACACTGTACAAATTGTGAATAAAAACAGAATGCAATGATGTGGAAGTTTCAAATTTCAATATTTTATTCAGAATACAACATAGATGACATATCAAATGTTTAAACTGAGAAAATGTATCATTTTAAGGGAAAAATAAGTTGATTTTAAGTTTCATGGCATCAACACATCTCAAAAAAGTTGGGACAAGGTCATGTTTACCACTGTGTGGCATCCCCTCTTCTTTTTATAACAGTCTGCAAACGTCTGGGGACTGAGGAGACAAGTTGCTCAAGTTTAGGAACAGGAATGTTGTCCCATTCTTGTCTAATACAGGCTTCTAGTTGCTCAACTGTCTTAGGTCTTCTTTGTCACATCTTCCTCTTTATGATGCGCCAAATGTTTTCTATGGGTGAAAGATCTGGACTGCAGGCTGGCCATTTCAGTACCCGGATCCTCCTTCTACGCAGCCATGATGTTGTAATTGATGCAGTATGTGGTCTGGCATTGTCATGTTGGAAAATGCAAGGTCTTCCCTGAAAGAGACGACGTCTGGATGGGAGCATATGTTGTTCTAGAACTTGGATATACCTTTCAGCATTGATGGTGCCTTTCCAGATGTGTAAGCTGCCCATGCCACACGCACTCATGCAACCCCATACCATCAGAGATGCAGGCTTCTGAACTGAGCGCTGATAACAACTTGGGTTGTCCTTGTCCTCTTTAGTCCGGATGACATGGCGTCCCAGTTTTCCAAAAAGAACTTCAAATTTTGATTCGTCTGACCACAGAACAGTTTTCCACTTTGCCACAGTCCATTTTAAATGAGTCTTGGCCCAGAGAAAACGCCTGCGCTTCTGGATCATGTTTAGATATGGCTTCTTTTTTGACCTATAGAGTTTTAGCCGGCAACGGCGAATGGCACGGTGGATTGTGTTCACCGACAATGTTTTCTGGAAGTATTCCTGAGCCCATGTTGTGATTTCCATTACAGTAGCATTCCTGTATGTGATGCAGTGCCGTCTAAGGGCCCGAAGATCACGGGCATCCAGTATGGTTTTCCGGCCTTGACCCTTACGCACAGAGATTGTTCCAGATTCTCTGAATCTTTGGATGATATTATGCACTGTAGATGATGATAACTTCAAACTCTTTGCAGTATTTCTCTGAGAAACTCCTTTCTGATATTGCTCCACTATTTTTGGCCGCAGCATTGGGGGAATTGGTGATCCTCTGCCCATCTTGTCTTCTGAGAGACACTGCCACTCTGAGAGGCACTTTTTATACCCAATCATGTTGCCAATTGACCTAATAAGTTGCAAATTGGTCCTCCAGCTGTTCCTTATATGTAGATTTAACTTTTCTGGCCTCTTATTGCTACCTGTCCCAACTTTTTTGGAATGTGTAGCTCTCATGAAATCCAAAATGAGCCAATATTTGGCATGACATTTCAAAATGTCTCACTTTCAGCATTTGATATGTTATCTATATTCTATTGTGAATAAAATATAAGTTTATGAGATTTGTAAATTATTGCATTCCTTTTTTATTCACAATTTGTACAGTGTCCAAACTTTATTGGAATCGGGTTTGAATTTATTTCTTGAAATTGTTTGACTGTTTCTCATTTAGGGTCATGAATGTGCATGCAAATTTTTGATAGAATTATTCATAGATAGAATAGTAAGTGTTAGGGCCCTATCTTAATGAATGTGCACTTAGGGCGTGTCCAAATCCACTTTTGCTAGTTTAACGATGGGAAAAATGGTTGGCGCACCTGGTGCATGGTCTAAAAGGGTTGTCCTTAGTCTCTTAATGAGTATTGGGTGTGTTTTGGGCGTAACGTCAAATAAACCAATCACAGTGTCCTCTCCCATTCCTGTTAAAAGTTGCGCTCGTGCCATGGCGGATTCGCTTTTTACATGGAGGAATTTTCAAGCGGAAAAACTGAACGCTTCTCTAGCGAGAAGACAGATCTGCTAATCAGAGTGTATGTGTGTTGTGCACCCGCATATAGAAGCATATTACTAACACGCTCTTTAAATAACAATAAAAATACTGCGCCATTGACTTTAGAGCAGGTTTCAGTTGGTCAATGGCGCATTCGTTTTCAGTTTCTCAAAACAGCAATGCACCTGAACACACCTCGTTTTCAGACCAGCACACCCATGGGCGAACAGATGGACGTGAGTGCATTTGTAATTTAAACAATGTGGTGTTTGTGTCGCGCCTGGCACCGCATTGCGCCGGGTGTATGATAGGGCGCTCAGTATTAACTGGTCAAGTGTTGAGGAAAAAGACGCATCTTCAGCTGTTTCTTGAAAATGTCTAAAGACTCAGCAGCTCGGGTTGAGTTAGGCAGGTCCGGGTGTGCCTCATACATCCTGAAAAGTGAAGCTGCGGGCTCTTTGATCGCCCCCTGGTGGCTGGATGCAGTACAGGTCATAAACCCCGCCCTCTCCATTCAAATGAACGGGACTTGAGTCAAAACAAAAAAATAAATTACGCTTCAAATAAAATTTTCTGAAAGATGGTTTTGGTCATTTAAGGTAGTATCACGCTGATATATTTTCAATTGTTCGTTTTTATGATAAGTTTGATTTTAGCTAGCAATTTGATGCTATAGACACGGGGCGTGTCGTGATGATTGACAGTTGTGATTGACAGCTTCTCTGAGGACTGTCGGAGCTTCGAGGGGAGATTGAAGATATATAACTAACTATTAATTTTCAATTTCTGTGTTATTTCACACCGACAAAATGAGTTGTTCAGCAGTAAACTGTCCTAACCGACCTACAGGATCTGACGGATCAGTGAACTTTTCTCGGTAACGTTAAATATGGGATTTATAAGCTAATTAATAAATGTTATTAGTTAAGATAACACGTCTACGTTAACCATGACAGGAAAAAGCAGGTGTTCGTTATCTGGCAGTTACTAATTATTTTTATGGGTATAAAATAATAATTAGCAGGACAAAACTAATGATGGCCTACTCTAATTACAGCAATCGATCTCCTGTAACGTTAGCTTAACTTGATTTAAAATGGCAGGACCGTTTCTGACGATTTAGAGTTGTTTCTAGTGGCGTATTATATTGAATTTGCTGTTTCAAAAATATTATTGCTCTAGAAACAGAATAGCCTATTATTTTATAGGTAGAATTTTTAATTTGTGTATAATTTATTAAAATACATCAATGATGACACAATCGTCTGGGCGGAAGTTAGATACCGCGACTCCGTCAGTGCCTCGAATTTGATGCGAGTGGCAGCCAGTGCGAGTTTATAAAGTGTGCTCTCTTCAGCTCATAAAGACTCTCGCTGCAGCATTCTGGATCCGTTTCAGAGGATTGACTGTTCATGCTGGAAGACCTGCCAGGAGAGCATATGGATAGAGCAAGACCTTGGACGAGGAGTTGTGTGGAATGCTCCAGTAGGAAGGGCCTGATCCTCCTGATGTTGTCTAAGGAAAATCTGCAGGACCGGCAGTTCTAGCAATGTGATCTGTGAAGCTTAACTGATCATCAATCATGACTACAAGGTTCCTGGATGGAGTTTTAGTTGATGTTCCTAGCTGAATGTTGAAGATGTGATGAAGTGTTGGGCTGGCTCTGTCTTCACAAGGTTGAGTTGATGGTGGTGGCAGTCCTTCATCCAGCAAGAAATGTCTGCTGAGCTGAGACGGATCATCTGGCTGGAGTGAGAGGAAGAGTTGTGTGTCTTCAGCACAGCAGTGTTTCTGAATGACAGATCTCAGTGATGACATGTAGATGGAGAAGAGAAGCGGTCCCAGCACCGAGCCCTGAGGCACTCCAGGAGATAGACACCTCGCGCCTCCACAACACCTGAAGAACCTACCTGAGAGCACAGTTCCTGAGATGCTCTTCATCATGAGGGTTGACAGGAGGATCTGGTGGCAGCAGGCAGATCCAGCAAAATGTACTGATCTAAACATTTTTTATTTCACACAAAATAATTTGGTCTCTGAAAGTGCTAGAAAATCAAAGCCGTAATTTGTTCCAAAATTGAAGTTAAAATCACTAAAGATGCAAAAAGGTCTTAAAGTACCATTTCCATGGTAACACAATGTCCAATTCTAAAATGGGATGAATTTTGAGAGTTTAGGCTTTTGAATGATGATTACTAAAATATGTGATGTGGAAAAAGGTAAATAAAAAGCAGAACACTGACTGTTAAAGGATTAGTTCAGTTTGAAATGGAAATTAGCCCAAGCTTTACTCACCCTCAAGCTATCCTAGATGTATATGACTTTCTTCTTTCTGATGAACACAATCAGAGATATATTTATAAATATCCTAAATATTTATAATGGCAGTGAACAGGATCAATGAGTATGAGCTGAAGAAAGTGTCTTCATCCACATCCATCCATCATAAACATACTCCATACTCTGAACTAATCCTTGAACAGGCTATATTATTTCTCTTCTTTTATTCTCTGGCAAGCTATAATAGACATTTTCTTTTTTTCACAAACAAAGACGAATTGCATGGAAACCAATGAGGGTCAATTTAACTCGCAACACAAACAGAAGCAGATTATCAACAATCATCAGCCATACGGATCTGAAACACTGCTGGTTCAGTTTCCAGTGAATGACAGCATCATGTGACTCCGTGTCTGTCGATGCTTGATTGACAGCAGCGGACGGAAGCGGATCCAGTGACGTCAGTGTGAACTGAAGTCAGTTCTGTTCTGTAACCGGTGACAGATGGGAAACTGAGACTGAACGGACGTTTCTTGATTCTCAATAAGAGAGAAGAGGGATATAAATACACCAGAGCGAACATAAAACATCCCATCACGCTGCGAGATGCGGTTACAGTCCGTCTGTAGTGTTTATGTTCTCGGATTATTTTTTAATATCAGTCGGATGTTTCTGACTCGTGGGGTTTATATTACAGAGTGAGAAAGAAACAAAGACGAGGTTTGATTATTGTACAGTGTTTGAATATATGAGGGATTTTAATGTGTGTTTGTGTGCTTTGGAGACTCACGTCCCGTTCTGTGATGATGATGATGAAGATGATGAAGATTTATTTGATCTGAGAAACAAATTCTCTTTTGTTATTTAAAGACACACATGAATATTGTGTGTGTGTGTGTGTGTGTGTGTGTGTGTGTTTCAGAATGTTCAGAGAAAGTAACGTTCACATAGCCAAGAAAAAACTTTTAAAACATTTAAAAAACTGGACATTTTGAACCTCTACGTTTATATAACTTAATGGAAACGTTAACAAAACGTTCTTTGTCAGCTGGACTGTTATCAGTGAAGTTACGCTTATTTGACAGAATGGTAAAATGTTTTAAACTCACACAGCTTAAACATTACAATAGATAAGAGTCTCCAGAAGAAAATAACATTTACATCATGCCGTATAATCCACATACAGTCTGAGTGTGTGTGTGTGTGTGTGTGTGTGTGTGTGTGTGTGTGTGTGTGTGTGTGTGTGTGTGTGTGTGTGTGTGTGAAACGGATGAGCGTATGGAAAGGTCGGCGAGACAGACAGAGAGAGAGAGAGATGGACACATGGAGGTTTGCAGTGGTAATTGAAAACTGCTGCTGAAACCACAAAGTCGTGTTTGACAAGAAGAGAGACTGTTAGAACCGTGACTCTGTGTGTGTGTGTGTGTGTGTGTGTGTAGGTGTGTGTGTGTGTGTGTGTGTGTGTGTGTGAGATTCCATTCTCCTCACTCCCCACTTGACCTCTGACCTCGACTGCCTGTGAACCCCTTCAGTTTCACACCCCTCAGTGTGTGTGTGTGTGTGTGTGTGTGTGTGTTTCTGGAGCGTGTCAGAATCAATCACACATAGTTCTCTTAAACAGATCTGACAGAGTCACGCAAAGCAGCAAACACACACACTCTCGCTCACACACACGCTGTCGTTGGTCAGTTAACCTCACATTCATTGGTTAACAGCTGTCAGGGTCGGGTTAGTTAACCCTAGAGGTCGTGACCTTTGACGTCACCGCAGCAGACAGTGTGGAAGAATCTCTGACACTCATAACTCACAATAAACAGATGGTAAAATGAACTGTTTTCGGTCATCTAGAGCGCCACCTGCTGGATGAGAGCAGCCCTGTTACTGCGTTTGAGTTTTTAATACAAATATTTCGAGGATATTGAAATTGTATAATTTTTAAATGAATGACGCGTAAGTGTTGA
>VTFQ01000020.1:38140157-38432657 GCA_036281575.1 Ancherythroculter nigrocauda | reverse complement strand
CTAGATCCATCAGGAACGTTTGTCTCTTCTTATCTCTTTGCTTCATTACACACACACACACACGTCTGGCTTCATGTCTTTCAGGTCACATTCAGATCAGGGTTATTTTAGTATCATTGTATAACAGTATATATATAGTATTACTATTATAGTTTTATTAATATTTTTAATTATTTTTGTTTTTCATTTTCATTTTAGTTAACGTCTTAGTCATTTTGAAGTAGTTTTTTTTTTTTTTAAATACGTCTATATATTTCCCCTTCGAAGTGGAACTTGGATGCTGTGTCATGGCGTTGACGCTCTTTCATGAGCCAGTGTCTGAATCATGTGTCTAACAACACCCCATCCTGATAGGCCGAATGTATGGATGTGGCGACAGCATAGCGCATCACACACCAGAAATGTGCCTCATCTATGTCTTCAGAAGGCACATGATTGTTGAGCGCATCTGTGTCTTACAAAAATTGTGATTGTGTTGGAAAGTGAAGTCTTTATGTAACTCCTCACCCCACTCTGTGCAGGCCTCGAACCCGGGTCTCCAGCATGGGAGGCAGGCGCGCTAACAAGGAGGCGAGCTTCTGCACCTTGTGGCTCGGGTCTCGCTGTTGTCAAGGAAGCGTGGCGACTCCAGTCATGGGGATCGCAGGTCGAGTTGGCGGAGGTGGAGTTTGCCGAAAATAAATCTCTCACGCTCTTTGCTGACTCAGAGGACCCCATTCTCAATCTCAAAAAATCGCTAACCGAATTCTTCGGACCAGAACAAGGAGCTCATGCTGTCTGCATCTGACTCTGAGGGGCTGGATGTAGACAAGAAGATAGGTGCAGTATCCTCAACCTGCCACATTTGAGGAGCTGCTCGAGATTGTGTATCTTGTGCAGTGGTCAAATTAAAGATCAACTGGCCCTTCGTTCAAAGCTTGATGACTGCTTCTTCACTTCAGCTAGAGTGCAACCTCCCCGCCGCTATCTCCCTTTCATCCCTGACTTCCACACTGAGGTGTTGAGGGTGTGGAAGAACCCATACTCCGTTCATGTGCATACTCAGGCTACCTCAGCATATTCTAAGGTGGTCGGGATGTTCAAGCATGGGTATTGGGCAATGCCTAAGGAGGAAGAGGCGCTTGCAGGCTATCGCTCCCCTTCATGTGCGTCATCATGGAGGAAACCCACCTTACCCCCAAAGCCATGGAGAGATTCATCCAATGTAGTGGATAAGGCATATGCGGCAGCAGGTCAGGCTGGTGTGTCCCTGCGTTGGATAACGCTAAGGGGTTGGGTCTCAAGCCGGTTCAAGAACTTCACCGGGCCACAGGTCTTGTCCTCCATGTTACCAAGCAGACGGCTCATGCCATTGGTTTGTTCATTGGCTGCTTTGGTCACCAAGGACCGTTTGGTCCAGCCTTGTCCTCATGCATCTTTCGGTCTAGCCTTGACCCCGCACAACAATCGGTCTAGCCTTGTCCCCGCGCAACTTTCGGTCTAGCCTTGTCCCTGCGCAACTTTCGGTCTAGCCTTGTCCCTGCGCAACTTTCGGTCTAGCCTTGTCCCTGCGCAACTTTCGGTCTAGCCTTGTCCCTGTGCAACTTTCGGTCTAGCCTTGTCCCCATGCAACTTTCGGTCTAGCCTTGACCCCGCGCAACTTTCGGTCTAGCCTTGACCCCGCACAACTTTCGGTCTAGCCTTGTCCCTGCGCAACTTTCGGTCTAGCCTTGTCCCTGTGCAACTTTCGGTCTAGCCTTGTCCCCATGCAACTTTCGGTCTAGCCTTGACCCCGCGCAACTTTCGGTCTAGCCTTGACCCCGCACAACTTTCGGCCTAGCCTTGACCCCGCGCAACTTTCGGTCTAGCCTTGACCCCGCACAACTTTCGGCCTAGCCTTGACCCCGCACAACTTTCGGTCTAGCCTTGTCCCCGCGCAACTTTCGGTCTAGCCTAGTCCCTACGCATCTTTCGGTCTTGCCTTGTCCCCATGCAACTTTCGGTCTAGCCTTGACCCCGCGCAACTTTCGGTCTAGCCTTGACCCCGCGCAACTTTCGGTCTAGCCTTGACCCCGCACAACTTTCGGCCTAGCCTTGTCCCCGCGCAACTTTTGGTCTAGCCTTGTCCCCATGCAACTTTCGGTCTAGCCTTGACCCCGCGCAACTTTCGGTCTAGCCTTGACCCCGCGCAACTTTCGGTCTAGCCTTGACCCCGCGCAACTTTTGGTCTAGCCTTGTCCCCATGCAACTTTCGGTCTAGCCTTGACCCCGCGCAACTTTCGGTCTAGCCTTGACCCCGCGCAACTTTCGGTCTAGCCTTGACCCCGCGCAACTTTCGGTCTAGCCTTGACCCCGCACAACTTTCAGCCTAGCCTTGTCCCCATGCAACTTTTGGTCTAGCCTTGTCCCCACGCATCTTTCGGTCTAGTCTTGTCCCCACACAACTTTCAGTCTAGCCTTGTCCCCACGCATCTTTCGGTCTTGCCTTGTCCCCATGCAACTTTTGGTCTAGCCTTGTCCCCACTCAACTTTCGGTCTAGCCTTGTTCCCATATGAAGTGTCTGTGACTCAATAAGTGTGAGCTTTCTCCCAGTCAGAGAACCACCTTTCTAGGGTTAGTGTGGGACTCGACCACGATGCAGGCACATCTGTCTCCTGCATGTGTAGATTCGATCCTAAACACTGTGACTAAGCAGATATTGCTAGATCTCATGGTGCCAGCAGCCAATGGTATTCCATTGGGCCTACTGCACATAAAACTGATCCAGTTCTGGCTCAAGAGCAGGGGGTTTTCATCCTCTGCATCATCCTTCCAGGTTTATAAGGATCATGCGCTGTGGGCTATGTGCTCTTCAGCTCTGGTTCCTGAACAGGGGCATGTGTTGCCATCGCAAGTCTCTCATGACTCATATGGGCAGCGATGTGGTTCTCGATGGCTGACCAGCCTGCTGCCTTTGCAGGGACCCTCATCTTTCTTGGCACATACATTTCCTTGAGATGAGGGCAGTGTTTCTAGCACTGAAACACTTCTTCCCACAGCTGAGGGGCTACCATGTGTTGGTCCACAACATTACGGTAGTCTCTTACATCAATCTCCAGGTCGGCCTGCATTTGCACCCCCTTTTTCAAACAGATGCAGCAGAACTTTCTTTGGGCAGAAGGCAGGCTGCTTTCTTTGAGGGCAATTTAATGTAGGAGCAGAATTTTGTCAAGGCAGGGGCTGAGGTCGGGGAATGGCGACTCCACCCTCAAGTGGTGGAGTCCATGTGGCAGAGGCACGCCGAGCGGAAGTGGACTTGTTTGCATCCAAGAAGACAACCCACTAATCCACTATTCACCCTCACACCTCACACCCTCACTCCATGGTACAGCTGTGGCTGAGTCTTCATCTGTGCGCCTTTCCTCCAAAAGCCGGGGGTTCTAGCAAGGATTCCCCAGGGCCGAGTTCACCTCCTTCTAGTGGTTCCACTCTAGCTGGCCCAAGTTTGGTTTGTGGACCTAGTGTCTCTCCTGGAGATCTTCTATTCCATGTTAAAAAATATATATATCATCCCCTGCCAGAGATCTGGAATCTTTGTGTCTGGCCCCTGAGGGGCACCAGCTCATAGATTCTGGTCTTTCGGCTGAGGTTGCTGAGACGATCTTGATTTCTAGAGCTCCATCCACTAGGGCACTGGATGCCCTGAAATGGCAAATTTTTGTATGATGGTGTAAACGACATCACTTAAACACAGTTAACTGCCCTGTTGTTCCAGTGCTGGAGTTTCTTCAAGAATGTCTTTCAGCAGGGTTGGCCCTTGCTACTTTAAAGGTTTATGTGGTCGCTAGTTCTGCTAGTGACTCACCCTTAGAAGGAGCTTCTTTTGGGAGGCACCACTTGGTGTCTCAGTTGTTGCATGGTGCCAGATGATTGAGGCCTATCTGCCAGCTCACGAGTTCCCTCCTGGGATCTAGCATTGGTCCTTGGAGCCTTAGCAGAAGCCCTTGCTAGGGGTGCACCCTTACAAGATGCATGTGCTGCAGCAGGTTGGTCCTCTCTGCACACGTTCATCAGGTTTTACAGTTTGCGATTCAAGCCCAGGGTCTCGAGTCCTTCATGGTTTATCCAGGGCCCAGTCTGCACTCAACAACAGTCTATGCAGATCACACAGCCTTGTGGGGAAGAATCTGTTCCCTTGGTGTGGTGGCATTGGAATTCCAGTTCTCCAGTAAATCCATCTTGATTTAAAAATGTTTAGATATTTGTGCTGGAAAACAAGACTGAAATACTGAGGAAGATCACTGTCTGCTGTGTAACACAAGGACACACACCCACACCCACACACACACACACACACACACACACACTGATCATATTTATATATGTTGTTGCGTGTGGTGGATTGAGTTTGTTCTACTGTGATGTGAGTTTCCTTTGATCTCTGATGGTCTCTGACACTCATGAAGGGTCAGTCCAGTGAGCACTTCCTGTGGCTGATCCTCACTTCCTGTATGTGTGTCTCTGTGTGTTTGTGGTTTATTCTGTCAGTCCTCTGATCCGTCACTGCCCACATCTGGCAGGAATTTGTGCTGGAATGAAGAGATTTGAGAAAACCAGAGAGAGAGAGAGGGAGAGGGAGGAAAAGACAGATGAGTGAAAAATGAGACTTCTGATAGAAACCAGACAGGCATCTACCCACAACCCCCCTCTCCACCCACAATGCTCTCTGGCCAAAACCTGCTTCTGAAATTAAAACAACATCACTGGAATGAAAACACGAGCTGAGCTGAATTCTTATCTTCTCTGTGTGTGTGTGTGTGTGTGTGTGTGTGTGTGTGCGTGTGTGATTATCAGCAGGAGTGTGTGTGGTGTGTGTGATATGAATATTACTGTACACCAAAAAAATAGAATCAATGTTCACTCATAAATTGCTAGTAAATTTCACAAATAATTACAAAATGGCAAGTAATACATTGAATAAAACATGAAATTTTAAAGTAAAAAGAGTGTAAAACATACTCCAATAATCTTTGCTTTGTTTACAACTTTGAAATGCTTTTAGTCACCAGTTTTTCATCATTTTAACTAGTTCATGTTAACTGTTCCAGCAGCGTCAGTGACAAATTACATTTTTAAAGTATAAACATGTGATGTTGTCTCTCGATTCATATGAGCTTGTCACACAAGTACAACTGTAACAAACACACTGTAAACATCATGTTCTTCCTCAGTGTTTCTGTCTTGTTTTCCAGCACAAATATCTAAACATTCTTAAAGGATTAGTTCACTTCAGAATGAAAATTTCCTGATGATTTACTCACCCTCATGTCATCCAAGATGTTCATGTCTTTCTTTCTTCAGTGGAAAAGAAATGAAGGTTTTTGAGGAAAACATTCCAGGATTTTTCTCCATATAGTGGACTTCACTGGGGTTCAACGGGTTGAAGGTCCAAATGTCAGTTTCAGTGCAGCTTCAAAGAGCTCTACATGATCCCAGACGAGGAATAAGAGTCTTATCTAGAGAAACCATCGGACATTTTCTAAAAAAATAAAAAATAAAAATTATAATTTTAACCATAAATGCTCATCTTGAACTAGCTCTCTTCTTCTTCCTCTATTAGAATTCCAGCAGTGTAGACGCTGCTAAGTGTATTACTGCCCTCCACAGGTCAAAGTCTGAACTAATTGTTATATACTTGCACTAGCATATTGAATATGACAACTAAGTTCAACTTTGACCTGTGGAGGGCAGTAATACACTTAGTAGCATCTACACTGCTGGAATTCTAATAGAGAGGAAGAAGAAGAGAGCTAGTTCAAGATGAGCATTTATGGTTAAAATGTATATAATTTTTAATTTTTTTTTTAGAAAATGACTGATGGTTTCTCTAGATTAGACTCTTATTCCTCGTCTGGGATCATGTAGAGCTCTTTGAAGCTGCACTGAAACTGACATTTGGACCTTCAACCCGTTGAACCCCAGTGAAGTCCACTATATGGAGAAAAATCCTGGAATGTTTTCCTCAAAAACCTTCATTTCTTTTCCACTGAAGAAAGAAAGATATGAACATCTTGGATGACATGAGGGTGAGTAAATTATCAGGAAATTTTCATTTGAAAGTGAACTAATCCTTTAAATCAAGATACATTTACTGGAGAAGAGAAATAACTGAAGATATGAAGTCTTGTTTCAGATTTATTCGTACTGGAAAACAAGACAGAAATACCGAGGAAGAACATCATTGTTTCAGTCTAGACGGAGATTAGAAACACTGAAGTATTTCATGCTGTTTGCCATCACAGTATCAGACGATCGTCTGTCTCATATTTACACAATCTCTCTGTCTGTCTCTGTGTTTGTCTCTCACTCATCCTGCTGTAATAGGAGAGTTTTTCTCCATGAATTCTTCCTCCTCCGAGTCTATTTAAGAGCAGACTCAAACATCAGAGCGTGTGTGTCCGTGGATCTCATGACCTTTGACCCATGAGTGTCAGCGAGGTGTTTAGATAGTCGGAGCTCATCATGTGATCGTCAAACAGCTCACGGTGGCTTTACACTCGTTTAGATCTGTGCTTTATTCTGCTCTCCATTCAGTCATTCACCATAATGAGTCTGACCCCTGCTGGACAAACACCATACAATCACAAAGTTCTTTAATAAAAGAAAAACTACACTTTTATTGATCAAGGATGCATTAAATTTATCAAAAGTGACAGGAAAGACATTTATAATGTTACAAAAGATTCTATTTCAAATAAATCACAATTTCCACAAAAATATGACCGTTTTCAACATTAAATGTTTCTTGAGCATCAAATCATCATATCAGAATGATTTCTGAAGGATCATGTGACACTGAAGACTGGAGTAATGATGCTGAAAATTCAGCTTTGATCACAGGAATAAATTACACTTTACTATATATTCACATAAAAACAACTGATTTACATTGTAATAATATTTCACTGTTTTTACTGTATTTTTGATCAAATAAATGCAGCTTTTGTGAGCAGAAGAGACTCTCTCGCGCCACACAAGTGTTTTCTCAGCTGCCGTCTGTCAGTCTGTTGACTCACATGGACGAAAGTTTGTTTTCCCTGCAAACCAGGATTAAAAGCTTCCGCAGAGCGAGGAAGAGCGAGGAAGGTGTGTGTCCAAAATCTGAAACTGTAGACGTGTTTGACCTTTGACCTCCAAAACAATAAACACCAGATCTGTGTCCGTCTCCCTGGTTTGAGCATTAATCACACACTTGTTAGTTAATAAAGTCACACACACACACACACACTGCAGATGAAGCGAGTCTCATCCGTCACTATCAGCACACTGACCTCAACAACAATACAGGTCACACATACAGGAAATCAACAGCAGCGGCCCAGCGACACTTCCTGTTTCCACACACACACACACACACACACACAGATGTTTGCGAGTAATAATAATGCTGACAGAACAGTTCTTTAAAACATTCAGAATGTCCATGTCCATGGTTATACAAACTAATTGTATCATTCTTCAAACGTTATGGGAACGTTACTTTTGAATGTTCTCTGAACGTTCTGAAACAACATTTAAAAAACGTTAGACGAACTTCCAACTGAAATATTTCAGAAATGTGCTAATGTTTGGAGAACATTATTTAAACGTTCTATTAACGTTAATGGAGGAACGTTAGCTAAAGTTCTCTGTTTAGATGTTTTGTTTCGGTAAAACGCGATTCGTCTCATTTTGTTTGTTCTCTCTCGGATGCCGTATGACTTCCGCACATGCGCAGTGAGACTGTTGGCTTCAGTGTAGCATGTTGTTGAGTTTGTTCTCTGCTATTTGAATTAAAGACTGTAGTATCTGATTGTATTATATTATTATTGTCGTCATAAATATTATAACGCGATATTATTATTATTGTCGTCATAAATATTATAACGCGATATACAGAAGCGTTTAGAGGAAGAAGGAAGCGGAATGAATCAGTTTGAAAAGTAAGTTAGCAGCTAACGGCTAATTGAACAGCTACATTCACAGACATTAAAAACATCATGTGAATATTAATTAATAATGTAAACAGATTTAGTTTATAAAATAATAACAGTAAAAAAAGTAAACAAATGATGAACGTGTTTTATATATACATAGATATGCTTATTTATGTTTATGTATTTGTGTATAAATGTTCATATTTATTTAATTATGCTTATATTATTTACATATAATATACAAATAAATGTTATTTATTAAAACTCATCACCAAATCAACTTATAAATGGCCTATAAGCATTATTTAATATTGTTATTATTATTCAACTATTATATTAACTATTATAATTGATTATCATTATCCAATAATGATTTCAGTCATAAAATGATGAGTTTATTAACAGTAGATGTTTTATGTGTAGCTTGAAGGAGGAAGACTGTGGTGAGCAGGACGAGATGAAGGACAGTATTGAGACGGACGGAGGATCGATAAACAACAATAACAACAACATCAGACGCAAGGTGAGACTGAGAGAATCACACACACACACACACACACGTGGAGTGAGCGTGAGGTAACGTGGTGTGTGTGTGTGTGTGTTCAGACGGTGACTCCGGCTCCAGGTGAACACCCGCTGCAGTACAACTACACCTTCTGGTACTCACGCCGGACGCCTAGCAGACCCGCCAACACTCAGAGCTACGAGCAGAACATCCGGCAGATGGGCACCGTGGCATCGGTCGGTCGCACACATCACTGATGATTATTGTCCTGTTTGTTTGCCGTGTCCTGACCATGTTTTGTGTTCTCTTGGTTCAGGTGGAGCAGTTCTGGAAGTTCTACAGCCATCTGGTTCGACCCGGAGACCTGACGGGACACAGCGACTTCCACCTGTTCAAGGAGGGGATCAAACCCATGTGGGAGGTGTGTGTGTGTGAGAGAGTGTGAGAGAGAGAGAGAGTGTGTGTGTTTGCGAGAGAGAGTGTGTGTGTGTGAGAGAGAGTGAGAGTGCTTCTGCGAGAGTGCGTGTGTGAAAATGCATCTGCGAGAGTGCGTCTGCAAAAGTGTGCGTGCGAGAGTGCGCATGTGAAAATGCTTCTGCAAGAGTGCGCGTGTGAGAGTGCGTCTGCGAGAGTGTGTCTGCGAGAGTATGTCTGCGAGAGTGCGCGTGTGAAAATGCTTCTGCAAGAGTGCGCATGTGAAAGTGCGTCTGCAAGAGTGCGCGTGTGAAATGCGTCTGTGAGAGTGCGTCTGCGAGAGTGTGTCTGCGAGAGTGCGCGTGTGAAAATGCTTCTGCAAGAGTGCGCATGTGAAAGTGCGTCTGCAAGAGTGCGTCTGCGAGAGTGTGTCTGCGAGAGTATGTCTGCGAGAGTGCGCGTGTGAAAATGCTTCTGCAAGAGTGCGCATGTGAAAGTGCGTCTGCAAGAGTGCGCGTGTGAAATGCGTCTGTGAGAGTGCGTCTGCGAGAGTGTGTCTGCGAGAGTGCGTCTGCGAGAGTGCGTCTGCGAGAGTATGTCTGCGAGAGTGCGCGTGTGAGAGTGTGTCTGCGAGAGTGTGTCTGCGAGAGTATGCCTGCGAGAGTATGTCTGCGAGAGTGCGCGTGTGAGAGTGTGTCTGCGAGAGTGTGTCTGCGAGAGTATGTCTGCGAGAGTGCGTCTGCGAGAGTATGTCTGCGAGAGTGCGCGTGTGAGAGTGTGTCTGCGAGAGTGTGTCTGCGAGAGTGTGTCTGCGAGAGTGTGTCTGCGAGAGTGTGTCTGCGAGAGTGCGTCTGCGAGAGTATGTCTGCGAGAGTGCGCGTGTGAGAGTGTGTCTGCGAGAGTGTCTGCGAGAGTATGTCTGCGAGAGTGCGCGTGTGAAAATGCTTCTGCAAGAGTGCGCGTGTGAAATGCGTCTGTGAGAGTGCGTCTGCGAGTGCGTCTGTGAGAGTGTGTCTGCGAGAGTATGTCTGCGAGAGTGCGCGTGTGAAAATGCTTCTGCAAGAGTGCGCATGTGAAAGTGCGTCTGCAAGAGTGCGCGTGTGAAATGCGTCTGTGAGAGTGCGTCTGCGAGAGTGTCTGCGAGAGTGCGTCTGCGAGAGTGTGTCTGCGAGAGTATGTCTGCGAGAGTGCGCGTGTGAAAATGCTTCTGCAAGAGTGCGCATGTGAAAGTGCGTCTGCGAGAGTGTGAAAGTGCGTCTGCAAGAGTGCGCGGTGAAAGTGCGTCTGCAAGAGTGCGCGTGTGAAATGCGTCTGTGAGAGTGCGCGTATGAGAGTGCGTCTGCGAGAGTGTGTCTGCGAGAGTATGTCTGTGAGAGTGCGTGTGTGAAAATGCTTCTGCAAGAGTGCGCATGTGAAAGTGCGTCTGCGAGAGTGTGAAAGTGCGTCTGCAAGAGTGCGCGTGTGAAATGCGTCTGCGAGAGTGCGTCTGCGAGAGTATGTCTGCGAGAGTGCGTCTGCGAGAGTGTGTCTGCGAGAGTATGTCTGCGAGAGTGCGTGTGTGAAAATGCTTCTGCAAGAGTGCGCATGTGAAAGTGCGTCTGCGAGAGTGTGAAAGTGCGTCTGCAAGAGTGCGCGTGTGAAATGCGTCTGCGAGAGTGCGTCTGCGAGAGTATGTCTGCGAGAGTGCGTCTGCGAGAGTATGTCTGCGAGAGTGCGCGTGTGAAAATGCTTCTGCGAGAGTGTGAAAGTGCATCTGCGAGAGTGCACGTGCAAGAGTGTGTCTGCGAGAGTGCACGTGCGAGAGTGCGTCTGCGAGAGTGCGTATGCGAAAATGCTTCTCCGAGAGTGCGTCTGCGAGAGTGCGCGTGTGAAAGTGCGTCTGCGAGAGTGCGCGTGTGAAAGTGCGTCTGCGAGAGTGCGCGTGTGAAAGTGTGTCTGCGAGAGTGCGTCTGCGAAAATGCTTCTCCGAGAGTGCATCTGCGAGAGTGCGCGTGCGAGAGTGTGTCTGCGAGAGTGCGTCTGCGAGAGTGCGCGTGCGAGAGTGTGTCTGCGAGAGTGCACGTGCGAGAGTGCGTCTGCGAGAGTGCGTCTGCGAAAATGCTTCTCCGAGAGTGCGTCTGCAAGAGTGCGCGTGTGAAATGCGTCTGCGAGAGTGCGTCTGCGAGAGTGTGTCTGCGAGAGTATGTCTGCGAGAGTGCGCGTGTGAAAATGCTTCTGCAAGAGTGCGCATGTGAAAGTGCGTCTGCGAGAGTGTGAAAGTGCGTCTGCAAGAGTGCGCGGTGAAAGTGCGTCTGCGAGAGTGCGTCTGCGAGAGTGCGTCTGCGAGAGTATGTCTGCGAGAGTGCGCGTGTGAAAATGCTTCTGCGAGAGTGTGAAAGTGCATCTGCGAGAGTGCACGTGCAAGAGTGTGTCTGCGAGAGTGCACGTGCGAGAGTGCGTCTGCGAGAGTGCGTATGCGAAAATGCTTCTCCGAGAGTGCGTCTGCGAGAGTGCGCGTGTGAAAGTGCGTCTGCGAGAGTGCGCGTGTGAAAGTGCGTCTGCGAGAGTGCGTCTGCGAAAATGCTTCTCCGAGAGTGCATCTGCGCGAGTGCACGTGCAAGAGTGTGTCTGCGAGAGTGCGTCTGCGAGAGTGCGCGTGAAAGTGCTTCTGTGAGAGTGTGAAAGTGCGCCTGCGAGAGTATGTCTGCGAGAGTGTGTCTGCGAGAGTATGTCTGCGAGAGTGCGCGTGTGAAAATGCTTCTGCAAGAGTGCGCATGTGAAAGTGCGTCTGCGAAAATGCTTCTCCGAGAGTGCGTCTGCGAGAGTGCGCGTGAAAGTGCTTCTGTGAGAGTGTGAAAGTGCGCCTGCGAGAGTATGTCTGCGAGAGTGTGTCTGCGAGAGTGCGTCTGCGAGAGTGCGTCTGCGAGAGTGCGTCTGCAAAATGCTTCTCCGAGAGTGCATCTGCGAGAGTGCGCGTATGAAAGTGCATCTGCAAGAGTGCGCATGTGAAAGTGCGTCTGCGAGAGTGTGAAAGTGCGTCTGCAAGAGTGCGCGTGCGAGAGTGTGTCTGCGAGAGTGTGTCTGCGAGAGTGCGTCTGCGAGAGTGCGCGTGCGAGAGTGTGTCTGCGAGAGTGCGTCTGCGAGAGTGCGTCTGAGAGTGCGCGTGTGAAAGTGCGTCTGCGAGAGAGTGTCTGCGAGAGAGCGTCTGCGAGAGTGTGTCTGCGAGAGTGTGTCTGCGAGAGTGTGTCTGCGAGAGTGCGTCTGCGAGAGTGCGTCTGTGAGAGTGCGTCTGCGAAAATGCTTCTCTGAGAGTGCGTCTGCGAGAGTGCGTCTGCAAAAATGCTTCTCTGAGAGTGCGTCTGTGAGAGTGCGTCTGCGAAAATGCTTCTCTGAGAGTGCGTCTGCGAGAGTGCGTCTGCGAAAATGCTTCTCTGAGAGTGCGTCTGCGAGAGTGCGTCTGCGAAAATGCTTCTCCGAGAGTGCGTCTGCGAAAATGCTTCTCCGAGAGTGCGTCTGTGAGAGTGCGTCTGCGAGAGTGTGTCTGCGAGAGTGCGTCTGCGAGAGTGCGTCTGCGAGAGTGCGTCTGCGAGAGTGCGTCTGCGAGAGTGCGTCTGCGAAAGTGCTTCTCCGAGAGTGCATCTGCGAGAGTGCGTCTCCGAGAGTGCGTCTGGGAGAGTGCGTCTGCGAGAGTGCGTCTGCGAGAGTGCGTCTGCGAAAATGCTTCTCCGAGAGTGCGTCTGCGAAAATGCTTCTCCGAGAGTGTGTCTGCGAGAGTGCGTCTGCGAGTGTGTCTGCGAGAGTGCGTCTGCGAGAGTGTGTCTGCGAGAGTGCGTCTGCGAGAGTGTGTCTCCGAGAGTGCGTCTGCGAGAGTGCGTCTGCGAGAGTGCGTCTGCGAGAGTGTGAGTGAGAGCTTTACATCAGTGCTGACTCTGTTTCTGATGTCTGTGTGTGTCTGTGTGTGTGTGTGTGTGTGTGTGTGTGAATCAGGACGAGGCCAATAAAAACGGAGGGAAGTGGATCATCCGGCTGAGGAAGGGTCTGGCGTCTCGTTTCTGGGAGAACATCATCTTGGCCATGCTGGGCGAGCAGTTCATGGTGGGAGAGGAGATCTGCGGTGTGGTCGTGTCCATCCGCTTCCAGGTACTGCTGCATTCTGGGAACCGAGACTCTTGGTAGCAGTCGTTCACCAGACATGACATCATTTCCTCCGAACCTGCATGACTTTGTTTCTTTAGTGAAGATATTTTGTGATTAGAAATATCTATTTCTGCATTGATGTTTGATTTGACATCACACCTGTAGAAACTGAAGTCTGTGTTTCTCGTGTGAATGTGTGTGTGTGCAGGAGGACATCCTGTCAATCTGGAATAAAACGGCCCATGATCAGGTGACCACGTCACGGATACGAGACACACTACGGCGTGTGCTGAACCTCCCGCCAAACACCATCATGGAGTACAAGACACACAACGACAGTCTCAAGTAGGTCTCAGACGCTCCACATCCATTACAGTAACGCTGTCGACTGCACTCTGAGCTCCTGTTCTTCTTGTTTTCTCAGGGATAACTCCAGCTTCCGGAATACGAAGATCACTTTGTGAAAACCTGGAAATAATTTTCATATGGACACTTTCTCTTTTACACCACGAGTGAGCGACGCTTCAGACAGACCGAATGAACCCTGAGCAAACTCTGTGTGTGTGGTGTGTGTGTTAGTTCTGAATCATTCCATCAGCCTCATTGAGTCGGTTCAGTAACTCGTACACCAGATTCAGTGTGTTTGAGACGATTAAAGGCATTCTCTTCAGTTCATGTTTCACAGATTCAGAGCAGCTTTACAGTCAAATCACATTTCAAGTGTCGTTTGGACCCAATGAACACTCTAGTTGAAATATAGTTTTAATAAAGACTTTGGTGGTGAACTGTTGCAAAAAATGATGTTCTTCCTCAGTGTTTCTGTCTTGTTTTCCAGTACAAATATCTAAACTCACTTAAAGGGTTAGTTCACCCAAAAATGAAAATTCTGTCATTTATTTCTTACCCTCATGTCGTTCCACATCCGTAAGACCTTCAGAACACAAATTAAGATATTTTTGATGAAATCCGATGGTTCAGTGAGGCCTGCATAGCCAGCAATGACATTTCCTCTCTCAAGATCCATTAATGTACTAAAAACATATTTAAATCAGTTCATGTGAGTACAGTGGTTCAATATTAATATTATAAAGCCACGAGAATATTTTTGGTGCAGCAAAAAACAAAATAACGACTTATATAGTGATGGCCGATTTCAAAACACTGCTTCAGGAAGCTTCGGAGCGTTATGAATCTTTTGTGTCGAATCAGCGGTTCGGAGTGCCAAAGTCATGTGATTTCAGCAGTTTCAGCAGAATCATGATTCGATACAAAAGATTCATAACGCTCCGATGCTTCAAAGCAGTGTTTTGAAATCGGCCATCACTAAATAAGTCGTTATTTTGTTTTTTTGGCGCACCAAAAATATTCTCGTGGCTTTATAATATTAATATTGAACCATTTTTTGCCATTTTCATTTTTGGGTGAACTAACCTTTTAAATCAAGATACATTTACTGGAGCAAAATCACCCTCATTCTGTCTAATTTATTATTTATCCAAATGAATGATGTTTTAAACACGTTTTTTTTTTTTTGCTTTCTTTCTGCAAGGGAATATAAAAATCATATCCAAATTAACAATAATTGAAATGTTTCCCCTCAGGAAGAGGAAATTTCCTCGTGTTTTCCTTTAATAAAGAGTTTTGCTCACATATTTCAGCTTCTTAATGTTTTGCGTTTTATAGACTTGTTAGTATTGGTTCAGAATTATTAATACAGACATATTATTTGTATGATGGGCAAATATCATATTCAGTGGATTTAATAAACATGGCGTTGAATATTGTTGTTCGTCGACGAGTCGCTTTGGGGGAAAGTACATTTGTGTTTATTCACTTTATATTTATATTAGTTAAGTAATTTTAATTTTTGTGTGAATTCTTGTATTTTGTTGTGGTGAGGAAAAGCATGCAGCCGTTTGATGACGTGTTTCCGCTCTAGGCGCGATTTGAAGCGGGGAAGCAGCGCGAGACACACGAACGGTAAACAAACTCTAATCAAACTCTAGAAACTATCGAGTTCTTCAACTCTTGAAGCTTCTGCAGATCTTCAGATAAACTCTCTTCTGTCCGCGAGATCAGCGCGTTTGTTCGGGTCTGTCAGTCAAATGCAGCGTTTGATTCCGTCAGATCAAATTAAACATCACATGATTTAATAATTTAACACGAGCAGCATATTAACAAAATACTTCATTCATGCAGTTTACTCGGTGTCCGTCATATTTCAGCATAGAAATATAATTCAAATGCGTCTGCTGCTGTTGCCATGGAAACGGAGGATTTTATTGGTCTTTCAGAATAAATCAGTCTTGCTCATATGTGTGTTCTTATTATTATATGTTATAGATAGTTTATTTTTTATTTATTTAGAGTTAAAGGAAATCCACTGATAAAAAGTTTTTAAAGTTTGAGTTAGTTATTAATTTAGGGTAGCTAGAACTGAGCCTTGCTGTACTCCATACTTTTGAGTCTAGATTTAAACTCAGAGTGTGTGTGTGTGTGTGTGTGTGTGTGTGTGTGTGTGTGTGTGTGTGCAGTGAGATGTCTGTGAGCCGAGCTGCTGATGATGATGATGCTCCTCCTCTTCATCACTCCTCTCTTCCGGCTCTCACTCGCTCATGGCCGTCTTCTCCTCTCTCGGCGTCTCGTCAGGTCACCGCCCGCCTCTACAGCTCATTGCAGCACAGCCGAGAGCAGGAGGTCAAAGGTCACGCTGCCAGGTGGGCACAAATCATAATCTCAGTTATTTTTAGTCAACACTGTGATCATGAGAATTTAACTGCGTTACTCACTGACTGCATCATGCATTTATTGAACTTTTATTGAAGTAAATTAATTAAAATATATTAAAAATTAAACAATATAAAAATAATAAATGAGAATTTTTTTGTATATGACATATTGTAAATGCTGCTTCTCATGTCCGTCCGTATGTCTGTCTGTCTGTCTGTGTTTGTCTTTTGTCTGTCCGTCCGTCTGTCTGTCTGTCTGTGTTTGTCTTTTGTCTGTCCGTCTGTTTGTCTTTTGTCTGTCCGTCCGTCCGTCTGTTTGTTTGTTTGTTTGTTTGTTTGTTTGTTTGTTTGTCTTTTGTCTGTCCGTCTGTCTGTCCGTCTGTCTGTGTTTGTCTTTTGTCTGTCCGTCTGTCTGTCTGTTTGTCTTTTGTCTGTCCGTCCGTCCGTCTGTTTGTTTGTTTGTTTGTTTTGTTTTGTTTGTTTGTTTGTTTGTCTTTTGTCTGTCCGTCCGTCTGTCTGTCTGTGTTTGTCTTTTGTCTGTCCGTCCGTCCGTCTGTCTGTTTGTTTGTTTGTTTGTTTGTCTTTTGTCTGTCCGTCCGTCCGTCTGTCTGTGTTTGTCTTTTGTCTGTCCGTCTGTCTGTCTGTCTGTTTGTCTTTTGTCTGTCCGTCCGTCCGTCTGTTTGTTTGTTTGTTTGTCTTTTGTCTGTCCTGTCTGTCTGTGTTTGTCTTTTGTCTGTCCGTCTGTCTGTCTGTTTGTCTTTTGTCTGTCCGTCCGTCCGTCTGTTTGTTTGTTTGTTTGTTTGTTTGTTTGTTTGTTTGTCTTTTGTCTGTCCGTCCATCTGTCTGTCTGTGTTTGTCTTTTGTCTGTCCGTCCGTCTGTCTGTTTGTTTGTTTGTTTGTTTGTCTTTTGTCTGTCCGTCCGTCCGTCTGTCTGTGTTTGTCTTTTGTCTGTCCGTCTGTCTGTCTGTGTTTGTCTTTTGTCTGTCCGTCCGTCTGTTTGTTTGTTTGTCTTTTGTCTGTCCGTCCGTCTGTCTGTCTGTGTTTGTCTTTTGTCTGTCCGTCCGTCCGTCTGTTTGTTTGTTTGTTTGTTTGTCTTTTGTCTGTCCGTCCGTCTGTCTGTCTGTGTTTGTCTTTTGTCTGTCCGTCCGTCTGTCTGTTTGTTTGTTTGTTTGTCTTTTGTCTGTCCGTCCGTCCGTCTGTCTGTCTGTGTTTGTCTTTTGTCTGTCCGTCTGTCTGTCTGTTTGTCTTTTGTCTGTCCGTCCGTCTGTTTGTTTGTTTGTTTGTTTGTTTGTTTGTTTGTCTTTGTCTGTCCGTCCGTCTGTCTGTCTGTGTTTGTCTTTTGTCTGTCCGTCCGTCCGTCCGTCTGTCTGTTTGTTTGTTTGTTTGTCTTTTGTCTGTCCGTCCGTCCGTCTGTCTGTCTGTTTTGTCTTCTGTCCGTCTGTCCTGTCTGTTTGTCTTTTGTCTGTCCGTCCGTCCGTCTGTTTTTTGTTTGTTTGTTTGTTTGTTTGTTTGTTTGTCTTTTGTCTGTCCGTCCGTCTGTCTGTCTGTGTTTGTCTTTTGTCTGTCCGTCCGTCTGTCTGTCTGTGTTTGTCTTTTGTCTGTCCGTCTGTCTGTCTGTTTGTCTTTTGTCTGTCCGTCCGTCCGTCTGTTTGTTTGTTTTTTGTTTGTTTGTCTTTTGTCTGTCCGTCCGTCTGTCTGTCTGTGTTTGTCTTTTGTCTGTCCGTCCGTCCGTCTGTTTGTTTGTTTGTTTGTTTGTTTGTCTTTTGTCTGTCCGTCCGTCCGTCTGTCTGTGTTTGTCTTTTGTCTGTCTGTCCGTCCGTCCGTCTGTTTGTTTGTTTGTTTGTTTGTCTTTTGTCCGTCCGTCCGTCTGTCTGTGTTTGTCTTTTGTCTGTCCGTCTGTCTGTCTGTTTGTCTTTTGTCTGTCTGTCCGTCCGTCCGCCTGTTTGTTTGTTTGTTTGTTTGTTTGTCTTTTGTCTGTCCGTCCGTCTGTTTGTTTGTTTGTTTGTCTTTTTGTCTGTCCGTCCGTCTGTCTGTCTGTGTTTGTCTTTTGTCTGTCCGTCCGTCTGTCTGTTTGTTTGTTGTTTGTTTGTCTTTTGTCTGTCCGTCCGTCTGTCTGTATTTGTCTTTTGTCTGTCTGTCTGTCCGTCCATATGTCCGTTCGTCTGTCTGTTTGTTTGTTTGTCTTTTGTCTGTTCGTCCGTCTGTCTGTCTTTTGTCTGTCCGTCCGTCTGTCTGTTTGTTTGTCTTTTGTCTGTCCATCCGTCTGTCCATCTGTCTTTCTGTCTGTCTGTCTTTCTGTCCGTCCGTCTGTCTTTGTTTGTTTGTCTTTTGTCTGTCCGTCCGTCTGTCTGTCTGTTTGTCTTTTGTCTGACCGTCCGTCCGTCCATCTGTCTTTCTGTCTGTCTGTCTTTCTGTCCGTCCGTCTGTCTGTTTGTCAGGCAGGTGTCGTTCGCTCTGTCTTCTCCTGACCTCACTGCTGTCAGGGCGACCGCAGCCACGCCCCCTCTCCTATCTCATAGGCTGGAGGACTGCAGTCTGGACTCCGCCTCCACCCATGATGTGATTGGCTTAGGAGAGGAGGGGGTGGAGTCAGAGGTGGATGAACTGTCTGGAGAGATGGACCTTCATGTGCAGAACAGTCTGAGCAAATCAACACAGCTGTCGGTGAGCATGTGACATCATCACGTTATTTCAGAGGTACATCTGAATCAGTCCTAATTTATTATCACGTGTGTGTGTGTGTGTGTGTGTGTGTGTCTAGAGCGGCAGGAGGCACATAGAGGAGATGGAGAGTGTGAGGACACACTTACAGTCTATACTGAGACCAACACAGACTGCTGCGGACAGACACGGTGAGAACACACACACACACACATATTTACTGCTGATCAGATCACCTGACCTTTCACCTTTGACCCTGTAGATTTTCTGACCCCTGCGTCACAGCACTTCCTGGATGATTCACACGAGAGTGACGCTACATCACACCTGCTCAGGTGAAACAGCCACACAAATACATCAGTGATACACAGCTGTGTGTGTGTGTGTGTGTGTCTCTAACTGTGTGTGTGTGTCAGTGCTGTCTGTCTGGGCGGTGTGGAGGAGCTGTTCCCGCGGTATTCCCGTCTTCACGTGGACTCGAGCGGCGCGGCTTCAGAGCTGCAGGTGTTGAGGGAGAGTCTGCAGAGAGAGCGAGAGCGCCGTAAGGTACATCTTTAATGACTCTCTGGAGTTTCCCACCAGAAAATCTTGATGGTTTAAATGTTTATCAACTCTACATCCACATTTCTGTCACTTTTTTCACCCTGATGAATTCTGTGTGTGTTTCAGGTGTGTGAGCAGCAGGTGGCGTCTCTCCACAGTAGAGTTCTTCAGTTTCAGCAGCAGTTAACACTCGCTGTGGCCGCCGACCGCAAGAAAGACATCATGATTGAACAACTCGACAAGGTACACACACACACACACACACACACACAACCACATAGCACCACCTAGTGTCCATCCAGTGTTAATACCGGTTTAAGCAGGATTATGGATTATGATATTCGATACTGATAGTCAACAGTATAATGTATGAATATTTACAGGTGATTTATGGGTCAGATGTTTTACTCTGGAGTTTTCATTAAGGGATTGGGATCATCCTGTCTGGAAACTACCATTATTATTTGTAATTAATTGTTTTTAAAGCATTTGTTAATCCACGTTAATTACAGGCAGCACAACAGCACTAAACTGTCATGATGTGTGAATACTGTATCTGTCTGTCCGTCAGACGCTGGTGAAGGTGGTCGAGGGCTGGAAGAGACACGATCAGGAGCGAAACGAGGAGATGAAGCGCCTGCAGGAGGAGAAGGAGACGGCAGAGAGAACACACAACAAACACAGACAGGTACACGCGCACACACACACACACGCACACACACACACACACACATGTGTTCTACATGCCGTTAAACGTGTGTGTGTGTGTCTCAGGCTCTGTCTCGTGTCGAGCAGAATCTCTCTCAGGTAGAAGAAACTCTAAATGAGGAGCAGAAACACAACCAGGAGCTGCAGAAGACCAACAAACAACTGGTAACTAACGCACACACACACACACACACACACGTTTATTCAACAGCTCCATGTTTAAAACTGTGACATCATGATGATGATGATTGTGATGATGATGGTGATGATTGTGGTGATGATTGTGATGATTGTGGCGATGATTGGTGATGATTGTGTGATGATTGTGGTGATGATTGTGGTGGTGATGATTGTGGTGATGATTGTGATGATTGTGGTGATGATTGTGATGATTGTGGTGATGATTGTGGTGATTGTGATGATTGTGGTGATGATGTGATGATTGTGATGATGATTGTGGTGGTGATTGTGATGATTGTGGTGATTATGATTGTGGTGATTGTGATGGTGATTGTGGTGATGATTGTGGTGATGATTGTGATGATTGTGGTGATGATTGTGGTGATGATGGTGATGATGATTGTGGTGATGATTGTGGTGATGATTGTTATGGTGATGATGATGGTGATGATGATTGTGGTGATGATGATTGTGGTGATGATGATTGTGGTGATGATGGTGGTGATGATTGTTGTGGTGATGATGATGGTGATGATGATTGTGGTGATTGTGATGATTGTGGTGATGATTGTGCTGATTGTGGTGATGATGGTGATGATTGTGGTGATGATGGTGATGATGATTGTGGTGATGATGTTGATGATGATTGTGGTGATGATGGTGATGATGGTGATGATTGTGGTGATGATGGTGATGATGATTGTGGTGATGATGTTGATGATGATTGTGGTGATGATGGTGATGATGATTGTGGTGATGATGGTGATGATGATTGTGGTGATGATTGTGGTGATGATTGTTGTGGTGATGATGATGGTGATGATGATTGTGGTGATGATGATTGTGGTGATGATGATTGTGGTGATGATGGTGGTGATGATTGTTGTGGTGATGATGATGGTGATGATGATTGTGGTGATTGTGATGATTGTGGTGATGATTGTGCTGATTGTGGTGATGATGGTGATGATTGTGGTGATGATGGTGATGATGATTGTTGATGATGTTGATGGATTGTGGTGATGATGGTGATGATGGTGATGATTGTGGTGATGATGATTGTGGTGATGATGTTGATGATGATTGTGGTGATGATGGTGATGATGATTGTGGTGATGATGGTGATGATGATTGTGGTGATGATTGTGGTGAAGATTGTCGTGATGATTGTGGTGATGATTGTGCTGATTGTGGTGATGATTGTGGTGATTGTGGTGATGATGTTGATGATGATTGTGGTGATGATGGTGATGATGATTGTGGTGATGATGGTGATGATGATTGTGATGATGATTGTGATGATGATGGTGATGATGATTGTGGTGATGATTGTTGTGGTGATGATGATGATGATGATTGTTGTGGTGATGATGATTGTGGTGATGATGGTGATGATGATGGTGGTGATGATTGTGCTGATTGTGGTGATGATGGTGATGATGATTGTGGTGATGATTGTGGTGATGATGGTGGTGATGATTGTGGTGATGATTGTTGTGTGATGATGATGATGATGATGATGATGATTGTTGTGGTGATGATGATGATGATGATGATTGTGGTGCTGATGTGGTGATGATGGTGATGATGATTGTGGTGATGATGGTGATGATTGTGGTGATGATTGTTGGGGTGATGAGATGATGATGATGATGATGATGATGATTGTGGTGATGATGGTGATGATGATTGTGGTGCTGATTGTGGTGATGATGGTGATGATGATTGTGGTGATGATGGTGATGATTGTGGTGATGATTGTTGGGGTGATGATGGTGATGATGATGATGATTGTGGTGATGATGGTGATGATGATGGTGATGATGATTGTGGTGATGATGGTGATGATGATTGTGGTGATGATTGTTGTGGTGATGATGATGATGATGATTGTGGTGATGATGGTGATGATGATTGTGGTGATGATTGTGATGATGATGATGATGATGTGATGATGATGATGATTGTGGTGCTGATTGTGGTGATGATGGTGATGATTGTGGTGATGATGATTGTGGTGATGATGATTGTGGTGATGATTGTGGTGATGATTGTTGTGGTGATGATGATTGTGGTGATGATTGTGGTGATGATTGTTGTGGTGATGATGATGATGATGATTGTTGTGGTGATGATGATTGTGGTGATGATGGTGATGATGATTGTGGTGATGATTGTGCTGATTGTGGTGATGATGGTGATGATGATTGTGGTGATGATTGTGGTGATGATGGTGGTGATGATTGTGGTGATGATTGTTGTGGTGATGATGATGATGATGATGATGATGATGATGATGATTGTTGTGGTGATGATGATGATGATGATGATTGTGGTGCTGATTGTGGTGATGATGGTGATGATGATTGTGGTGATGATGGTGATGATTGTGGTGATGATTGTTGGGGTGATGATGATGATGATGATGATGATGATGATTGTGGTGATGATGGTGATGATGATTGTGGTGCTGATGTGGTGATGATGGTGATGATTTGTGGTGATGATGGTGATGATTGTGGTGATGATTGTTGTGGGGTGATGATGATAGATTTGGTGATGATGGTGATGATGATGGTGATGATGATTGTGGTGATGATGGTGATGATGATTGTGGTGATGATTGTTGTGGTGATGATGATGATGATGATTGTGGTGATGATGGTGATGATGATTGTGGTGATGATTGTGATGATGATGATGATGATGATGAGATTGTGGTGCTGATTGTGGTGATGATGGTGATGATGATTGTGGTGATGATGGTGATGATGATTGTGGTGATGATTGTGATGATGATGATGATGATGATTGTGGTGCTGATTGTGGTGATGATGGTGATGATGATTGTGGTGATGATGGTGATGATGATTGTGGTGATGATGTTGTGGTGATGATGGATGATGATGATTGTGGTGATGATTGTGGTGATGATGGTGATGATGATTGTGGTGATGATTGTGGTGATGATTGTGATGATGATGATGATGATTGTGGTGATGATGGTGATGATGATTGTGGTGATGATTGTGATGATTGTGGTGATGATGGTGATGATGATTGTGGTGATGTGGGATGATTGTTGTGGTGATGATGTGATGATGATGAGGTGTGATGATGGTGATGATGATGTGGTGATGATTGTGATGATGATGATGATGATTGTGGTGATGATTGTGATGATTGTGGTGATGATTGTGGTGATGATGATGATGATGATGATTGTGGTGATGATGGTGATGATGATTGTGGTGATGATTGTGATGATGATGATTGTGGTGATGATGGTGATGATGATGATTGTGGTGATGATTGTGATGATTGTGGTGATGATTGTGGTGATGATGGTGATGATGATTGTGGTGATGATTGTTGTGGTGATGATGTTGGTGATGATGGTGGTGATGATTGTGATGATGATGGTGATAATGATTGTGATGTATGTGTTCAGGAGCAGCAGGTGTCTGATCTGCGTGTGCGTGTGGAGGATCTCCAGCAGGAGGAGCAGAAGCTGCGCAGGGATGGAGACAGAGACAGAGAGCAGCTCCACAAACTCCAGACAGAGTCACACAACACCCGCACACAACTACAGCAACACATACAGGAGCTACAGCAACAACTACAGGAACTACAGCAGCAGCTGCACACACACACGGTGACACACACACACACACGGTGACACACACACAGCTTAAATCTTAATGTTTCTAATGCACCTAACTTTAAACCACGTTGAATAATAGACAGGCTTACATTTAGTTTAAATGTAAATTAAATGACTTTACACACAAGTTGTGCTCGTCTCTTCTCCTCTGTTGTGTCGTATATCTGAGTGAAACGCTTCTAGAACAAGAACAAATGTAGGGCGATCTAGCAAATCACATCACCCACGGACAAAATCAAGCCCCGCCCTGCATTTGTTCTTGTTCTAGAAGTGTTTCACTCTGATATACGACACAATATGGAAGAAAAAATTATTGCAAATTCCCTTTCATGTTGACTTTAAGCATTGCACCACAACTCGAATTAACATAAAACCCAGATCAACAAATCCTTGAACTTAAATTTAATCATTATTGGTGCAACAGACACACACACACACACAGAACGCCCACTCTATCCATGACATTTACACGTATGTTTTAACACACAGGATCAGGTGAAACAGGAAGTGGCTGCACGTGAGGAAGCTGAGAGCAGGACGCAGCGGCTACAGGAAGAGCTGGAGACGTGTAGGAGAGAGAGAGACACACAGAGAGTGGAGCGAGCCATGGAGCAGGTCACACACACACACACACACACACACACACACTTTATCTTCCATCAGGTTAATGACCTCTCATGACCTCTGACCTCACAGAAACCTGCACATCATTAGATTCACACACAAACATCAATTTATGAGCCTTAGAACTAGTGACAACTCTTCCGCTTATTGATTGTCATATTTCAGCACATTAGTGAGGACATGTGACCCTCACCTGATGACGCTGCGAACACTCCTTCACAACAATCATCGTTATAGTGTTTAATGACTATAACAATTACTGTAAAACATTTTAATAATCATATGAAACTGCAGCACTTAACATTGTTTTCTGTGGCTGTGGACGCTTGTTACTGCTGAAGTTACTGTTATTGTTATTATATTTACAGTTATAGTTATTGTTATCATTATAGTTAATGTTATAGTTATATAGTTTTTAAAGTTAAAATCGTTATAGTTATTGTTACATTATAGTTTTATATAGAATCAACTAAAAGAAACAATAAAAACTATACTATTATAGTTTTTATAGTTATTATTAGTTTTAAGTTAACATCACAGTTTTTTATAGTTATTGTTAGTTTCCGCTATAGTATTGTTAATGTTGTTATAGTTTTAATGTTATTGTTATAGTTACTGTTACAGTTGTTATCGTTATCATTATAGTTATTGTTATAGTTGTTATTACAGTTACAGCTATTTTACTGTTATAGTTAGTGTGTGTGTGTGTGTGTGTGTGTTGCAGACGCGGTTCGAGGCGCAGAAGTCTCAGATGGAGGCGGAGTTTCGTCTGTCGTTGGAGCAGCAGCTCACTGAGAGACTGACGGCTGTACAGGAAGAGAACGCGGCACACAACACACAACTACGACAACAACACAGGTACACACACCACGAGACAAAACATCGTCGCCGCTAGCCTACGGTAAGTCATCTTGATTGTGTGTGTGTGTGTGTGTGTTGCAGGAAGCAGTTGTTGGATCTGAGTGCGCGGCACGAGCGAGAGCAGGCGGCTCAGCTGGATCTCTTCAGAACACAGTTACAGGAGAGAGACGACAAACTGCAGCATCTCACACACACTTACCAACACAAGTACGACTCTGTGTGTGTGTGTGTTAGACGTGATAATAATCGTTATGATATCATTTATGTGTGTGTGTGTTTGTAGACTGTCAGAGATGCAGGAGGAGCTGGTTTCCATGGCAGCGTCTAAAAGGAAGCTGGAAACGCAGAGGGAGGAGCTTGTGTCCCGCCTGCAGGGAATGATGCGCTCCCATTGGGCGGAGGCATTAAGGCTGTTGACCAATCAGGAGCAGGTACGGCAGTCATCATAGTGCCAGTCGTCACAATCCTGACGTCATTATAGATCATGTGACACACTGATATATATGTGTGTGTGTAGATGGAGAGTGTTTTGTCGCCCATCCATCGGTGGGAAATGCCCAAAACGTCCTCTTCTCCTCCTAAGAGTGACACACGCGTGTCAGGTGATCAGTCTCTCTCTTCATTCATCCATCAGTCACACACACTTCATACACATCATACACATCATACGTGGTTCAGTTTTGAATTGGAAGCAGAAGGAAGGAGTTTGTTGATGGTTCTGGTTTTGTGCTGAAGCCGCTCCGCAGGCCGTGGTTCTGCATCTGTCCCGAGAGAAGGAGCCGGAGACGAGATCTCACAGAGAGACCAGCTCAAACACTGAGTTCAGCACTTCCTTCTGTCCTCTGGAGCCGCAGCTGGATCACACGGATCTGACCGGTACACACACACACACACACAACATCACTACATATAAAATACATAATAAAATTAATTTAATTAATATATATATATATATATATATATATTTTTTTTTTACATTTATCTGAATGCATAAAAAGTAAATTCAAGTTTCAGATTGTAGTTTTGTTCTCATATTCCAGTTTATTTGCTCTCTGTACAATCTCCACAGAGAAACTTTAGGTCCCTCTAGTGGCAGAAATCATAAGATGCAGGTTAATGTCATTGTTTTCCACAAGAGGTCAGCAGAGACACTCAGTGACTGATCACATGATGTAATATTGATGTTTTCACTAGAATTGGACTGGAAGGAATTTTTTATTTTCAAATAAAATAGTAAAATTCAAGAATTTAGTGTTATACAGAGCATATATATATAATTCAAGTAATATATATTTAAAAAGAACCTATAAAGGGGCATTTGCAGGCATTTTTGATTTTGATGACATTTGATTTCACATCTCTCCTGTGTGTGTGTGTTGTAGCACTCAGTGACTGCAGTGGATTGTGGGCCAGGCCTGTGTTCACAGAGGATGAAACCATGAAAGACAGGAAGGAGACGAGAGAAACGCAAACCAACCTGAACCTGAAGCAGATTTTGAACCACAGTCAGTGTGAACCGAAGCAGAAGCTGAGCCACGCCCCCACAGACACACGGACCAATCACAGCTCTGCTGCAGAGAGTGGGCTGGACAGGGGTGGAGCTTCTGGACGATTATACTGTATTGATGCAGAGAAGGCTCCGCCCACCAGAGATGAAGCTCCGCCCAGCAGGACTCGAGTTTCCTCCCTTAATGAAGACAGACAGAGCGAGCTGCAGTATTACGTGTCAAAGGTACAACACACACACACACGCACACACACACACTCTCACACACTCACACTCTTCCTGTCTGTGGTGTCAGCTGCTGGAGCGTTCCCCCGGTGACCCCGTGGACGAGCCAATCAGAGAGCAGCGGTGCGCCGAGTCGGCTGACAAGCTGCGTCACGTGAGCGAGCTGAGAGCAAACCTGGAGCAGAAACCAGATCAGCATGAGAAACAAGAGGTGCTCTGATTCGCTGAGAGATGTTTAAAGTGTTTGACGCTCGTATGTGTCCGTCTGCTGTCTGTGACGTCACTCGTGAAGCTCTGAGAGCATCAGTGCTCTCATGACATCATCAGTCACATGACGTTTGCGGCTCAGAGCGTCCGTCTGAGCAGAAGTGTGTGTTTGTGTGTTTCAGGCACGCGTCTCGTCTCGTGTCGTTCAGAGCAGAAGATCGGCCGGCCGCAGAGGAGGATCTCAGAGAGTCTGGAGATGATCAGTTACGCTTTTATTTGTGTGCTTTATGATATCTGAAATAAAAACTCAAACGTCTTAAAGGACTGTGTTTTCCTTTCAAGTTTCAGTGAGAGTTTAATTAGTTGATTATTCTGACTTTCTTGTGCAGTTCTTCCTTAATCCACTAGAAGATCATCAGGTGACAGTCATTCATTCATCATCTGATCAGTCGATGAGATCTCAGGAAGAAAGACCTTTATGCTTTTTGCATTGTGGCAAAAATGAATAAATGTGAAAAAATCTCATTCTGATGTTTTTCATGAGAATGCATTCATGCATTTGACAGACGCTTTCATCCGATGCATTTGAGGGTCGCGAATTTTATTGTTTTATTTTTCGTACATGATCAATGTGTGTGTCATCCTGACACCTCAGAGTCTCAAACATATATCAAGGCATTGAAATAAACAACAACAAAAAGATTTAATCCTAATCAATAAGATTCAAATCAAATATTGTATGACTTTATAAGATTTAATCTTGATTCTGATATGCAAAACAACAACTCAAACACATCTGCAATACAAAAAAATTCAAAATAACTTCACATAAACATTAATAAATATTTAAATTATTAAAATAAAACTTAAATTAGTGGTAAAGAAAAGCGTGTGATCAAAGGTCTTGCTGCACTTCCTCTGCAGTGTCCAGTAGGAGGCGCTGTAGAGCCGACGGGAGCGCCAGAGACCGACTCCGGTCCAATCCGAGGGCCCGACGCACGGATAAACGACTCAGAGCCTGTAGAGCAGGAGCGTCACCTGACCAACACAAAACAATGAGTATAAAAATATTCAATCAATTCATTAATCCAATACGCTTACACATTCAGAAATAAGTAAATATATTATCTTTTCTACATTCGTTAGTTCAATCAGACTTTAAATTAGAATCTGTCGCGCTCGTTTCAGAAACACACTACTAAACACTATTTGTATCGATGTGTGATGATGTCACACTCACGTGTCGTGCCACACAGGTAGCATATGCAAATTTCAGCTCCTCCCCAAACGCAGCTCACTGCGGGGAAAAGCTCCGCCCCTTTGGGGAGGTCCTGGAAGGCCACGCCCAAATAGCAGTTGTCCACCACGTATCCCAGCGTCCCCGCGTCTGCGTCCAACACCACTAATATGCGATCCGGAACGCTCAAGACGCCCGTGGCTCCGCCCCCGGGGTACCGCCTCTTCCTCTTCCCATCATGCCAAAGCTGATTGGTCGAGAGCTCCCAGCCCCAGGAACACGAGTGTCCGCCTATCAACGCAGTGTATCCTGAGACCTGCAGGGGGCATTTGTGTGTGGACACCCCCAGTAGGGCGTGGCTTCCTCTCTGTTGCTCCTCCCACAGCACCTCCCATATATGAAGCCCCGTCACCGCGCCGACCGCGCCACGGACCGCATCACTGCTCTGCTCCACGCGGCCGCGACGCACACGCCCACCCGACGGACACACCTGCAGGTTGGGCGACAGGTGCGTCGGGCTCCACTGTGATCGGGGGTTTCCAGGGGCGACGGGGGGCGTGTCTAAAAGCACAGCGAGCCGAATGGGCGGGGTTACAGAAAGCGGACAGAAAGCTGATGTGGATCTCTGGTGTTTTTTAAGATGGCCGTCCCGCAGCCAGCAGCACAGTGTGAGACCCATCCAATCAGATCGCAGCAATCGCAAAATAAAAGATCAACTTCCTGTTCAGAGACACAAAACATCCGTCAGGTCACTATAATGGACTATATGCACGGTTACTTCCTGGTTGTGGTTAAGTCAGCTCGGGCATTTCCGGTGAACTGTTAGCTGTTCATTCTGTACTCGCTGTACATCGACACAAAACCATCAATGGTTGACTTTATAATGTTGTATTCATATTTTAATGCAGTTATCACATTTACCTAATTTGCCAATAAACCAGTTTTATTGATTGCAATAAAGATGAAGTTATTGGGAGCGTTTAAAAACGCTGTCTGTAATTAGACACACACTTCAGCACTTCAAATGTTATTTTTAATGTGATGACCACAAACATTATTTGTTCATCCTTCTGAGATTGTCTCCATTGTAAAACCGAACGTTTCAAAATGTAGGAAATTCAACATTTGATAGAAAGCAATTATTTAAAAATTAAAAAGACAATAATTACCACTTTAACCAGCAGGTGGCGGCAGAGTGGCATTAATTTGCGCATATATCAGCCATTTCCTCTAATCGTTTTTCACTTCTCTTTTGACTAAATATTAAACATTATAAAATAACTAGGTTTAAAAATACATTTCGTCAATGTGAAGTATGAAATACTCACAAAATCTCCTGAAAAACAATAACTTTTCTTGTGAATGAATGACAGAAAGCGAGCGCCGCTCTCTCTTTATAATCACAGCAGCTGTCAGTCAATGATTTCAGCACACTTGTGAAAACACACATTTATTCAATTAATCTAACTAAAGTGCTTTTTTTTCACATAAAAGTGTGAAAACTGATGGTCGAATTGAATTTAGTCGAGGAGGAACACTGAGGAACGTCTTTATTTATTTATTTTTTATGCCGTCTTATGCTTGAATAACTAAATTAATGCTATTCCTGACTAAGTGACTATATTCTGATTATAAACACTACTAATGCTCAACACACCAGCACATGACTCTCACCGGAAGTTTTCCAGCTGGCTTATATTAATGCGGAAGTTCTAAAGAACGCTCCGTGCATATAGTCCATTCAACATTATTCAAACTAGTGAGTCAATACTGTTATAATATTATTAAAAGCCTATTATAATATTTTGTAACAATAAATTATTGGTCAAACATGATATATATATATATATTATTATATATATATATATTTATATATATATATATATATTAGTTTTTAGTAGTTTTTATAGTTATATTTTATAGTTAACTATATAGTTAGTTTTTCATAGAATAAGTAATGTTTTCATTCCAATTTTTCATAGCACACAATAATATTAATTATTCTTAAAGAGGGTGTTAGCCCAAAAATTCAGATTTTTAGATGGTAGAAATGAGGCTTATATATGATGACAGAATGATCATTTTTGAGTGAACTACAGTAATAAATAACCTGTGTCATTAAATATAAATACATTTAAATCTCAACATGTTTGAATAGTGTTTTAATTATAAATGGTTAATAATGCTGTTAATATTCATATATTGTACTTTATTTTCTGCTCTTTAAACTGAAATGTGTTTGTTAATAAGTCAGAATCGGGCTCTTACCGTGAGTGCGCGCGCTGTGACTCCGCTCCGCTCGCTCCTTCATCCCGCATTTAAATGTCACTTATCTCCTGTGCGCGCTCCCGCGATGTCAACGCCGGCCGTCACATCAAGGCCGTGACGCTTCCGCGGACGCGCTGACGTCTGCGCTTTCCCTGGTGACGTATTTCATTTCTATCCTCATAACATTTTTGGTGATATTATTATAATATCACGCTGAACTGTTGACTGAACTCACAATAATTCATTTCTCAGTGTATTAAACAGTTAAAATGTTAAACACATAATATGTATACTGTAATAAATACTGTATAAAATTTATTTTTCTATTTTTATAACATTTGTATATATATTATACGCTCCATAAGTATAATACAGTGTGTGTGTGTGTGTGTTTTCTACATGAATGAAGCTTTCTGAACATATCAAGTCATTTCTCAGTTTATTGAGTTACTGTAAATACTGTATCCAGAGAGTTTGTGCAGAACCATAATTCAGCAGTTTAGGGTGATGCGTGTGTTATAGGACATACTGTGTGTGTGTGTGTGTGTGTGCGTGTGTGTGTTTGTGTGTATAACTGTGTGTGTGTGTGTGTGTGTGTGTGTGTGTTTGTGTGTGTGTGTGTGTGTGTGTGTTTGTGCTTTTGTTTATATTACATTGTGGGGACCAAATGTCCCCATGATGTAATATAAACCTGAGTTCACCTACATCGTGGGGACCAGCCAGCGGTCCCCACAATGTAAATGGGTTTATAAATCATATAGAATGAGTTTTTGTGAAAAAGTAAAAGTTTGCACAGTTTCCTGTGAGGGTTAGGTTTAGGGGTAGGGGCAGGGTAGGGGGATAGAATGTACAGTTTGTTCAGTGTAAAATGCATTGAAGTCTATGGAAAGTCCCCACAATTCACAAAAACAAACATGTGTGTGTGTGTGTGTGTGTGTGTGTGTGTGTGTGCGTGTTTCAGGGGCATTTTCTCTCCACGCTCTGTTTTCCTCCCTCATCATACTCCTGCTTTGAGATCCACATCTGCTGGAAGGTTCCCTGTGGACGGACACACATGCGGTCAGTCGAACTCATCAAGATTCAGAGCTGAATCAAACACTTCTCCCTGACGCTGTTGGACAGGTGAACTCTGTAGATGTGTGTGTGTGTGTGTGATCTGTTTCCAGTGGATTTACACAGACATCCATGCATGCTTCTTGAACTAATGATTTAGTTTAAATGATTTACTGCCACAACCAAACGAACACTTCTGACTTCTGCACACTTCTCAAAACCTTTTCCTCTCTTCTTAGTCCTCCAGCTGACAACTTTGCCACGTTCTTCATAAACAAAACATCAGCGGCCCATTCTCCACAAACTGACAAACACATCTTAACCGCAAAAACTCCATGATTTCTCAAGATTTTATTAATTTCAATTACAAACCCGATTCCAAAAAAGTTGGGACACTGTACAAATTGTGAATAAAAACAGAATGCAATGATGTGGAAGTTTCAAATTTCAATATTTTATTCAGAATACAACATAGATGACATATCAAATGTTTAAACTGAGAAAATGTATCATTTTAAGGGAAAAATAAGTTGATTTTAAGTTTCATGGCATCAACACATCTCAAAAAAGTTGGGACAAGGCCATGTTTACCACTGTGTGGCATCCCCTCTTCTTTTTATAACAGTCTGCAAACGTCTGGGGACTGAGGAGACAAGTTGCTCAAGTTTAGGAATAGGAATGTTGTCCCATTCTTGTCTAATACAGGCTTCTAGTTGCTCAACTGTCTTAGGTCTTCTTTGTCGCATCTTCCTCTTTATGATGCGCCAAATGTTTTCTATGGGTGAAAGATCTGGACTGCAGGCTGGCCATTTCAGTACCCGAATCCTTCTTCTACGCAGCCATGATGTTGTAATTGATGCAGTATGTGGTCTGGCATTGTCATGTTGGAAAATGCAAGGTCTTCCCTGAAAGAGACGACGTCTGGATGGGAGCATATGTTGTTCTAAAACTTGGATATACCTTTCAGCATTGATGGTGCCTTTCCAGATGTGTAAGCTGCCCATGCCACACGCACTCATGCAACCCCATACCATCAGAGATGCAGGCTTCTGAACTGAGCGCTGATAACAACTTGGGCTGTCCTTGTCCTCTTTAGTCCGGATGACATGGCGTCCCAGTTTTCCAAAAAGAACTTCAAATTTTGATTCGTCTGACCACAGAACAGTTTTCCACTTTGCCACAGTCCATTTTAAATGAGCCTTGGCCCAGAGAAAACACCTGCGCTTCTGGATCATGTTTAGATATGGCTTCTTTTTTGACCTATAGAGTTTTAGCCAGTAACGGCGAATGGCACGGTGGATTGTGTTCATGACAATGTTTTCTGGAAGTATTCCTGAGCCCATGTTGTGATTTCCATTACAGTAGCATTCCTGTATGTGATGCAGTGCCGTCTAAGGGCCCGAAGATCACGGGCATCCAGTATGGTTTTCCGGCCTTGACCCTTACGCACAGAGATTGTTCCAGATTCTCTGAATCTTTGGATGATATTATGCACTGTAGATGATGATAACTTCAAACTCTTTGCAATTTTTCTCTGAGAAACTCCTTTCTGATATTGCTCCACTATTTTTGGCCGCAGCATTGGGGGAATTGGTGATCCTCTGCCCATCTTGTCTTCTGAGAGACACTGCCACTCTGAGAGGCTCTTTTTATACCCAATCATGTTGCCAATTGACCAAATAAGTTGCAAATTGGTCCTCCAGCTGTTCCTTATATGTACATTTAACTTTTCCGGCCTCTTATTGCTACCTGTCCCAACTTTTTTGGAATGTGTAGCTCTCATGAAATCCAAAATGAGCCAATATTTGGCATGACATTTCAAAATGTCTCACTTTCAGCATTTGATATGTTATCTATATTCTATTGTGAATAAAAAAAGTTTATGAGATTTGTAAATTATTGCATTCCTTTTTTTATTCACAATTTGTACAGTGTCCCAACTTTATTGGAATCGGGTTTGTATTTTTCAAGATGATATTAATTTAAGTGATTTTTCAAAATTTTATTAATTTCAATTATTTTTTCAAGATGATATTAATTCATGATTTTTCAAGATTTTGTTAATTTCCATGATTTTGATTTTTCAGAATTTGATTAATGTCAATGACTTTTTAAGATTTTATTAATTTCAATGATTTCTGAAAATGTTATGAATTTCCATGATTTTTCACGATTTTATTAATTTCCATGATTTTTCATGATTTAATTCATTTCCATGATTTTTCAAGATGTTATTAATTTCCATGATTTTTAAAATTTTTATCAATTTTAATGACTTTTCAAGATTTTTCAAAATGTTATTAATTTCAATAATTTTTCAAGATTTTATTAATTTCAATGATTTTTCAAAATTTTATTAATTCCAATGAATTTTCAAGATTTTATGAATTTCCATGATTTTGCAAGATTTTGAGTTTCAACTGACACACACTCTCTCCCCTTCTTCTATTCGCTCTTGGAGGCAGAAGTCGTCTAAATCGCATCATCTAGCTCGTGGAGTGCCTCAGGGCTCGGTGCTGGGACCGCTTCTCTTCTCTGAGATCTGTCATTCAGGATCATGGTATCGGCCTGACTCCTTCTCTAAGCTCTTGTTCTATCCAGACTGGACTACTGTAATGTAATGTTCCCAATCTGAAGCTGATATCACAAAAATTGAGCCACTAAAGTGTTTTAAAGCAGCGTTTCGATGGTAATGCGATGTCTGATTTCAAAAGTTTTCATGAATGAATTTTGAGTGTTTAGGCTTTCCAATGATGACTACTAAAATATGTGATGGGGAAAGGCAATAAGAAGCAGGACACTGAGAGTGCTTAAATCAGCCTGAATCTCCACTAACTGAGACTCGGAGTCTCACCAGCGACGCCAGAATGGATCCTCCGATCCAGGAGCTGAACCTCCTCTCGATGGAGCTGTTACAGGCCATGAGCTTCAGTCTCATGCTCTGCAAACACAGACAGCCGTGAGTTTGAGAAGACGAGATCAGACTGAGACAGACTGAGCGCAGGAACGCACCGGCGGCGCTTTCTGAGACAGTTCTCTGTTGAGTCTCTCGGTGAAGCCCTGCAGGAGCGTGTTTCCTCCCGTCACGATCACGCTGCCGTACAGACCCTAAACACACACACACACACACACTTACGCTCAGAGAACACCAGTGATTCTGCTGCTGTTGAACACACAGGAACTGAAGCATTTGCTCTCTTACCGGCCTGATGTCGATGTCGCACATGCCGATGCTGGTGGTGACGACGTGTCCGACGCCCAGCATGGTGTTTCCAGACAGACCCTGAGAAGAGCAGCACACGCAGGTCAGCGTCACACACCATATCTCTGCTCCTGACTGTTCGTATATTCATACTTCAGTCCCATGATCACAGACATGATCTTCAGAGTACGACTTTTCCATCTGTCTGTGATTACAGGGTTCTTTTTTTATTTCTACTCTATAAAATTTATTTCATTGTTTGGTGTAATTTGAAATTTTATATTCATTATAAAAGTGCACATGGATTTACAGGATTTTATTAATTTCCATGATTTTTCAAGATTTTATTAATTTTTTTTAGGATTTTCAAGATTTTATTAATTTCCATGATTTCTCAAGATTTTATTAATTTCCATGATTTTTAACATTTTCTTAATTTTAATGACTTTTCAAGATTTTTCAAAGTTTGATTAATTTCAATGATTTTTCAAAATTTGATTAAATTCCATGATTTTTCAAAATTCGATTATTTCAAAGATTTTTCAAGATTTTATTAATTTCCATGATTTCTCAAGATTTTATTCATTTCCATGATTTTTAACATTTTTATTAATTTGAATGACTTTTCAAGATTTTTTAAAATTTGATTAATTTCAATGATTTTTCAAAATTTGATTAAATTCCATGATTTTTCAAGATTTTATTAATTTCCATGATTTTTTAACATTTTTATTAATTTGAATGACTTTTCAAGATTTTTTCAAAATTTGATTAATTTCAATGATTTTCAAAATTTGATTAAATTCCATGATTTTTCAAGATTTTATTAATTTCAATGATTTTTCAAGATTTTAATTTCAATGACTTTTCAAGATTTTTCAAAATTTTATTATTTCAATGATTTTTCAAGATTTTATTAATTTCCATGATTTCTCAAGATTTTATTAATTTCATTGATTTTTCAAAATTTTATTAATATCCATGATTTTTCAAGATTTTATTAATTTTCATGATTTTTCAATATTTTATTAATTTCAATGAGTTTTCAAGATTTTATTAATTTTCATGATTTTTCAAGATTTTATTCATTTCAATGATTTTTCAAGATTTTATGAATTTCCATGATTTCTCAAGATTTTATTAATTTCCATGATTTCTCAAGATTTTATGAATTTCCATGATTTCTCAAGATTTTATGAATTTCCATGATTTCTCAAGATTTTATTAATTTCCATGATTTCTCAAGATTTTATTAATTTCCATGATTTTTAACATTTTTATTAATTTGAATGACACTTCAAGATTTTTCAAAATTTGATTAATTTCAATGATTTTCAAAATTTGATTAAAGTCCATGATTTTTCAAGATTTTATTCATTTCAAAGATTTTTCAAGATTTTTCAAAATTTGATTATTTCAATGATTTTTCAAGATTTTATTCATTTTCATGATTTTTCAAGATTTTATTAATTTCCATGATTTTGATTTTTCAAAATTTGATTGTCAATGACTTAAGATTTTATAAATTTCAATGATTTCTCAAAATTTTCAAGATTTTATGAATTTCCTGATTTTAATCTGAAATCAGCCCTGACAGATCTACACATGATGAGGACAGTGTTCGGTTCACCTTCACGTTGGAGGGATCAAACAGGCCCTCTGGGATCCGTAACCTCTCGGCTCCGTAATCTGTGCTGTAGCCGCTCGGCATCTCGTAGTGCAGCGTCGGCATCTGTGCGGCCACCCTGAACACACACGGACACGGAGTTCAGATGTGTGCGTGAGTGTGTGTGATAGTGTGTGTGTGTGTTCCACTCACTGCTCATCGTACGGAGAGTCCGACACCTGCAGCACAGACGCCTGGAAATCCTGAATCACCTCCTGAAAGAGCCACATTCAGCGATCACACCGACACTCGCTTCACATGCGATTCATTCGTGTGTTCTTCCAGATTCTTACGTTACACATGTACGTGTGCCAGGACTTGGTGACCGGAGGGAGTTTGTCTTTCTTGGTCCAGAGCGGCGGAGCTCCTTCCCTCACGGGCTCCTGATGGACACACACAGGCTCAGAGGTCAGATGTTACCATATCCTCTTATTATAAGTGTTTTTGGAGAACGGGAGACACGCTACCTTTGATGCGATCATGTACGGAGGAACCGTGTCGATGTTCATCTCCTGGAACAGCTCACGGCACTGCATGGTTATGAAGTCACCAGCCAGAGGAGACTTCACGATCCCTGAACACAAGAGCACACACGGCACGTCACAACACCAGATGTTCCCTCAGGTAGCAGTCAGAAAATTCGAATCCAGGCTCTTCTATTTACCTTGCTGCAGGACGTACCCATCATGCACCGGGATGGCGGTGGTGTGCGTCGCTCCGCTGTCCAGCACGAGGCCGGTGGCTCGACCGTTAGCGAAGCTGCAGTCGATCAGGTTAAGGTGACGTGCGGCTACAAACATCATTAAAACATGAGGCAACTCAAGCGCTCTACCACTCTGGATTCTGATTGGCTGATGTTCCTGAGCGGATACGCGGTGAGCACGGCGGTCTTGCACAGGAAGAAGGCGGGAATGTTGTAATGCTCGAATATGAGTTCAGTGAGTTTTTCTCGCTTCGCCCGTGAGTTCCACTGTCACGAGAGAAAACAGCACTTCTGTTGAACTGGAACAAGCTTTAAAAAGATTCTGCAGTTTGGTTCATGGTTCATGCATTCACCGGGAATCGAACCCGTGACTTTAATGTAGCGAGCGCCATGATCTACTGAGTGCTGATGTACTTACGGGAGCTTCGGACATCAGAACAGGGTGTAAACTGGGCTCAGATTTGATGTGTTTGCTGTAGATGTGGTCGATTATGGCTTGAAAAGCGCTCCAGTCCTCAACTATCGGGATCAATCGAGAACACAGTAGAAACATTTTGTAGAAAATACTTTTACAGTTCATGGGAAATCATTCAAATGTGTCATACTCATGCCGTTCTTGAGCGGAGAGATGAGCTCCACTCCGGCCCGCGGCACATGCAGAGCTGTGGTGTCGATGTAGTAACTCCGCCCACTGTTGATCTCTTGCTCCGCCCCCATGTCAGCTTGCCCCTCCTCCTCTGTGTGCACTCCTATAGTGGTGGGGAAATCTGCCTGAAATAATCAATGATAATCATGTTCTGGTTACTCTTTTCCTTCAGGATGATTCTCAAATTTTTGTGTTTTGTGGGTAGATGATGTTCAGTCAGGTCTCTGTGTTTCTGCAGCGCTTTACACAGTTCAGATTTTTCAAAGCAGCTTCACAGGAATAAACAGGAAAATAACAGTGTTGCAAAATTGATCAATTATGAAACGGCTTCAAACAGACAGTAGTGTCTTTTCTGGATGGATGGATGGATGGATGGATGGATGGATGGATGGATGGATGAATGGATGCATGGATGGATAGATAGGTGGATGGATGGATGGACAGATGGATAGATGGATGGACAGATGGATAGATGGATGGATGGATGGATGGACGGATGGACAGATGGACAGATGGACAGATGGATGGATGGATGGATGGATGGATGGATGAATGGATGCATGGATGGATAGATAGGTGGATGGATGGATGGATGGATGGATGGATGGATGGATGGATGGATAGATAGATAGATAGATAGATAGATAGATAGATAGATAGATAGATAGATAGATAGATGGATGGACAGATGGATAGATGGATGGATGGATGGATGGACGGATGGACAGATGGACAGATGGATGAATGGATGGATGGATGGACGGATGGACAGATGGATGGATGGATGGACAGATGGATGGATGGATGGATGGATGGACAGATGGACAGATGGACAGATGGATGGATGGATGGACGGATGGACGGATGGACAGATGGATGGATGGATGGATGGATGGATGGATGGATGGATGGATGGATGGATGATGGATGGATGGATGGATGGATGGATGGATGGATGATGGATGATTACCTTGGGACAGTCCTCTCCAGCGTATCCCGCTCTAGTGGAGAACGAGCCGATGTCGAACACTAAAGCTCCCACTTCATCTGAGACACAGACAGTAGAATTATCATCAGAATTAATATTATGTTTTTCCAAAGATTTATTTGAATCTCTTTTCACACAAAGCAGATTTACAGAAATTCATAATGTTAATGTTCATAATATCTGAATATCTTCTCGTCACACTGATCAGTTTGGATCTGCCGACAGGAGAGGAACATCTGGAGATGATCAACCATCAGCCGGATCAGATCTGATGTTAGTTTGATCTTCATGTCAGTGTATGAATGCGGCTGAAGTTGAATATATAAAGTCATATAATAGTTCAGCTGAAGTTATGAGCTGATATTGAGGTATAATCAATAATACATAATTAATGATGCATATCTGAGTTTAATATTTCAGTCTAAGCAGTGACGTCACTGAAAGTCGTGCATTAATACACTGAAATATGGTGCAGGATTTACTTTCAGATTGTTTTCACTCAGAAATTGCTGGTATGAAATGAAAAACTCTGTAGGATCAAAATAAAAATCTACGTTTTTGCGCATGCGCATGACAACACATGGTGTGCGTGACGTGTGTGAGAGCTGTTTAAATAATGTGTGTGAATGCAGTGATGATCACCGCGGCGCTGAGGCGGGACGCTGGCGGATGCGGTTGTCATGGTGATGATGATGATGATGATGATGATGATGATGATCACTCATCTTACCTCCGCCGTACACGCCGCCGCTCATCGCGCGTGGATTGATCAGGATTCCGCCGCTCGTGCCGGGTGTGTTCCGCTCGGTAAGGGTGATGATGGGGAAATAACGGTACCGAATATTCCAGCACGCGCACGCGCACGCGCGTCCTGCCGCTGTCACCGGTCACGCGCTGCTGACGGTAACCGGAGAGTGTCCGGTAGACCCTCGTGCGGTCACGTGCTGCTGTGAACGTTTATTTCATTAAATAAATATGATGGAACGTTTACATTATTTCACGTTTCAAATTAATCATACACGTAATCAAATATGATTTGATTTCCAGCTATTTCATTTCATAACGCTTCTTTTTTCATGATAAACATGTAGGAATAGAAAACATAATTGTCTATCGGCCAAAAAATAAAATAAAAATCACATTCTACAGTAAAAGTGATATAAATTAAACACAAATACATTCATATTCATTTATTGTTCATCTGTACCTGCAGTGGAAACAGTGATCACTGTGCTGAGATTATGTAAGTGTGCGTGTTTTCAGGAAACACCTGTATCCAGATTTTTCCTAAACCAACAAACACACACACACACACACACACACACACACACACACACACACACACGGTGTGACGAAGCATGTGACTATCACGCGCCTCTACACTAAAATCATTATCATAAACAAACACCACAGAAATACTGTGAATTATATTCAGAGCAAAACTCAAATAATTCCGCGACATTCTGTGAATGAATCCTGTCAGTGCGCGTGCGTGCGTGCGCGCTACCGGTGATAAATTTGAATGCATTTGACTGGATTTGTTTCTCTTTGATCTAAAGATCTAAACTGCTTGTTAATTTCTTTAAATGTATATAACTTAACTGTTTTTCACATTTTTTTACCTCCAACTTTGGATTTATTTTCAGAAAGTTTTGGAGTATTTTTCCTCTTCCTAAATTTGTCAGTACCGAAACACAATAATAAATAATTTAATCAGAAGGCTCACATTGACCTATTAAGATTTTGTTTACATCTACCTTGGAAATATGTATTTTGCTATTTTTTAAAGAAAGTTTTCACAGGTAAATCAATAATAATAACAATTTTATCAATATTTCAAGTGTAATTTATGAGATTTGTTGTATTTTGAATCCAATCTTTCTTTGTAAAAGTCATAAAGTTTATCAAACTGATTTCAAAGTGAAGGATTCATTAGTTTGAATAAACATTGAATCAAACACTATAATAACATCTGAGTTGATCATTCAATATACTTTATTTCTGACAAATCATCCCATGATGCACAGTTTCAGTAGTGACAGTAATGTGTTGGTAGTGACACATCACATGACACGATTTAACTCACATACTAAAACATATTAAAACACTAATGATTTGCATAACTTTGTTTACTTCCCCCAAATAAATGATTATGAGTTTCTTTTGTCACTACCGGAACTTCCCCACATGTTTCAGTAGTGACAATTTCAGACACTTTTGAGCTCAGAGATGATGATCAGCACATGGTTATCCAACACAGTTCTGAACAGTTGAACACACATAAACACTACATTTAATGGAAAAACACCCAGAAAAGTTTGCTTAATTGCAGAAAAAGGTGTTTGTCAGTGACGTTCTTAAAGCTTCTCACAGATTTTCAGGCTTCTGAACACATTTAACTCAGAATGATGATCTGCTGTGAAAGAGAGGCTGTGAGAGGAGGAACACAGGAATATCTCCTGATCAGAAATGTAGAAGTGTGTTAAAATCAGCCTCAATGACTCAAACACACACTGTTCCGGTAGTGACGTGAACATGAGAGACGCTTTTTACATAAAGATTCATGATATAACAATAGAAATATATATATTTTTAAACTTCACTTTATATACAAAAAATAATAAAATAAAATAAATAAAAACAACAATGGAAAAAATGCATTATTTCAACATCATTTTCACAAGTTGAAATTTAGTGTTTAGGGTTCAGGACAGACTCCTCCCAACTGAAAGTACCCAATAAATGAAGATTTTATATATATTAATCTTACTGATATTAAATATTATTGTGGGATTCATCAGATAATAGAAGCATCTTAGTAAACATCTTGAATGTTTTAAGCGTGTGTTGGTTGAGTTACAGCAGCAGAATGGCTGATCATCCGTGTGTCTCACAGTGTAAATATCTTTGTGTGTGTTTGAGGTTCCGCCCCGGTGTCCGGTTCGCTCTCGTGACGTCACTCGCTGGACTCTCGGCTGCGCGAGGAGAGGACAGGACGGGGTGGGGGGCGCGCGCACACACCGCGGCCAGCGGCGACTTTTTCCTCTATATTTTTAACTTTCTTCTCCCTAAAAACCTCCTCATCGGCCCCGAAACACGCCGGGCGAGCGTCCCAGCGGCTGGAGAGCAGCGTCACCGACGGCACTGCGGGCGATCAGCGCGCGCGGCCTCCGCTGGAAAGTTTCTCGCCGGCGCTCGTGACAGCGGCTAAAGGACACCGGCGGGGATCTCGCGCGGCTCCGGGATTTAACGAGAGGGAGACTCGCCCGTCAGCCGCTCAAACGCTAGAGAAAATCCGTGCGAAACTGTCAGAGTTTGTGTGTAAATATAAATAGAGTGAAAGTCAGAAACGGAGAGTCGCAGCGCCCCCGCCCGCGTCCTCCGGTAACCTCACCGTGAAGATCTCATCCGGATCTACGGTTCCCGGTGAAGGTGAGTCATTTTCCCCCAAAGCTCAATGCTGTCAATCATCATGTACAGATTAACCCTTAAAATAATATAATGTTGATCCATCAGTGAGAATATGGAGGAGAAACTGCTCAGATATTTATATTTAGGGGAGAGCGGGGTAAGTTGTCACACTTTTCACACTGTCTAACATTTACTGAGCAACATACATCACAACGGTATAAATGTCAAACCAAATGAAAGAAGGAAGTCTTGGGCACATATGTTGTATTCATGACATTTTCATATCTTATCTCATGATGGAGTTGTAGACTGTTGAATAGAGAATGTGTTCTTGTGACAATCTGCCCCATAGGCGGGTAAATTATCACACTAGATTATCTAAAAATAAGAACACAACTACTTAATTTTTATTATTGATTTTAATTTTTAAATTCAAACCAGAACTGGAAATATAAACAATCATGCCTAGAGAATTTGGAAAAACAATTATATTAATCCAAACACATTAAGTGGCAAGATCACTTTAAACAAGACCATCTTTAAACTCAAACTTTCTCTGGATTGCACACAGATCCATGATAACTGAATGGAAAACTGCAGATAACTCGCTTAACTTAACATGCTGAACCTCTTTTTTGAGCATGTTCTCTGTGTTTATTTGTACTGGGGCAAGTTGTCACATGTGAGTCATTGAGACAACTTGCCCCGAACTGACATGTGTGCTAATGTTGGCTAAATCTCAAGGTTCGCTCAACGTAGCATGTCAGCTAAAGTATCAAAAGACATGAAAAAGACTGTATGTTGTGCAAATTAATAATTTTTAACATTCATACCTAACAAAGTTGTATTGCATAAAATTTAAAGTGCAAATATTTTACTTTTTAAGCCAAAAAATAAGAAAATTGTGCTAACCTCAGATTAGAGCGATCTTGACCACATGTGACAGGAAGTCACACAAAGTGGCTATTTGATTTTCGAGATAGAGCCTCTAGTTTTGGAGTTATGAAGAGTGTGACAACTTACCCCGCTCTCCCTATCTGATGAAATTCTGATGCTTGTAATGACATGTTTATTACAGTGACATAAAATGCTTATAAATATATTTAAATGCTTATTTTTATGATGATTGAGGGATGAACACATAAACCTTCCTCAGAAGCCTGATGATCATATTCATGATTTTTCTAATAAATAATAATGGATAATCAAGTAAAGCTGCTTCAGTCCAGTTGAAATATGACTCAAAATATTTAAGTTATTGTTGTTTACTTGATAAAACAGTCTAAACCATAAATCATATTTGTGTATCAAATATGATTATAGGGTTAATGAGTTAATTAGTTTTAATGATTAAAGCATTTACCATTAAAATCACTCCTGCATTTATTAAATCTTCCTATAATGAGGAATGATAGTATAATTATGAGCAACAGAGACACAAACATGTCTGAACAGATTAGTGTGTGTGTGTGTGTGTGTGTGTGTGTGTGCTTTTGTTTATATTACATTGTGGGGACCAAATGTCCCCATGATGTAATATAAACCTGAGTTCACCTACATCGTGGGGACCAGCCAGCGGTCCCCACAATGTAAATGGGTTTATAAATCATATAGAATGAGTTTTTGTGAAAAAGTAAAAGTTTGCACAGTTTCCTGTGAGGGTTAGGTTTAGGGGTAGGGGCAGGGTAGGGGGATAGAATGTACAGTTTGTTCAGTGTAAAATGCATTGAAGTCTATGGAAAGTCCCCACAATTCACAAAAACAAACATGTGTGAGTGTGTGTGTGTGTGTGTGTGTGTTCATTGTGACAGCTGGAGCAGCTAAACAGCAAACACACATGACATTCCTGTCTGCCCTTTAAACACCCTCTGACAGTGTGTGTGTGTGTGTGTGTGTGAGTGTGTGTGTGTGCTTTTGTTTATATTACATTGTGGGGACCAAATGTCCCCATGATGTAATATAAACCTGAGTTCACCTACATCGTGGGGACCAGCCAGCGGTCCCCACAATGTAAATGGGTTTATAAATCATATAGAATGAGTTTTTGTGAAAAAGTAAAAGTTTGCACAGTTTCCTGTGAGGGTTAGGTTTAGGGGTAGGGGCAGGGTAGGGGGATAGAATGTACAGTTTGTTCAGTGTAAAATGCATTGAAGTCTATGGAAAGTCCCCACAATTCACAAAAACAAACATGTGTGAGTGTGTGTGTGTGTGTGTGTGTGTGTGTGTGTGTGTGTGTGTGAGTGTGTGTGTGTGCTTTTGTTTATATTACATTGTGGGGACCAAATGTCCCCATGATGTAATATAAACCTGAGTTCACCTACATCGTGGGGACCAGCCAGCGGTCCCCACAATGTAAATGGGTTTATAAATCATATAGAATGAGTTTTTGTGAAAAAGTAAAAGTTTGCACAGTTTCCTGTGAGGGTTAGGTTTAGGGGTAGGGGCAGGGTAGGGGGATAGAATGTACAGTTTGTTCAGTGTAAAATGCATTGAAGTCTATGGAAAGTCCCCACAATTCACAAAAACAAACATGTGTGTGTGTGTGAGTGTGTGTGTGTGTGTAACAGTGAATGACTGAAGTGTTTGAGTTGATGTGAAGGATTCATCAGGTCAGAGTCTGATTGATTCAGTGCTCTTCTATTGATCTGACAGTGTAATCTTTAAAGGATTAGTTCACTTCAGAATGAAATTTTCCTGATAATTTACTCTCCTCCATGTCATCCAAGATGTTCATGTCTTTCTTTCTTCAGTGGAAAAGAAATTGAGGAAAACATTCCAGGATTTTTCTCCATATAGTGGACTTCACTGGCGTCGAAACGGTTGAAGGTCAAAATTACAGTTTCAGTGCAGCTTCAAAGAGCTCTACATGATCCCAGACGAGGAATAAGAGTCTTATCTAGAGAAACCATCGGACATTTTCTAAAAAAAAATAAAAAATATATAAATGCTCGTCTTGTTGCGCTCTGTAACGTTTCTGCTTGTTTGCAATGCAATTGTAAATAAAGAACTGGTGTTTGAATAAGTACTGAGTTTTCTGTGATGCTCCACGCATGACGTAATCATGTTGGAAAGGTCACGCGTGACGTAGGCGGAAGTACTGATCCAGTGTTTACAAAGTGAACATCAAAGACTAAGTCAAACAGCCTTTACTAAAAAGGTAAAACAATGATGTCAGACGATTTTGAATTTGGAGGAGTTTTTTGCCCTATCATGGTACTTCCGCCTACATCACATGTGACCTTTCCAACATGATTACGTCATGCGTGGAGCATCACAGAGCAGTGCAAGTTAGGGCTGGGTAAAAAATATCGATTTCTCGATTTCAATTGATTCTCATTTTTACGAACCGATATTGATTCTTAAATCCCAAGAATCAATTAGTCTAGTCTGTTTTCAGTTGATGAATGAGCAGAATATGTAGCTCCTCCCATCCAATAAATCGCAATAATCTTTGTTACTTTTGATATGAAGCAAAGTCTCAGATTTCAAATGACGTCCATCTTATTATGAGATTCAGAAAATAAATACCGTTTTGGCGCTGTTTAATGTGGCGTGACGGATCGCTTTAGCGCCTCAGTTAAAGAGAAGCATGTGATCATCCTCTCCTCCGCTTTAATACCAGTTACAGCGCAATAAACATGAACATCTGAAGGTATGTTAAAATATACAGTACAACTTACTGAAATCCGTATCATGTCTCGTGTAATCGCTCAATCAGTGCTTCAACCTCAATAAAACAGCTTCAATGTCACGTGACGTCACATTTACCTCAGAAAAACATATTCAGTGACCATAAACTCATTAGTCAGATAGAAAAGTGAACTCTAGAAAGATAAATATAGCTATGCACCGTTACATATTCATTATCATTTAATGTTCTTCAATATTTAATGCATGTTTGAATAAATCAGCCGTGATTTAAATGTTTATATTTAAAAAAAAACGAATTGGAGTAGAAATATGATTATGTAATTCTAAACTTTATTTATAATAAAAACATCATTGTATTTCAAGTGTTTGTATATAAATAAGTTAATTTAACCTTCAATATTATTATAGTAGCACCAGCTGACTCTCATGTGTAGTTTACAGCATTAGCTGATTTTTTCCTCTAGAAAATTTGCCATGTGCTGAAACTGAAATACTGCATCCAAAATAATCGATATCGAATCGAAAGCAAGTGAATAGTAATCGAATCGAATTGTGAAAATTGTGTCAATACCCAGCCCTAGTGCAAGACGAGCATTTGTGGTTAAAAAGTATATAATTTTATATTTCTTTAGTAAATGTCTGATGGTTTCTCTAGATAAGACTCTTATTCCTCGTCTGGGATCATGTAGAGCTCTTTGAAGCTGCACTGAAACTGACATTTGGACCTTCAACCCGTTGAACCCCAGTGAAGTCCACTATATGGAGAAAAATCCTGGAATGTTTTCCTTCATTTCTTTTCCACTGAAGAAAGAAAGACATGAACTTCTTGGATGAGTAAATTATCAGGAAACTTTAATTCTGAATTGAACTAATCCTTTAAACACTCGAGTGTAATATATCTCAGGAGTCACATGATGCTAACAGAACAGATTGGGCCTGTTCTTCTGCTCATTCAGAGAGTCATGTGAGATCTGAGCGAAATCTCAGGCCTGTGAACGGTCCTTTTTTTAAATAATCATTGTGTGATTTATGTGACTGACATGTACACGAGTTTAAAACAGCGCCGTTTTAAACACACACACACACACACAGAGGGAACACACAACTGGAAGGAGTTTCTCACTCTCCTGTCTTTCTGTCTTTGTGGATTTATATACGTATGGAACAGACTGTCGGCAGTGATCATTGTATTTACTGTACGGTGCACTAGTCTTCCATTCTCAGAGGAACATTTCTCAACCCTCACGTCTGATTGGTCTGGAGAAACTTTGTGTACTGTGTCTCACCCCTGATTGGCTGTTGTTTTGTCTTTCAGCATGGCCGCCTCGGTGAAGGTAGCAGTGAGAGTTCGGCCCTTCAGTTCCCGCGAAAACAACCGAGATGCTAAATGTGTCATACAGATGCAGGGAAACACCACCTGTGAGCACACACACACACACAATACAGTTATTATTGTTTGTTATTATTAATGTAGAGTTGTAAGCACATGTGTGTTGCTCCTCTCAGGCATCTGGAACCCCAAACAGCCCAAAGAAGCAGCCAAGAACTTCAGCTTTGACTATTCCTACTGGTCTCACAGCACGGTACGATCCTGCGCTGCGTTTGCTGCTGTCGCCTGCGCTCCGCGGCTCTGAACTCACTGTCCCGTGTGTGTGTGTGTGTGTGTGTGCAGGAGGACGACCCGGCGTTCGCGTCCCAGCGGCAGGTCTATCTGGACATCGGGGAGGAGATGCTGCTTCACGCCTTCGAGGGCTACAACGTCTGTATATTCGCCTACGGTCAGACCGGAGCAGGAAAATCCTACACCATGATGGGGAAACAAGAGCCTGGACAACAAGGCATCATCCCTCAGGTACACACACACACACACACACACACACACACTAGGCATCTGACGGTATCAAATTTTCATGTCGCGATTAATTGCTGAAGCTTTTATCATGGTATTGAAATAAGTTGCAAAAAAGGTGTTTAAGAACTCTTTTTGTAATAACTAAAAAAACTCCTAATGTTTAAATACAATAATACAATACACAAAAATATATATAAAGTAAAGTTTTCAATCAGATTAAAGTGCAAAAGTATTAGGCTATAAAGAACAACAGGAAACACTATATAAGGTCTCATTAATGCATTAACTCAGATTGAGCAATAGCTACATTTGTTACAGAAAGTGTTATTTTTTGTTAATGTTAGTTTAGAAACACAACTGATCATTGTTAGTCTTATCTCAGGTCCATTAAATAAGTTCTTTTGATTTTAGTAATGTTATTAAACAGTAACTAAGAATAATTAATGCTTTATAAGTATTTTTCATTGTCAGTTTGGTAATAATGAATTAACATGTTAACTAATGAAGCCGTATGTCTCAAATTTTACTGAACAATAACAAATAATCACAATCATTAGGGCATGTTGTAGTCCAGATTAAAATATAAAAATGTTTAAGTTTGAAAATAAATAGCCTATTAAGATTTAAGTATTTGGTGCTGTGATGAACAACATTGAGAACATTGAAGCATTTTAAAAACTTCACTAGCAGTTGCTTTGTTCCCGGGGTAACCGCTGCATTTCTGCTGTTCCATCAGCGCCCTCTGCTGTCAGAGAGTGAATGTGCACTTTCATTCAACGCGTTTGTGCACATTGGGCTTGTTTACATCTGAGCGCAGAATACAGCGATGTTGTGCATTTTATACGGTTGATGGGGAAAGTATTCTTAAATGCATTATAAAATTTTTAATAATTGGTGAGAAATTATTATTCACTGTATTTTGAAGAGTATAACAATATCGTGCATAATAATTATCGTGATATATTGCATTACTGAATATCGGCACATGTGTAACACACAGACAGACGAGTCTTCTCATATGTGTGTTTAATGATCATGTGTCTGTCTCTCTGCAGATGTGTGAAGATCTGTTCAAACGCACCAGTGAGAACGCCGACCCAGAGCTGTCCTACTCCGTAGAGGTGCTGCTTTACACTCCTGACATCACGATATGGGTTTTTGACGGCCGATGCTGTTATCTGAGAGCAATATATAAAGCCAATATAGATGATATCACAATAATTGAATGTGACGTTGACACTGCAGTGTGCTGATGTGTGTGTTCAGGTGTCCTTTATGGAGATCTACTGTGAGCGAGTGCGCGATCTGCTGAACCCCAAGAGTAAAGGTGCGCTGCGAGTCCGAGAGCATCCCATCATGGGGCCGTACGTCGAGGACCTGTCCAAACTCGCTGTGACCTCCTACGAGGACATCAGAGACCTCATGGACTCGGGGAACAAGGCCCGGTACGTGTTATCCATACTAAAATCAGTGTTACTCTTGAATTCTGATGAAATGTTCCTCAACGTGACTTTGATTGATTGATCAGGACGGTGGCAGCGACGAACATGAATGAGACGAGCAGTCGATCACACGCCGTCTTCACTATCGTCTTCACTCAACGCCGCCGAGATCAGCTGACCAGCCTCGACACTGAGAAGGTGTGTGTGTGTTTCAGTAAAGTGTGTGTTGATGCATTCAGGTCATGTCAGAAAGATCACGTTTATTATTATTATTATTCATATTTTGTTGACAGTACAAAATATGATATTATTGTATATTTATGATAGAAAAGATTCAGTTTACAGTGTTTTCAAGTTTCTGTATATTATGCGTGTGATTTCTGTGAGTCACGCGTGTGTGCGTGATTTCTGCGCGCCATGTGTTCTCTGCCGTGTGCGTGTGATTTCTGTGCATCACATGTTCTCTGGCGTGTGATTTCTGTGCTTCACGTGTTCATTGACGTGTGCGTGTGATTTCTGTGCATCACGTGTTCTCTGGCGTGTGATTTCTGTGCTTCACGTGTTCTCTGCCGTGTGTGTGTGATTTCTGTCTGTCATGTGTTCTCTGGCGTGTGCGTGTGATTTCTGTGCATCACATGTTCTCTGGCCTGTGATTTCTGTGCGTCACGTGTTCTCTGGCGTGTGCGTGTGATTTCTGTGCTTCACGTGTTCATTGACGTGTGCGTGTGATTTCTGTGCTTCACATGTTCTCTGGCGTGTGATTTCTGTGCTTCACGTGTTCATTGACGTGTGCGTGTGATTTCTGTGCTTCACATGTTCTCTGGCGTGTGATTTCTGTGCTTCACGTGTTCATTGACGCGTGCGTGTGATTTCTGTGCATCACGTGTTCTCTGCCGTGTGCGTGTGATTTCTGTCCGTCACGTGTTCTCTGGCATGTGTGCGTGATTTCTGTGCGTCACGTGTTCTCTGGCATGTGTGCGTGATTTCTGTGCGTCACGTGTTCTCTGGCGTGTGTGTGTGATTTCTGTGCGTCACGTGTTCTCTGCCGTGTGCGTGTGATTTCTGTGTGTCATGTGTTCTCTGGCGTGTGTGTGTGATTTCTGTGTATCACGTGTTCTCTGGCGTGTGTGTGTGATTTCTGTGCATCACATGTTCTCTGGCGTGTGATTTCTGTGCTTCACATGTTCATTGACGTGTGCGTGTGATTTCCGTGCATCACGTGTTCTCTGGTGTGTGCGTGTGATTTCTGTGCATCACATGTTCTCTGGCCTGTGATTTCTCTGCGTCACGTGTTCTCTTGTGTGTGATTTCTGTGCATCATGTGTTCTCAGGTGTGTGATTTCTGTGCATCACATGTTCTCTGGCGTGTGATTTCTGTGCTTCACGTGTTCATTGACGTGTGCGTGTGACTTCTGTGTATCACGTGTTCTCTGGTGTGTGCGTGTGATTTCTGTGCATCACATGTTCTCTTGTGTGTGATTTCTATGCTTCACATGTTCATTGACGTGTGATTTCTGTGCTTCACGTGTTCATTGACGTGTGCGTGTGATTTCCGTGCATCACGTGTTCTCTGCCGTGTGCGTGTGATTTCTGTGTATCACGTGTTCTCTGGTGTGTGCGTGTGATTTCTGTGCATCACATGTTCTCTGGCGTGTGATTTCTGTGCTTCACGTGTTCATTGACGTGTGCGTGTGACTTCTGTGTATCACGTGTTCTCTGGTGTGTGCGTGTGATTTCTGTGCATCACATGTTCTCTTGTGTGTGATTTCTATGCTTCACGTGTTCATTGACGTGTGCGTGTGATTTCTGTGCATCACGTGTTCTCTGGCCTGTGATTTCTGTGCGTCACGTGTTCTCTTGTATGTGATTTCTACGCTTCACGTGTTCATTGACATGTGCGTGTGATTTCCGTGCATCACGTGTTCTCTGGCGTGTGCATGTGATTTCTGTGCATCACGTGTTCTCTGGTGTGTGCGTGTGATTTCTGTGCATCACATGTTCTCTGGCGTGTGATTTCTGTGCTTCACGTGTTCATTGACGTGTGCGTGTGACTTCTGTGTATCACGTGTTCTCTGGTGTGTGCATGTGATTTCTGTGTATCACGTGTTCTCTGCCATGTGCGTGTGATTTCTGTGTGTCATGTGTTCTCTGGTGTGTGCGTGTGATTTCTGTGAATCATGTTTTCTCTGCCCTGTGCAGGTCAGTAAGGTGAGTCTGGTGGATTTGGCGGGAAGCGAGCGGGCGGATTCATCCGGAGCCAAAGGCCTGAGATTAAAGGTACCGCACTGATGTTTCCATCCGTAATGAAGAGGCAGCGTCTCCTTCTTTCACTCACACAAACTCTGTCTGTCCTTCAGGAAGGCGCTAACATTAATAAATCTCTCACCACTCTGGGGAAGGTCATCTCCGCTCTGGCTGAAATGGTGAGTTGATTCATATAATGATTCACCTGTCATCATCCACTGCTGCAAACCCGTATGAATGCCTGGGAAATACAGAAGTGCTCTATCTTTAGCAAAATGTTCACGCTGCTGTTTCTAAAGACAATGAAAGTACATGGGATTCAAACACATGAAATGACTTGATGCTTTTGTTTGTCAGTCATTATCATTGTGTGTTAAAGGGCAGCGTGAACTTCCTGCTGAACGTCTCCTTCATGTTACACAGAAGAAAGAAACTCAAACGGGCTTGTAATGAGATGTCGTGTCATAGAGAAGCTGCTGATGTATTTCTGTACCATTTGAAGCCTTACTCTGTTAAATGACTGATGAGTGTGTGTTTGTGTTTATATGTGACGAACAGCAAACCAGCAAAAGAAAGAAAAGTGAGTTCATTCCGTACAGAGACTCAGTGCTCACCTGGATCCTGAAGGAGAACCTGGGTAAGACACACACACACATTCACACACACACACACACACACACACACACACACACACACTCACACACATACAGAAACTCTATTGGTTATGAAATGTGTGTGTGTGTGTTTCAGGTGGTAATTCTCGTACTGCTATGATCGCTGCTCTCAGTCCTGCAGATATTAACTATGAGGAGACGCTCAGCACACTCAGGTACATCAATCAATCAATCAATCAATCAATGGATGAACCTCCCATCACTGCGACTGTCACAGCTTGCGTGTGTGTGTGTGTGTGTGTGTGTGTGTGTGTGTCTGTGTGTGTAGATATGCTGACCGTGCAAAGCAGATCCGCTGTAATGCTGTAATTAATGAAGATCCAAACGCTCGTCTGATCCGAGAGCTGAAGGAGGAAGTGAACAGACTCAGAGACCTGCTGCTGTCACAAGGGCTGAGCCGACTGATGGCCGCTCCAGGTACACACACACACACACACACACACATCAGTCGACCACAAAAAAACATGTTTAAAATGTCTCTCTGTTTGTCTTTTAGCTGCTGAAGTCAATAATAACCGTGTTGGCGTCACTCTCATGCCTGCTGATCCCGCCTCTAACGGAGCCCCGCCCACCTCTGCACCTGTCACAGGAGAAGGCCCCGCCTCTGAGAGTGACCCCGCCCCACTGGATGGTCACAGCCAATTAGAAGAGTTTCAGGGCGAGATGATTACCAATGAGGAAGCAGTTGAGAGACTGAAGGTATGAGAGGGCGGAGCATGAATTAATCACACCCTGACTTTAACCAGTCAGCATCCTGCGCTCAAACAAACCATTAATGTGTGTGTGTGTGTGTGTGCAGGAAACAGAGAAGATCATCGCTGAGCTGAATGAGACGTGGGAGGAGAAACTGAGGAAGACTGAGTCTATACGACTGGAAAGGTAAAGCGCGCTGGTCTTACTGTGTCAGGTGATACTGGACACACACAGTAACGTGATCATGTGATCCGTGTGTTTCCATGGGCAGGGAGTCGATTCTGGCAGAGATGGGTGTGTCCATTAAGGAGGATGGAGGAACTGTTGGAGTGTTTTCACCTAAAGGGGTCAGTACACACACACACTCACACACTCACACAGCTGTATAATACGTAAACACTCAGTGTACAGATACTTTCATGTGTGTGTGTGTTTCAGACTCCTCATCTGGTGAATCTAAACGAGGATCCTCTGATGTCCGAGTGTCTGCTGTACTACATCAAAGAGGGTGTGACCAGGTGACTGAATCAAAACCATTGTGATCTGGTTCAGAGTGAATCAAAACCGTCGTGATCTGGTTCAGACTGAATCAAAACCGTCGTGATCTGGTTCAGACTGAATCAAAACCGTTGTGATCTGGTTCAGACTGAATCAAAACCGTCATGATCTGGTTCAGACTGAATCAAAACCGTCGTGATCTGGTTCAGAGTGAATCAAAACCGTTGTGATCTGGTTCAGACTGAATCAAAACCATTGTGATCTGGTTCTGACTGAATCAAAACCGTCATGATCTGGTTCAGACTGAATCAAAACCATCGTGATCTGGTTCAGACTGAATCAAAACCATTGTGATCTGGTTCAGACTGAATCAAAACCGTCATGATCTGGTTCAGACTGAATCAAAACCATTGTGATCTGGTTCTGACTGAATCAAAACCGTCATGATCTGGTTCAGACTGAATCAAAACCATCATGATCTGGTTCAGACTGAATCAAAACCATTGTGATCTGGTTCAGACTGAATCAAAACCGTCATGATCTGGTTCAGACTGAATCAAAACCATCATGATCTGGTTCAGACTGAATCAAAACCGTTGTGATCTGGTTCAGACGGAATCAAAACCGTTGTGATCTGGTTCAGACGGAATCAAAACCGTTGTCATCTGGTTCAGACTGAATCAAAACCATTGTGATCTGGTTCAGACTGAATCAAACTGAATCAAAACCGTTGTGATCTGCTTCAGACTGAATCAAAACCGTTGTGATCTGGTTCAGACTGAATCAAAACCGTTGTGATTTGGTTCAGACTGAATCAAAACCGTTGTGATCTAGTTCAGATTGAATCAAAATCATCATGATCTGGTTCAGACTGAATCAAAACCGTTGTGATCTGGTTCAGACTGAATCAAAACCGTTGTGATCTGGTTCAGACTGAATCAAAACCTTTGAGATCTAGTTCAGACTGAATCAAAACCGTCATGATCTGGTTCAGTCTGAATCAAAACCGTTGTGATCTGGTTCAGACTGAATCAAAACCGTTGTGATTTGGTTCAGACTGAATCAAAACCGTTGTGATCTAGTTCAGATTGAATCAAAATCATCATGATCTGGTTCAGACTGAATCAAAACCGTTGTGATCTGGTTCAGACTGAATCAAAACCGTTGTGATCTGGTTCAGACTGAATCAAAACCTTTGAGATCTAGTTCAGACTGAATCAAAACCGTCATGATCTGGTTCAGTCTGAATCAAAACCATTGTGATCTGGTTCAGACTGAATCAAAACCGTCATGATCTGGTTCAGACTGAATCAAAACCATTGTGATTTGGTTCAGACTGAATCAAAACCGTTGTGATTTGGTTCAGATTGAATCAAAATCATCATGATCTGGTTCAGACTGAATCAAAACTGTCATGATCTGGTTCAGACTGAATCAAAACCGTTGTGATCTGGTTCAGACTGAATCAAAACCGTCGTGATCTGGTTCAGACTGAATCAAAACCATTGTGATCTGGTTCAGACTGAATCAAAACCGTTGTGATCTTGTTCAGACTGAATCAAAACCGTTGTGATCTGGTTCAGACTGAATCAAACTGAATCAAAACCGTTGTGATCTGGTTCAGACTGAATCAAAACCGGTGTGATCTAGTTCAGATTGAATCAAAATCATCGTGATCTGGTTCAGACTGAATCAAAACCATCATGATCTGGTTCAGACTGAATCAAAACTGTTGTGATCTAGTTCAGACTGATTCAAAACCATTGTGATCTGGTTCAGACTGAATCAAAACCGTTGTGATCTAGTTCAGACTGAATCAAAACCGTTGTGATCTGGTTCAGACTGAATCAAAACCGTCGTGATCTGGTTCAGACTGAATCAAAACCATTGTGATCTGGTTCAGACTGAATCAAAACCGTTGTGATCTTGTTCAGACTGAATCAAAACCGTTGTGATCTGGTTCAGACTGAATCAAACTGAATCAAAACCGTTGTGATCTGGTTCAGACTGAATCAAAACCGGTGTGATCTAGTTCAGATTGAATCAAAATCATCGTGATCTGGTTCAGACTGAATCAAAACCATCATGATCTGGTTCAGACTGAATCAAAACTGTTGTGATCTAGTTCAGACTGATTCAAAACCATTGTGATCTGGTTCAGACTGAATCAAAACCGTTGTGATCTAGTTCAGATTGAATCAAAATCATCGTGATCTGGTTCAGACTGAATCAAAACCATCATGATCTGGTTCAGACTGAATCAAAACTGTTGTGATCTGGTTCAGACTGAATCAAAACTATTGTGATCTGGTTCAGACTGAATCAAAACTGTTGTGATCTGGTTCAGACTGAATCAAAACTGTTGTGATCTGGTTCAGACTGAATCAAAACTGTTGTGATCTGGTTCAGACAGAGCTGTAGGAATTTGTGAGATTGTAACAAACACCAGATCACTTTGAAAATAAATTGTGTAAAACTAAAAAACGTTTTCTAATTTAAATTCTCTGATCTGATGAATGATTGTTTATGGATCATCTGTGCTGATATATTCATCAGTGTGTGTGTGTTTCTAGGGTTGGTCAGAAGGATGTGGACATTAAGCTCAGCGGTCAGTTTATTAAAGAGCAGCACTGTGTGTTTTACAGCTACATCAACCACAACGGAGAAGGTAAGAGTGTGTGTGAGGGTGTGTGTGTGTGAGTGTGTGTGTGAGTGTGTGTGTGAGTGAGTGTGTGTGTGTGTGTGTGTGTGTGTGTGTGTGTGAGTGTGTGTGTGAGTGTGTGTGTGAGTGAGTGTGTGTGTGTGTGTGTGTGTGTGTGTGTGTGAGTGTGCGTGTGAGTGTGAGTGTGTGTGAGTGTGTGTGAGTGTGTGTGTGTGTGTGTGTGTGTGTGAGTGTGTGTAGCGCTGCACAGTAAGCTGGTAGTATCAGTATCCTGTATAGTGAATCCAGAACCTGCAGTAGTGACTCATCCACACCATAATAGAGGAAAAGCTATACTGTAAATTCCATTTTTATAGGATTGAATGGACTATATGCACGGAGCGTTCTTTAGAACTTCCGCATTAATATAATCCAGCTGGAAAACTTCCGGTGAGAGTCATGTGCTGGTGTGTTGAGCATCAGTAGTGTAATACTTAGTTTATAATCAGAATATAGTCACTTAGTCAGGAATAGCATTAATTTAGTTATTCAAACGTAAGTCGTTCCTCAGTGTTCCTCCTCGACTAAAGTCAATTCGACCATCAGTTTTCACACTTTTATGTGAAAAAAAAGCTTCAAAAATTGAATATTTATTGTGCACTTTAGTTAGATTAATTGAATAAATGTGTGTTTTCACAAGTGTGCTGAAATCATTGACTGACAGCTGCTGTGATTATAAAGAGAGAGCGGCGCTCGCTTTCTGTCATTCATTCACAAGAAAAGTTATTGTTTTTCAGGAGATTTTGTGAGTATTTCATACTTCACATTGACAAAATGTATTTTTAAACCTAGTTATTTTATAATGTTTAATATTTAGTCAAAAGCGAAGTGAAAAACGATTAGAGGAAATGGCTGATATATGCGCAAATAAATGCTACTTTGCCGCCACCTGCTGGTTAAAGTGGTAATTATTGTCTTTTTTAAATAAGTGTTTTCTATCAAATGTTGAATTTCCTACATTTTGAAACATTCGGTTTTACAGTGGAGACAATCTCAGAAGGATGAACAAGTAATGTTTGTGGTCATCACATTAAAAATAACATTTGAAGTGCTGAAGTGTGTGTCTAATTACAGACAGCGTTTTTAAACGGTCCCAATAACTTCATCTTTATTGCAATCAATAAAACTGGTTTATTGGCAAATTAGGTAAATGTGATAACTGCATTAAAATATGAATACAACATTATAAAGTCAACCATTGATGGTTTTGTGTCGATGTACAGCGAGTACAGAATGAACAGCTAACAGTTCACCGGAAATGCCCGAGCTGACTTAACCACAACCAGGAAGTAACCGTGCATATAGTCCATTTGATTCTGTGATTTCATCTGCGTTTTCAGCATCACAAAATCACACTGAAGGCAGAATATATAGATGTGTGCATGTGTGTGTGTGTATTTGTGTCAGTTACACACACTCATGTACTGTGCTGGTTTTCTCTCTGACGGTGGAACAGTCGCTGGGATTTGACACAGGTATCATCTGAACGATCATCATTCATGTCCTTCCTCCTCATGCTCCTCCTGTTATAAATGTCACTTCTGCTCCTCTTTCACTCGTTCAAACAGTCTTTCTGTGTGTCAGTCGAGTTTCTCTGTGCTGTTTATGTGCTTCATTAGCATGAAACCAAACCACTGGAGCGCTCCGACATCCCACTGTGACTCATTTCAAATGATGTTATTTGCATGTGAATGAATCCTTGACCAATGAAAGCTGCTCGACCTCATTTGATCATTTCCCTTATTTTAACTCATGTTGTGTTTGGGCCATTTTGGCCCAGAAAGGATGCTCTTTTTCTAGTGCTAGTAGGATAATATAAGTTTATAAACTTTTGGTGATAATATAGTGTAATGAGAGATTTTAAAAAGGCGAGTCATTTTTGACCCGGAACATGAAATTAGGAAGTGAAAGAGTTAAACTTGATGGACGCTTTCATAACAAGTGCGGCCTAACATGAGCTGGGGTCTTCTTCGGTCAGCTGTGAGCCCCGGCCTCCTCATTAGCATACCGTGCTCACGCAGATCCCTCACTTCCTGTGTGTCTGTAGTGGATGTGACTCTGGAGCCGCTGGAGGGAGCGGAGACGTACGTGAACGGCAAGCAGATCAGCGAGTGTGTGCGGCTCAGACAGGGTGAGTGTGTTTGCGTGAACTTGAGCCCGCCGTCCTCGTGATCACCCTGAGCTCAACCTCTCGTGTCGCAGGAAACCGCATCGTGATGGGCAAGAACCACGTGTTCCGATTCAACCACCCGGAGCAGGCGCGTCTGGAGCGAGAGCGCAGCAGCTGTCTGGAGCAGCAGGGGGAGCCGGTGGACTGGAACTACGCTCAGAGAGAACTGCTGGAGAAGCAGGGCATCGACATCAAACTGGAGATGGAGAGGAGGTCAGACGCTTCTCTATTGTAACGTATATCCGAGTGAAACGCTTCTCAAACAAGAACAAATGTTGGGCGGGGCTTGATTTTGTCTGTGGGGAATTGATTGGATGGTTGTGGTTTGCTATTGGTGGATCTCATGTGAGTGACAGGTTGCCCCGCCCTCATCATCAGAGAAGAGAAGAGATGCTGCAAGAGGAAGATATTCTGATTCAAGATTATGAGGAACATGAATTTAACACAATAATAATGATGTGCACCAATAAATCATTTATGATAAACACTGCAATATTACATAAAAATACAAGAATTTTGGTCTCATGGTGACTAACAGAACACTACATTTTTACAATATTTAAAAAAAAAACAACTCAATTTATTATTATGAATTTTTTTTATGTTACACTTTACAATAAGGTTCCATTTGTTAACTTAATTACATTAGTTAACATGAACTAACAATGTGCAATACTTCTAAAGCATTTATTAAACAACATTTAACCCTCTGCCACTGCTCGAATGGCGGGCAAAACTTTTATATCATTTAAATCAGTGGTTCTCCACCGGTGGGGCGGCAGTGGCTACTGGATGGGAGGAAAAAAACCTGAAGAAAAAATTTGCAAAATTTTTTTTATCACTAAACTACTGTCATAAAAAGTTGTAGTTTTGTATATACATAACTCCTGAATAAAAATTAAAATGTGTTTGGACTGATTAAAAAAAAAAAGAAGTTTTGAACAAATTTGATTGGTTTGTCGATAGTGAGCGCAAATGCAGGTGATAAGCGGTTTTATTAAGCGAGTCATTGAGTCGTTCATTCACGATTCGTTCAAACGGCCGATTCATCAAGAATGAGACAGATGTTTGTGAATGGGTCATTGAATCTTTGACTCAAACGATTTGTTCAAAACACTGAATCATTCAAAACACGATTGAGTGTTGCTGTGAGATGCGCTATGTTGTGATCTTTGTTTGGATTCATCGGATCTATTTTCGCTGCTAAAATAGACCAAAACAGTCATTATTTCGTCTAAAATGTAAGTGACTTAATATATTAACTTGTTTGTTGAACTGTCATATCAGTGTCACATTTTCAATCGCGAGGTGATGGTCAATTAAGTGATGGTCATTTGTAAGCTCTGGTCGTCAGGTCGTGTGATGTATTTTGCTGAACTGTATTCAAATGTTATAAATATAAAAACACCACATTTTGAAATTTAACTGCAGTATGTCAATTTAGTTTATTTGTGTGTGCTGCGTTCATAGAAAACGGCGCTCATTTGTTTGATTTCTCCTCGAGAAGCTGCGCAAGCCTCAAAAGTTTAAGGTCCTCCTTGCACCTGACTGAGTCCGAAACTGTCGTATTCGTTTTTTTCATATTCGTCATTTGGTGGATCAATTGTCAAAAACCCCTCAAAATATTTGCTACGGATGTGAAAAATGGCAAAAATCGAACCAAACGTATAAAACGTGAGGTCGTATTTAGTTTATATATATATATATATATATATATATATATATATATATATATATATATATATATATATATATATATATTTACAGGGTGCGATTTGTAGGAGGGGATGGGGTCTATGTATCCCTCCCTCTGGTGAAATATTTTATCCCCGGTGGGGTAATGCTACTCCACAAACCACCAACAGAGCATATAAAATACCAAAAATAAAAATCTTTTTTTCAAACATCGCCAAGTAAAACGCTGCGTTTATATAGAACTGTCTCTTTACCACCACAACAAACTGGACACTTTTCAGACGCGCATTCCGACTTTGTCTCAGTGCCAGGCTCAAGTCAAACGAGGGAGGGAGCTTCAGTTGAACAACAGTGAATTGCGGTTAGATGAGATTTTGTCAGGCTATGTCTGTAAAACTCAGAAAAATGAACACGACTGTCCTATCAGCCGCTATACTGTGCTCGTGGAGCGCACTCAAGAATTGCATGCGCAAATGCGCCGGCGCGCGCTGCATAATGACTTTATTATAGCTTAAATAAAGCGCAAAAGAAACTACGAGCAATTATGGTCGTTGTTCTGTTGTAAGTGAAGTCATAAAATTGCCAAACATGCGATTAAAGCTGCCTTAAAACTGTGCATGCATGTATATATGTTGACATGGTTTTAAAGCTATTGTTATCCAATTTGTTGGCCTTGAAACGTCTTAAAATGCACATATGTACACCAGGGAAATCTAAATTTTCTCGGGGGAGCATGCCCCCGAACCCCCCTAGCAAACTACATTTTCTGACCTCGGGAATTCTGAAACCCTGTGTACGGCCCAGCTCCAATTCTATATAATAAAATCTGAGGCAAACGTGTATGCAAAAATAAATGGGGCCAAATGCGATTGAATGTAAAGGTTTGTGTCTCGTTATTCTATTAATAACTACCGATTGATTTTGCATTTCTATCAGAAATTAAGAATTATTAATGTCATTTTAGTGGTGCAAATATGCAATACTTCAAATCTCAAGGTTAAATCAGAAGATTTAAAAAAAAAATGTTTCTGTAACAGCTGCCAAAAAATAGTATATAGCACTGTGGTTTTTAACAAAAAAAAAAAAAAAAAAAATCAAAACATCCTCCCCTCTGTTTTTTTCACAAATTGCACCCTGTATATATATATAAACGAATAAACTAGTCAGAATATAGGCTACAGTTAAAGCTTTCCTTTAGTTTTTGTGAAATGCTCGCACGCACTGGGGCCCCAACTGCAATGAACCAGCTTTGGGGGGGCCCCGCTTGCAAAAGGTTGAGAACCCCTGATTTAAATGAATCTACTTTATTTTAGTTTGATCATGTTTTTTATTTAATATTTTATATTTTTAGGAGATTTTAAGCTACTAAATTACATTATGGAATAATTATGATCCATTTATTACCCGTTAACTCTTTCCCCGCCAGAGTATTTTTTTTTTTAAAAAGCATTTTTGTTAATTTTCATAAAACTTCCATGGCCTCCAGAATATTTTGTTATATATCTGAATATATATCTGAATGTGCAATATATCAAAAGAAAGAACAGAAAAATGTATTTCTTCTTCATGCATTCTTTTTTATCAGCACTTGAATGTGGGTGTTTCATTTTTTAACAAAAAGCTAAGAATTTTTTTTCATAGACTACACCATGCGTCAGCAATGCTTCTATTGCTTCTTCGTCTTTTGCAGTAGCGCCCCCTAACGTATAACAATGAAAACACGGAAAGCCGGAAAATTCTGTTAATGGCGGGGAAAGAGTTAACCATTTTTTGAGCATAGACCTTAAACTGTCATAAATCTAAAATGTTTTGGAGCACAGACTGAAGTTTGGTCTCTTTTTAGAGAAGACTTTTGGCAGATTATTGTTGAAGTGAAAAAAGTTTTAGTTTTTTTTTACTAAAAAATATATGTTTTCCAAAACATATTTTACTCTAAAACTGTGGGGGAAATCAAAGCCATAAATCTAAACAAGTTATGCTCCAAATTTGAGGTTGATATCTCAAAAAATGAGCTTTCAGTCAGAGTTTGTTTGGGTGCAGTACCAAACGCTTCCACTAGATGAGATTCACTTCCCATTCATTTTCAATGCAATTCATTTTTGATGGCGACCAATACAAGTGTGACCTTTTCGAATCATGTCCATGATATTTTTTTGTGTGTGTGTTCAGATATCAAGTGCCGAAACCTTGACCAAGTTTCATACCATTCTAATGAAGTAAAAAAAAAACAAAGCATAAAAATTTTCAATCAAAAATGACCGAACAGCACCAGCGGGTTAATAAAGGGTTATGTTAGTGTTTTTCTGGTTCTACTATGTCAGAAGTTAGTTTGAAGTCTGTAACTAAAACTCCAGATGATCATCAATGTCCAATAAGTAAATAACTGGACATGAAATATTGATTTGAGTTGAAATATTCAAAACTCAATGCTTTCATGAGAGAAAACAGTTTCAAGCAAGCGATTTTAAAACAAAACAAGTTCAAACAAGACAAACATTTTTTTGTATAATGTAGTCACATTTCACCTCTGTTTTGAGCTATAAGTGTACACAACAGTTGTTCTGCGAACAAGTCGAAGGAAGTGTTATTGTACAGTATTACAAATGAGGTTTTGAGAGGTTTAGCTCACTTCTGGGTACAAAGCATGTTTCAGTAGGTGTACGTGTGCTGACTCCATCTGTGTTTGTCTCAGGCTACAGGATGTGGAGACTCAGTATCGGCGCGAGAAAGAGGAAGCAGATCTACTGCTGGAGCAACAGAGACTGGTGAGAGACACAATCACCTTTAACCTGCTGTGATGGACAGCTACTGCTCTAAACCACCAGACACGATTCATTTGTGTGTGTGTGTGTGTGTGTGTGTGTGTTCAGTACGCAGATTCAGACAGTGGCGATGATTCTGATAAACGCTCATGTGAAGAGAGCTGGAGACTCATTTCCTCCCTGAGAGAGAAACTACCAGCTAACAAGGTATCAGACACACACTAACCTAAACATAAAATATAAAAATAAAAACTTAACGTATGTTCCTGCACAGAAGTCACATGTTCATCATTCATGTTTCCTAACCGTGTGACTGTTTCAGGTTCAGTCCATCGTGAAGCGCTGTGGTTTACCCAGCAGCGGCAAACGGCGCGAGCCGCTCCGCGTCTACCAGATCCCGCAGCGCAGGAGGATCAGCAAAGACCCGGAGCAGGTGACCATGAGCGACCTGAAGCTGCAGGCGGTGAAGGAGATCTGCTACGAGGTGGCGCTCGGAGACTTCAGACACTCGCGGCGCGAGATGGAGGCGCTGGCCATCGTGAAGATGAAGGAGCTGAGCCGCATGTACGGCAGACGGGACGCGGCGGAGAAGGACGCGTGGAGGGAGGTGGCGCAGGACGTGTGGGACACGGTGGGCATCGGAGACGGGCGGCCGCAGGAGACGGACGCCTGCGCAAACGGAGAGAACGGAAGGAGCGGCGTGTACGACCTGAAAGCACACATCGACAAACTGACGGACATTTTACAAGAGGTCAAAGAGCAGAACAACATGAAGGATGAGGAGATCAAAGCCCTCCGAGACCGAATGATGAAGATGGAGAGCATCATACCAGGAGTGCAGGTACACACACACACACACACACAAACGCTCACATACACCATGTTCCAAATTATTATGCAAGTGACATATCAGAATAATTTGGAATGCAGTGTAGACACAAAGTGTTCAGTAATTGTGTTTGTGTTCGTGTAGGACGATGATGAATCAGAGGATCTGAGCACAGACGGCGATCAGGGGCGGGGCGAAGAGGAGGATGGGCGTGGCTCTCTGGAGCTCCTCCCCAAAGAAGAGCGTGTGTCGCGGCTGATGGAAGAAGACCCCGCCTTCCGGAGGGGCCGCCTGCGCTGGCTCAAACAGGAGCAGACACGCCTGCACAACCTGCAGCAGCAGCAGATCACCAAGCGGCTGCGCAGAGGAGGCGGGGCTGTGGGCGCGGAGGCCGTGGTCCACCTTCCCGGAACGGGACGCTTCATTCCCCCGCAGGACTGCAAGCTGAAATTCCCCTTCAAGAGCAACCCGCAGCACCGGCTCTCCTGGGGACCGAACATGTCCGTCACGACAGACGAGGACCGAGGCCCCGTCCCCGTCCCCGGCATGCCCTTACTCCCTCTACCGTTCCAAATGCCGGTCGTCATGCGCGCACCCTCCCCCAGTCGGCCCTGGCAACCTCGCCACTACAGCAATGGTAACTATGGAAACGGCAATCACGTTCCCCAGCAACAGCACTGGCGCTACAGGCGAAACTCGCTGGACGGCTCCACCATGCCTGGCAACCAGGGTTACTACAGCAACGGGCACCACCAACACAACAACGGCTCGCAGCAGACAGGTCGCGGTCGCTACCGGCAACAGTCGCCGGGCCCTTGCGTACGTGGGGAGGGGGCGTACATGCAAACGTACGTCAATCATCAGCGACCCGCAGCCCAGACCTACCAGACTCTACCGCACACGTTCACTGATCAACAGCACGGCAAACACCAAAAACCGCAGGGCTACGTCACCCCGCCGCGCATGAGACGGCAGTACAGCGCCCCCGACCTGAAGAGCAAAGAAACGCCCGTCTGACGCCTGCGCGTTCGTTCTGTTCTTGTAATGTCATGAAATACAAGCAGTGTTGTTTTGATGGGTTAGTAGGTTAGTTAACAGTCTTGTGTCGTCAGACTATCAGTAGAACGAGTTCATTCTGCCCGAGAATCGCCCACTTCAGACAGGAAGAGAGCGTCAGGAACGCAACCGGAACCATAACTACAATGATAAAGTATTAATAAAATCTGTTCCAATTCTTCAAGAATAGCAAAGTCCACAGCACAACTATAAAAATGACGACATCACTTTCAGAATGATTTTTTTCCCGATAAAACATTGACAGCCAATCAGAATCCATCCTTAAGAACTCGAACATTTAAAGCAGCAGTTGACAAAACATATAATAATGAACAGAACATGAACGCTGATATATATCGTTATGGTTATCGTTCATCAGGTCTCGAGTTTTATTCACACTGACTCTTGATCATCCAATCAGATTAGAGCTTGTGATTTCTGGAAAGCTCTCGTGATTTTAAGTGCAATATGCATGTGTGGGGGCGGTCCGAGACTTGTTAACCCAAACTGACCCAAACTCTGGTAACGCACAGTCTCCACGTCACTACTCAACTGTTCTTGGTGTCGTTCAGTATCACGTACCTCTCAGAAATGACTCTGCCCCGGATTGGTTGTGCATCAGATTTGCACTAGTTTTGGGTGTTTGTATGTTCAGCCTCAATGTGCCTTAATGAGACGCCAATAACCTCAGAGATCACTGACAGAAACGCTGTGAGAGTGTGTGTGTGTGTGTGTGTGTGTGTGTGTGTGTGTGTGTGTCTGAGATCTGAGATGCAGCAGGAGGAACTTCTGATTCATGGTTCTTTTGAACCGGTTCTTGTTAATGATTCATCTGACTGATTCACACCAGAACACCTAGAAAGAACACTCTGGCTTCAGTATGTGTTCATATAGATGCTGTTCATCACCAGCTTGAACCATTTTAACTCACACTACATTTATTTTATATTTTCAATTTATGTTTTTTTAAAGCCAAACTTTAGTGGAATAAACTGAGCCAGATGATAATTGTTAAATAACACAAGACTTCATCACATCACACTCGTCCACCTGCAGCAGTAGATCCACCTCATTTAGACACTTTACAGCTCAAATGATGAATTTATTTGAACATGTTCATTTACCAGAAATTATTAAACTGTAAAACAAATAAATCACAGAATGACTCAAATCAAGAACCGGTTTATTGAAACGAACCAGCCCAACAAACTGATTCACTGAATTTATTCAGATTAGTGGAGAGAAATGAGAAGAGCAGCAGTGAGGAAAGCAATAGTGTGTAGGGCTGGAATGAGTTTACTCTGATGATTGACAGCTGTCAATCACTGATGATGATGAAAGAAAGTGATGTTTAGAGTTCAAAGGTCAATGAAATGGACATGTGGAGTGAAGATGCAAGTCGTGTGAGTTTTAGAGTTGATGTTTTTCAGGATTTCTGTGGATTATTTTTAAAGTTGCTAGTGAACATGCTGATGACGGACTCAATCAGATGGCAGAAATATGTTTTGCTATTTATTTGGATTATGATTCCTGTGCCTTTGTGCCACAGACAGTCGTTTGATCCGGTTTGACAATATTTTGAGTGGCAAATCTGAATCAGTCCCGCTTGCATGAGGCTGCAGTGGCGCATCATGCTGGATGCTCACTGGAGATTACCTCTGGAGATTCCCACTGAAGATTCTCTCTGGAGATTCCCACTGGAGATTCCACCTGGAGATTCCCTCTGGAGATTCCCTCTGGACATTTTCTCTGGAGATTCCCACTGGAGATTCCACCTGGAGATTCCCTCTGGAGATTCCCACTGAAGATTCTCTTTGGAGATTCCCTCTGGAGATTCCCACTGAAGATTCTTTCTGGAGATTCCCTCTGGAGATTTCCTCTGGAGATTTCCTCTGGAGATTCCACCTGGAGATTCCCTCTGGAGATTCTCTCTGGAGATTCCACCTGGAGATTCCCTCTGGAGATTCTCTCTGGAGATTCCCTCTGGAGATTTCCTCTGGAGATTCTCTCTGGAGATTTCCTCTGGAGATTCCATCTGGAGATTCCCTCTGGAGATTCCCACTGAAGATTCTCTCTGGAGATTCCCTCTGGAGATTCCCACTGAAGATTCTCTCTGGAGATCCCTCTGGAGATTCCCTCTGGAGATTCCCTCTGGAGATTTCCTCTGGAGATTCTCTCTGGAGATTTCCTCTGGAGATTCCCACTGGAGATTCCCTCTAGAGATTCCCACTGGAGATTCTCTCTGGAGATTCCCTCTGGAGATTCCCACTGGAGATTCCCTATGGAGATTCCCACTGGAGATTCCCTCTGGAGATTCCCTCTGGAGATTCTCTCTGGAGATTTCCTCTGGAGATTCCCTCTGGAGATTCCCACTGAAGATTCTCTCTGGAGATCCCTCTGGAGATTCCCACTGGAGATTCCTTCTGGAGATTTCCTCTGGAGATTCTCTCTGGAGATTTCCTCTGTAGATTCCCACTGGAGATTCCCTCTGGAGATTCCCACTGGAGATTCTCTCTGGAGATTCCCTCTGGAGATTCCTACTGGAGATTCCCTCTGGAGATTCCCTCTGGAGATTTCCTCTGGAGATTCTCTCTGGAGATTTCCTCTGGAGATTCCCACTGGAGATTCCCTCTGGAGATTCCCACTGAAGATTCTCTCTGGAGATCCCTCTGGAGATTCCCACTGGAGATTCCTTCTGGAGATTCCCACTGGAGTTCCTTATAGAGATTTCCTCTGGAGATTCCCATTGAAGATTCCCTCTGGAGATTCCCACTGAAGATTCCCTCTGGAGATTTCCTCTGGAGATTCCCTCTGGATATTCTTATTGGAGATTCCCACTGAAGATTCCCTCTGGAGATTCCCACTGGAGATTTCCTCTGGAGATTCCCACTGGATATTCTTATTGGAGATTCCCTCTGGAGATTCCCACTTGATATTCTTATTGGAGATTCCCACTTGAGATTCCCACTGGAAATTCTAACTTGAGATTCCCACTGGATAATTCCAGTTTATATTGCCACTTAAGATTTTCATTGCAGATTCCCACTGGATATTCCCACTTTGGATTACCACTGGAGATTCCTATTTGAGATACTCACTGGCGATTTCCACTCACTGGAGATTCCCACTGTATCCCGTCAGACAGAGCAAACGAGACGCGGGGGGCTGTTCTTGTGTTCAGTGATGTCATGGTAACTGTGTCGCAGGTGGGCGGGGTTATGCGAGATTACCTTTAGACATGACATCACTCAAGTAGCACAGGAGCATTACTGACCGTGACCTTTAACACTTCAGGACAATCTTCTGACTGTGTCGTGTGTGTTTTGATGATGATGATGATGATGATGATGATGTCTCTTATTTACCCTCGCAGACTGTTTCCTGCCGTAATATGATGCTTGTTTAGTTTCATCATGCCCTCTTTGGTTTGATTATGATTTAATTGATTAATGTGTGTTTGTGCCGTCACGTATGTTTATGGAGGAAATCCGCTGAGTTCATTTGCACAAACACACACATGCATTCTTCACTTGCGTGTGTTTTTGTTTTTTTGAGGTTGACATTCTGTTTCCGACATGATGAACCTCACATGTGTCATTGGACACAAGCTGCCGCTTCTGTTTCTGCTCTTCTGTTGCTCTTTTATTCTGGATTTTGAGTTACTTTTTGAGTTTTAAAAATGTCTGTTTAAAAACTGCAAAATGTCATTAAAGGAAAATGTATAAAAACAACATTGTTTCTGGTGTTTTTGTAGTTGTATCTCCTCAGTGTCTGACTGAAGAAACTGCAGAATAATTCTGTTGGTGTTTGTTGAAGACGGTGTTTTTCTGAGCAATCTAGCTTAAAACAGTAAAAAAGATTCAACAATATCCATGCCCACATAAAGCTATTGAACAAGCACCAACAACACCAACATCATTTTGCAAAAGGTTTCACATTTCCTTCAGAACATACAGATGCATTTTACAATAATAATAATGCATCTGTATGTTCTGTATGTATCTGTATGAACCAAATTGCATATCACAGCTATGCAGATGACACCCAGATTTACCTAGCCCTATCACCTAACGACTACAGCCCCATTGACTCCCTGTGCCAGTGCATTGATGAAATTAAAAATTGGATGTGTCTAAACTTCCTTCAGTTAAACAAAGACAAAACTGAAATCATTGCGTTTGGAAACAAAGATGAAGTTCTCAAAGTGAACATGTACCTTCACTCTAGGGGTCAAACAACTAAAAATCAAGTCAGGAATCTTGGTGTGATTTTGGAGTCAGACCTGAGTTTCAGTAGCCATGTAAAGACAATAACTAAATCAGCATATAATCATCTCAAAAATATTGCAAGAATTAGATGCTTTGTCTCCAGTCAAGACTTAGAGAAACTTGTTCATGCTTTCATCACCAGCAGGGTGGATTATTGTAATGGGCTCCTCACTGGTCTTCCCAAAAAGACCATAAGACAGCTGCAGCTCGTACAGAACGCTGCTGCCAGGATTCTGAGCAGAACCCGAAAACATGAACACATCACACCAGTCCTCAGGTCCTTGCACTGGCTTCCAGTTGCATTTAGAATTGATTTTAAAGTACTGTTACTTGTTTATAAATCACTCAATGGTCTAGGACCTCAATACATTGCAGATATGCTCATAGAATATAAACCTGACAGATCACTCAGATCATCAGGATCAAGTCATTTAGAAATACCAAGGGTTCACTCAAAGCAAGGAGAGTCTGCTTTTAGCTGTTACGCCAGCCGCAGCTGGAACCAGCTTCCAGAAGAGATCAGGTGTACTCCAACAGCAGCCACATTCAAATCCAGACTCAAAACACATCTTTTTATCTACGCATTTGCTGATTGAGCACTGTGCTATGTCCGAACTGTTTGCATTTTATTTTATACGTATTATCTTTTTATTCTTTTAATTCCTTTTCCTGTTTTTATTTCATTTTTAATGTATTTTATATCTTTTATGTATCATCTTGTTATTCTGACTTTTAATGCATTTTCAATATTGCTGTCTGGTTGAAAGAGCTGGAAGAATTAGGAAGAAAGTGATTAGGTTAAAATTTGGTAAATTTGGATAAGGGGACAAACCATGGGGAAATTTAAGCTGTACTGCATGGTTAAGATATCTCTGGATTACAGTCAGGACACTTTCCAAAGGGGGAAATTTCCAAAGGGGAAATTTGAACTGCGTTGCATAGATAAGATATCTCTGGAAGGGGGATTAGGGCTGTGTGGTGCAGTTTGAGGTGTCTTGGCAAAAAGGGAGATTGAAACTGTGTTTATCAGTTTGAAGTGCCTTAACAGGTAGCAGTCCTGTCGTGTGAGGAAGATCCATTCTGATCCGCTCTGATGGATAGATCCGTTTAGATCCAACTCTGATGGACAACAACAACAACAACAACAAACTCCCTGAGACTTCCTAGCTCTTCCATCCAGATAGCAAAATTCTCTGTTTTTACTGTTATTTCTATTCCTTATGTTCTATTTTTATTATTCTTTTTTATGTAAAGCACTTTGAATTACCATTGTGTATGAAATGTGCTATACAAATAAAATTGCCTTGCCTTGCCTTGCCTTTAGATTGTTAGAGAAATTAAAGTCTTTCCTAGGAAACGTGTTTTTGTACCCAAGGAAGAATGAAAGGCCAGGGGTTGATGTGGAAAAACCCATTGTGTTCAAGTCATTGCATATATGCTCATATATGGAGAAGCGCTTGTGGTTTGTGTTTGATACTGAGGAAGAGAGATAGAGCTGTGAATCCAGCAGAACAGATGATGCTCTCCATCCAGACGAGAGGAAACCGGCTTCATACGGACATCAGTGCTCAGAGGTACGGACTCAATAAACAATCATATATTATTATTTATTCTGACTCACATTTGTGTGGTGTGGTGAAGACAATACTGTTGTTTACTATCACTGTTATTACTGTTTTCTACTGTTATATTTGAGTATCTCATAAAGTTGCAATTATATTTTGCATAAAATACATGGAGCCTATTTTAGGGACCGTTAAGATTTTTCTGTGTTGTGACATTATTCTCAAGAACATTATAATTCTGTAGTAAATCTTACTGTCATGATGTGTATTTAAAATTCTGCTTTACAAACGTACACTGATTCAAAAGTTTGGGGTAGGCAAGAGTTATGCTTTTGAAAGTCTCACCAAGACTGCATTTATTTGATCAAAAATACAGTAAAAACCGTGAAATATTATTCCAATGTAAAAAATCTGTTTTTTATGTGAATATATAGTAAAGTGTAAGCATCGTTACATCATTACTCCAGTCTTCAGTGTCACATGATCCTTCAGAAATCATTCTAATATGATGATTTGCTGCTCAAGAAACATTTTGATTATTATCAATGTTGAAAACAGTTGTGCTGCTTCATATTTCTGTAGAAACCATGATACTTTTTAAATTTCAGGATTATTTTTACAAATAGAAAGTCCAAAAGAACAGCATTTATTTGAAATACAATATTTTGTAACATTATAATATTATAAATGTCTAAATGTCACAATAGTGTGGCTGGTGAGGCTGGGGAACAAGAACCCTCCTCAATACTGACCCAGGCTGGGACCCAATTACAGAGCCCGAAATGACTTTGAAACCAAAATAGTGTAGAATGTATATTTGCTGACCAGTAGTAAAATAAGAGATTAGGAAGAGCAAGCCCACCTTCAAGCTTTGGTTTCTGAAGTATTTCCCTCCGAATTCTGGCTTGTCTTTTGTTCCAAATAAAAGAAGAGATGTGTCGATTTAAAGTCTTAAAAATGATTTGGGTATGAATATAGGAACACATTGGAATAAGTACAAAAATCTAGGTAAGACATTCATCTTTACTGAATTTACATGTCCTGACAGTGATAGAGGGAGAGTTGACCAGCGAGCTAAATCATTCTAGACTTGTTGGAGAAGCGTGGTGAAATTAGAAACAGGAAAATTGATTGGATATATCTCACTTTTATTTATCTTCAATTTATAACCAGAAAAAAGGCTAAAAGAGTTTATAATTCTCAGGACTTCGGGCAAAGAAACAACAGGATTGGAGATATAGAGCAACACATCATCTGCGTATAGTGAGATTTTGTGAACTGCACTGGCTCTCCTAATTCCCAGTATGGCCTGTTCAGTATTGCCAAGGGTTCGATTACCAATGCAGAAAGCAAGGGTGAAAGTGGGCAGCCCTGTCTTGTGCCCCATTTTAAAGGGAAGTTAGAGGATGATACGTGATTGGCACGGACTGAGCATACTGGATGGGAATATGAAAGTTCAATCCAGGATATGAACTTGTTGCCAAATCACAGGTAATACAAAGAACAAATAATCCCATTCCACACGATCGAAGGCTTTCTCTGCATCAAGCAGAAGAAGAGCCTCCGGTGGATGAGAAAGAAAGGAGTAAATTACATTCAATGCTCTTCTTATATTATGAGACAATAGTCTATTTTTAATGAAACCCGTCTGGTCATTGTGTATGATTTCAGGTAATACAGACTCAAGACGCTTTGCGAGCATTTTAGCCAGTATCTTTACATCCACATTCAAAAGACTAATTGGTCGGTAAGAATTGCATTCAAGTGGATCTCTGTCTTTATTAAGTTTTTAGTTTCTTTAAACTAAATATTTCTATTTTGATTTTGTAGTGAAATTTGCAATGAACATGTTCTTAAGCTGTTTTGTGAGATCTCAAAAATGCCTTGGTTTCTTCCAGTCTTCATCATGCGACCCTTCATCTTCCTCATGATGCAGTGCGGCATCGTCATGAGCGCCAGCTGTCCGGGAGACATGAACAAGGACCACCGGCCCCGCGTGAGCTGTGTGGGTCAGAACCTGACGGCTGTTCCTGACGGGATCCAGCCAGACACACAGGTTCTGGTTCTCACACAAAACCACTTCAGTTCTCTGTCCTGGTCCTCGTATTCTGGATTCACACAGCTGCACGAGCTGGACCTGAGCCACAATCACATCACCACGCTGGAACCGCCAGGTAAACAGAAGCACTGCAGTCATCTCACACAAGACTCAGAGAAGATCTCAGACTCTATTTGTGTTTCTTTCAGGTCCAGTGCTTGAGAACCTGAGCGTGTTGCGTTTGTCTGGTAACAGGTTAACTGGTTTGGGAGGACTGGTGTTCCGCTCCGCTCCCAACCTGATGGAGATCTACTTGGACGGCAACCAGATTCGTTCCCTTCATGATGCCACCTTCAGCGAACTGCCACGTCTGGAGATCATTAATCTGTCTCAGAATAAGCTTCCCGCCCTGCCGCCTCGCCTTCTGGAGCGAGTGTCTTCCAGCGGCCTGAAGACATTTGATTTGGAGAATAACAGCGTCTCGCTGATGCCCGATGGGTTCTTCTCATCTATACCTGAGTTACCTTACGTTTTCCTGTCCCACAATCCCTGGCTTTGCAGCTGTGCTGTAGGTTACCTCCACAGCTACCTGAATGACCAGGAACACAACGTATACAAGCATGACGGACCGAACGACATCATTCCCGCTGCCGACACCGTTGTGTGTTCTGGACCGCCTCACCTATTCCAACGACCCATCATTGAACTGGAGGAGAATGACTTCTGCCCTCCAGATCCACCCCTCTACCCCAGCGGAGACTTGGATTTCCACTCGTCCTCTACCAGAATCTTAGTAAAGCCAATTTCCACCCCTCAATCTCTGAATGCTCCACACGACACCACCACCATTACCCACCTACCCGCTTCCACCAAAACCTGGACCTTCCACCTCTCACCCCTGAGTTCATTTGCACAAACACACACATGCATTCTTCACTTGTGTGTTTTGTTTTTGTTTTTTTGTTTTTTTGAGGTTGACGTTCTGTTTCCGACATGATGAACCTCACATGTGTCATTGGACACAAGCTGCCCCTTCTGTTTCTGCTCTTCTGTTGCTCTTTTATTCTGGATTTTGAGTTACTTTTTGAGTTTTAAAAATGTCTGTTTAAAAACTGCAAAATGTCATTAAAGGAAAATGTATAAAAACAACATTGTTTCTGGTGTTTTTAGGGCCCGAGCACTGATGGTGTGAGGACCCTATTGGAATTGCTCAGCCAATTATTCTTCTTCTCCAAAATGAATCGCATTTTTGAGGGCCTAAATGTTCTCAAAAACTCATGAAACTTTGCACACATGTCAGAAGTGGTGAAAATTTACATCTGATATGGGTTTCAGAATTAGGTGTGGCAAAATGGCTCGATAGCGCCACCTACAAAATTTCAATTAAGCGGCCTTTGTGCTACGTTTCACGTACAGTTATGAAATTCGGTAGACAGATGTAACAGCCCAATACCTACAAAAAAACCCCTAGGTGCAAAGTTTGTAAACCCACCAGGAAGTGAGATATTTTGAATTTTCTCTACAAAATTTTGGCAGTTTTTGCCATTTCCAGATGTTGTACTTTAACAAACTCCTCCTAGAGCTTTAATCAGATCAGCATCATATTTGGTCAGTCTAATCTAAAGGCCTTTGAGTCTTAAAATTGCGAAGATCTAGAGTTTCCGCTGAAGGGCGTGTTCGTGGCGGCCTGGCAAAGTTCGATGTTTCGCCATGAAACAGGAAGTTGTTGTAACTCGGGCATACAATGTCTGATCTGCCCCAAACTTCACATGTTTTATTAGAGTCCTGGCCTGAGGACATCTTCATAACAATATTCAGTTACAATTATAGCGCCACCTGCAGGCAACAGGAAATTACATGTTTTACACTCTGATTAACTCCTCATAGAGATTTAACCAGATACACATCAAATGTTATCATATGCCACAAAGTACCAAACATACTAGAAACACGTTAAATTATGCAACACTTGGCTAAGTGCTAATGTATGTGATTAACGCCATGAAACAGGAAGTTGTTGTAACTCAGGCATATGATGTCCGATCTGCTCCAAACTTAACGTGTTTGATAACAGTCCTGGCCTGAACGCATCTATATCGCAATTTTTGGTTATGGTCAAAGCGCCACCTGTTGGCAGCAGGAAATGTGGCATTTGAAATGACTTTGGCATAATTCTCCTGTATTCATTCGCTTACATGCATGTCGACCACTGTTCACTGTTTTCCTAAGGCCAACGGGTGGCGGTGAGCCCGGGTGCGAGGGCCCTTTCATCGCTGCTTGCAGCTTTAATTGTAGTTGTATCTCCTTAATGTCTGACTGAAGAAACTGCAGAATAATTCTGTTGGTGTTTGTTGAAGACGGTGTTTTTCTGAGCAATCTAGCTTAAAACAGTAAAAAAGATTCAACAATATCCATGCCCACATAAAGCTATTGAACAAGCACCAACAACACCAACATCATTTTGCAAAAGGTTTCACATTTCCTTCAGAACATACAGATGCATTTTACAATAATAATAATTGCTTTAGATTGTTAGAGAAATTAAAGTCTTTCCTAGGAAACGTGTTTTTGTACCCAAGGAAAAATGAAAGGCCAGGGGTTGATGTGGAAAAACCCATTGTGTTCAAGTCATTGCATATATGCTCATATATGGAGAAGCGCTTGTGGTTTGTGTTTGATACTGAGGAAGAGAGATAGAGCTGTGAATCCAGCAGAACAGATGATGCTCTCCATCCAGACGAGAGGAAACCGGCTTCATACGGACATCAGTGCTCAGAGGTACGGACTCAATAAACAATCATATATTATTATTTATTCTGACTCACATTTGTGTGGTGTGGTGAAGACAATACTGTTGTTTTCTATCACTGTTATTACTGTTTTCTACTGTTATATTTGAGTATCTCATAAAGATGTCAATTATATTTTGCATAAAATACATGGAGCCTATTTCTGTGTTGTGACATTATTCTCAAGAACATTCTAATTCTGTAGTAAATCTTACTGTCATGATGTGTATTTAAAATTCTGCTTTACAAACGTACAATGATTAAAAAGTTTGGCGTAGGTAAGATTTTTTTATGCTTTCGAATGTCTTATTTGATCAAAAATACAGTAAAAATTTTGAAGTATTTTTACAATGTAAATCAGCTGTTTTCTATGTGAAAATATATTAAATGTAATTTATTCCTGTGATCAAAGCTGAATTTTCAGCATCATTACTCCAGTCTTCAGTGTCACATGATCCTTCAGAAATCACTCTGATATGATGATTTGATGCTCAAGAAACATTTATGATTATTATCAGTGTTGAAAACAGTTGTGCTGCTTCATATTTCTGTAGAAACCATGATACCTTTTAAATTTCAGGATTATTTTAATGAATAAAAAGATTTTTTGTAACATTATAAATGTATTTACTGTCACTTTTTTTTAAAGTTATATTTATGGGCTTTTTGTGCCTTTATTTGGAGAGGACAGTAGAGAGCAGACAGGAAAGCATTGGGCAGGATCAGCAAAGGACCTCAAGACGAGAATCGAACTCGGGTCACCGTGAACTCATTTGCGCCATATGTCTGCGTTCTAACCACTAGGCTATCGGCACCAACTTTACTGTCACTTTTGATCAATTCAATGTGTCCTTGATTAACAGAAATGTTAATTTTCTTACTGACCAGAGACTTTTGAACAACAGTGTACTTCACATTAAAATAAAATAAAGATGACAAAATAATCCATCTTTTTTACATTGAGAGTTTGGGGAGAAAATAATGTCTTTAGTTTCTTTAAACTAAATATTTCTATTTTGATTTTGTAGTGAAATTTGCAATGAACATGTTCTTAAGCTGTTTTGTGAGATCTCAAAAATGCCTTGGTTTCTTCCAGTCTTCATCATGCGACCCTTCATCTTCCTCATGATGCAGTGCGGCATCGTCATGAGCGCCAGCTGTCCGGGAGACATGAACAAGGACCACCGGCCCCGCGTGAGCTGTGTGGGTCAGAACCTGACGGCTGTTCCTGACGGGATCCAGCCAGACACACAGGTTCTGGTTCTCACACAAAACCACTTCAGTTCTCTGTCCTGGTCCTCGTATTCTGGATTCACACAGCTGCACGAGCTGGACCTGAGCCACAATCACATTACCACGCTGGAACCGCCAGGTAAACAGAAGCACTGCAGTCATCTCACACAAGACTCAGAGAAGATCTCAGACTCTATTTGTGTTTCTTTCAGGTCCAGTGCTTGAGAACCTGAGCGTGTTGCGTTTGTCTGGTAACAGGTTAACTGGTTTGGGAGGACTGGTGTTCCGCTCCGCTCCCAACCTGATGGAGATCTACTTGGACGGCAACCAGATTCGTTCCCTTCATGACGCCACCTTCAGCGAACTGCCACGTCTGGAGATCATTAATCTGTCTCAGAATAAGCTTCCCGCCCTGCCGCCTCGCCTCCTGGAGCGAGTGTCTTCCAGCGGCCTGAAGACATTTGATTTGGAGAATAACAGCGTCTCGCTGATGCCCGATGGGTTCTTCTCATCTAAACCCGAGTTACCTTACGTTTTCCTGTCCCACAATCCCTGGCTTTGCAGCTGTGCTGTAGGTTACCTCCACAGCTACCTGAATGACCAGGAACACAACGTGTACAAGCATGACGGACCGAACGACATCATTCCCGCTGCCGACACCGTTGTGTGTTCTGGACCGCCTCACCTATTCCAACGACCCATCATTGAACTGGAGGAGAATGACTTCTGCCCTCCAGATCCACCCCTCACCCCAGCGGAGACTGGGATTTGCACTCCTCCTCTACCAGAATCTTAGTAAAGCCAATTTCCACCCCTCAATCTCCAAATGCTCCACACGACACCACCACCATTACCCACCTACCCGCTTCCACCAAAACCTGGACCTTCCACCTCTCACCCCTGAGTTCATTTGCACAAACACACACATGCATTCTTCACTTGTGTGTTTTGTTTTTGTTTTTTTGTTTTTTTGAGGTTGACGTTCTGTTTCCGACATGATGAACCTCACATGTGTCATTGGACACAAGCTGCCCCTTCTGTTTCTGCTCTTCTGTTGCTCTTTTATTCTGGATTTTGAGTTACTTTTTGAGTTTTAAAAATGTCTGTTTAAAAACTGCAAAATGTCATTAAAGGAAAATGTATAAAAACAACATTGGCCCGAGCACTGATGGTGTGAGGACCCTATTGTAATTGCTCAGCCAATTATTCTTCTTCTCCAAAATGAATCGCATTTTTGAGGGCCTAAACGTTCTCAAAAACTCATGAAACTTTGCACACATGTCAGAAGTGGTGAAAATTTACATCTGATATGGGTTTCAGAATTAGGTGTGGCAAAATGGCTCGATAGCGCCACCTACAAAATTTCAATTAAGCGGCCTTCGTGCTACGTTTTACGTACAGTTATGAAATTCGGTAGACAGATGTAACAGCCCAATACCTACAAAAAAGCCCCTAGGTGCAAAGTTTGTAAACCCACCAGGAAGTGAGATATTTTGAATTTTCTCTACAAAATTTTGGCAGTTTTTGCCATTTCCAGATGTTGTACTTTAACAAATGATGTTTTATTAACAAAATTCGGGAGGAGCAACGTTCAAATAATCTGACTAATCATCACGTCATCTCGGCCAGCTGTCAGCAATCAGTAATCAACATATCTACCCAATCAGCATGAGTGAAAGCATATATATTAGACACGGTCGACTCACCCATATTCCTCAACAGTTTGACAGCATCCGCCCTAAGTTCCCACCGTGTCCGAAATTAATCTCTGTGTGTCCGATGAATAATCTTTCGTCCACAAGGTATCCTCTGGCCTTACTAGGAGCAATTACACCGCCGCCGATTCATCTCGGGGGCACTTCAGCCCAAACAAAACGGTCCCCGCATGCAAAGACGCCGAGGCCGACTTTCGTCACTGCGGTCGAAACATCCGTGATTTCCTTCTGTGTATTTTCCTAGTTCTGCCTAGTCTATCTTTCCTGCCATAAAGAAATGGACAACAAGGCAGTCGAGCACCAAGCTCGAGTCTCGGGCAATTTCGCCTCTTCCCGTGAAGAAACGGGCCTTCCTCCAGCATCAGGCCGCCGCAGCAGGCCTTTCAGCAAAGCCGCGCCGCAGCGCAGATATCAGTCCAAGCCAGCTGACACTTTCCACCCCATCGGCTCAACCCAGCAAAAGCACAGTTAAAATCCTTCTCGTTTTCTGTCACTGAATTAATTTCTACAGTTATGCCATCTGTATCAATGTTGATCGAGGGAATCCACGTTTTAAACTTTCTGCAAAGTTTGCCGTTCTAAATTACGGCACGATTGTGGTTTAAACACGCAATCAGCTGATGCACGTATGACGTTAATATTACATGCATACAGAATCATTGAAACTCTGAACTTATTGTCCTCGCTGTCCAGCGATTTATCAAAATCGATTAGAAACTTAGTCATAATATGTATTTCTGTTTAAGTATATAACCACTGCTTCAATATTGGAGACGCAGAGACTGGTAGGAAAAATTATTTTCAAATCATTATTTTGATGCATTTAAATAAATCTTACCGTTCCCTTTTCATCTGTATCTGTTTTATAACGAGCATAATTTGTAAGTAACTTAACAAACCAGACAGATAACCAATGAATAAACTATTACGTTGCAGTTTGGAAGTATGGAATTTGAGTAATTAACAGGTCTGGATAGAAAAGAAACCAACATAAATAAATATAAATGAACAATGTTATACAAGCAGTGTGTTCATGGTAAAATTTTAGTGATTGTTGAACACAATTAAAATAAATTCAAGGTGCACATTCTTATTATGCAAAGCTCTGTCTTTTACAAATGATTCTCTTTTGATCTTTACTAAATAAATGTGCTTGTTACAGACCAGCAACAGTTAAAGAACAAAGGATCATCTAAATCATATTGTACTTTGCTGTTTGATGATCTTTCAACATCAAACAATGACAGTTCAACAGTACTGTCTTTTACAATATCAAACCATTGTGTCAGAGGTGAATATATGCAGGTTTAAAGGATTTCAGGCCTTTTTCGAGAAAATAAGAATATGTACAAAATTTAATAACTTCTCTGTCTTCCCTGCACAGTTTCGCTGAGCTCAGGTTTCCAATCGCCCCAGATAAAACGATGGGTCCAGCCACGTCCATTGAATTTCTGGGCCTTAACTAGAATACAGCTAATATCCAGGCCTCACAGCATAAGGAATCAATAGGATATTTGTTCGCTTTCACCTTCCTTAACAGTCAAAACTGTTCTAAACAGGAATTACTATCTTCGATCAGCTACTTAAACTTCATGATGTGAGTAATTCCACAAGGCCACTCTTTCATCTTACATCTCCTCACTCTTGTATCTTCAATTCATGTGCTAGAAACAAGCGTCAGGCCGCAGCAGCAGCAAGCCTGGACCGTGCCCCAGATTCCCTACTTTCCTCCCTCTGCTTAGCCACACATTGCGGCTTTCACCGGCGCCGCACTCCATCCAAAGATGCCTGCCCCTCTTGGTGAACGCCTTCACTCCAAACATGAGGATGCCTCTTCTAGTGAAGCAAGCTCAGCTGTCTCAACCATTTCATCCCGCCATCTTTCACCCTACCTCTTTTGTCTTTGGTCTACAGTGTCAGCTACGGACCTTAGCGTGAGGCTGCCTCCGCTATCGCCGCAGGCCTAGACGTCCTATTTTCCCCAGCTTCCCTCTTTTTCTAACCACCCTGTTCCTTCCCATGCTCCAGCGGCCAACCCAAGCAAGAGGCTGCCTCTGCTAACGGTGCAGGCCCGGACACCCCAATTTCCCTTTCTCAGTTTCCCTCTTTTCTAACCTCCTCATCCCTGCCCTGGCTCCAGGGGCCGACCGAGCGTGAGGCTGCCTCCGCTATCGGCACAGGCCTAGACGTCCTATTTTCCCTTCCTTCCTTTTCTAACCACCCTGTTCCTTCCCAGGCTCCAGGGGCAAACCCGAGCGTGAAGCTGCCTCCGCTAACGGTGTAGGCCCAGATGCCGCAATTTCCCTTTCTCAGTTTCCCTCTTTTCTAACCTCCTCATCCCTCCCCTGGCTCCAGGGGCCGACCGAGCGTGAGGCTGCCTCCGCTAACGGCCTCGGTCCCGGCCTTTCTTCCTCCTTGCTCTGTCCCAAAAGCAAACGCAGTTCACCCTGTCTACTACACTGATGCCCATCCCACCAAATGCTACAGCCCTGGAACCAAACCATGTTGCAAAACAACATCAGATCCTCTTAGAAATTCAAGCTGTTGTCACCAGAGGTGGACCCATTCTCAACCCCGGTACCTTATTCTGAGCTGATATTTCCATAAACCACCCGCAAAAAACTCTCCTTGACACCTCTCTCAACTTTTCTTCAAGCTGTCTCCCCTAGAACACTACAATCCATTCTGCATAGGAGCAGCAACTACAGCCACCCAAAAAGGCCACTCCCAGCATCAGATTCAAACATTTGGTCACTGGAAGCTTAAGAACTACATCCGATCTAATCGCTTCCATATTAAAGAAGCCCAACGAACACCTATCGGTTAGTTTCAGCTCCAGCTCGTTCTCTCACACATACCCGCAAGCCACCATATCCAACTCAACTAATACCATCATTCCAATATAACGAAAATTTTCTATCATTGCCGCAGCAGTGATGTCACCTTGGCTCCCGCAGGAGCTCAGTTATTCTGGCTTTTCTCTCCACTGCAGCAGCAGTGATGTCGCCTCAGCTCCCGCAGGAGCTCAGTTCTTCAAGCCAATTTCTCCACTGCCGCAGCAGTGATGTCGCCTCGGCTCCCGCAGGAGCTCAGTTCTGGCTAATTCCTCCACTGCCGCAGCAGTGATGTCGCCTCGGCTCCCGCAGGAGCTCAGTTATTCTGGCTTTTCTCTCCACTGCAGCAGCAGTGATGTCGCCTCAGCTCCCGCAGGAGCTCAGTTCTTCAGGCCAACTTCTCCACTGCCGCAGCAGTGATGTCGCCTCGGCTCCCGCAGGAGCTCAGGTCTTCTGGCTATTTCTCCACTGCCGCAGCAGTGATGTCGCCTCGGCTCCCGCAGGAGCTCAGTTCTGGCTAATTCCTCCACTGCCGCAGCAGTGTTGTCACCTCGGCTCCCGCAGGAGCTCAGGTCTTCTGGCTATTTCTCCACTGCCGCAGCAGTGATGTCGCCTCGGCTCCCGCAGGAGCTCAGTTCTGGCTAATTCCTCCACTGCCGCAGCAGTGTTGTCACCTCGGCTCCCGCAGGAGCTCAGGTCTTCTGGCTATTTCTCCACTGCCGCAGCAGTGATGTCGCCTCGGCTCCCGCAGGAGCTCAGTTCTTCTGGCTATTTCCTCCACTGCCGCAGCAGTGATGTCGCCTCGGCTCCCGCAGGAGCTCAGTTCTTCTGGCTATTTCCTCCACTGCCGCAGCAGTGATGTCGCCTCGGCTCCCGCAGGAGCTCAGTTCTTCTGGCTATTTCCTCCACTGCCGCAGCAGTGATGTCGCCTCGGCTCCCGCAGGAGCTCAGTTCTTCTGGCTATTTCCTCCACTGCCGCAGCAGTGATGTCGCCTCGGCTCCCGCAGGAGCTCAGTTCTTCTGGCTATTTCCTCCACTGCCGCAGCAGTGATGTCGCCTCGGCTCCCGCAGGAGCTCAGTTCTTCTGGCTATTTCCTCCACTGCCGCAGCAGTGATGTCGCCTCGGCTCCCGCAGGAGCTCAACGCTGTCCAATGTCTTCATCCATATGACGATAACTTTACCGGTCCTTTACTAACCCTCCTAGCAGCACATTCAGCCTAAGCAAGGCAATTTTGGGGGTCATCAGTAATGTTCCGGCTGCTGTCCTGCATTGGTTTGCAATTTTGGGGGGAGTAATCTGGGTTCGGGCCAAAATACCGAGCTCGGAGCCCTCTCCTCGGACAGCACGCCAAATACGCATACTACTACGCATACTATTTTCTATCTGATTATTTGTAAGTGTGAACTCGTGAAACTCCTCCTAGAGCTTTAATCAGATCAGCATCATATTTAGTCAGTCTAATCTAAAGGCCTTTGAGTCTTAAAATTGCGAAGATCTAGAGTTTTCGCTGAAGGGCGTGTTCGTGGCAGCCTGGCAAAGTTCGATGTTTCGCCATGAAACAGGAAGTTGTTGTAACTCGGGCATAAAATGTCTGATCTGCCCCAAACTTCACATGTTTTATTAGAGTCCTGGCCTGAGGACATCTTCATAACAATATTCAGTTACAATCATAGCGCCACCTGCAGGCAACAGGAAATTACATGTTTTACACTGTGATTAACTCCTCATAGAGATTTAACCAGATACACATCAAATGTTATCATATGCCACAAAGTATCAAACATACTAGAAACACGTTAAATTATGCAACACTTGGCTAAGTGCTAATGTATGTGATTAACGCCATGAAACAGGAAGTTGTTGTAACTCAGGCATATGATGTCCGATCTGCTCCAAACTTAACGTGTTTGATAACAGTCCTGGCCTGAACACATCTATATCGCAATATTTGGTTATGGTCAAAGCGCCACCTGTTGGCAGCAGGAAATGTGGCATTTGAAATGACTTTGGCATAATTCTCCTGTATTCATTCGCTTACATGCATGTTGCCCACTTTTCACTGTTTTCCTAAGGCCAACGGGTGGCGGTGAGCCCGGGTGCGAGGGCCCTTTCATCGCTGCTTGCAGCTTTAATTGTAGTTGTATCTCCTTAATGTCTGACTGAAGAAACTGCAGAATAATTCTGTTGGTGTTTGTTGAAGACGGTGTTTTTCTGAGCAATCTAGCTTAAAACAGTAAAAAAGATTCAACAATATCCATGCCCACATAAAGCTATTGAACAAGCACCAACAACACCAACATCATTTTGCAAAAGGTTTCACATTTCCTTCAGAACATACAGATGCATTTTACAATAATAATAATTGCTTTAGATTGTTAGAGAAATTAAAGTCTTTCCTAGGAAACGTGTTTTTGTACCCAAGGAAAAATGAAAGGCCAGGGGTTGATGTGGAAAAACCCATTGTGTTCAAGTCATTGCATATATGCTCATATATGGAGAAGCGCTTGTGGTTTGTGTTTGATACTGAGGAAGAGAGATAGAGCTGTGAATCCAGCAGAACAGATGATGCTCTCCATCCAGACGAGAGGAAACCGGCTTCATACGGACATCAGTGCTCAGAGGTACGGACTCAATAAACAATCATATATTATTATTTATTCTGACTCACATTTGTGTGGTGTGGTGAAGACAATACTGTTGTTTTCTATCACTGTTATTACTGTTTTCTACTGTTATATTTGAGTATCTCATAAAGATGTCAATTATATTTTGCATAAAATACATGGAGCCTATTTCTGTGTTGTGACATTATTCTCAAGAACATTCTAATTCTGTAGTAAATCTTACTGTCATGATGTGTATTTAAAATTCTGCTTTACAAACGTACAATGATTAAAAAGTTTGGCGTAGGTAAGATTTTTTTATGCTTTCGAATGTCTTATTTGATCAAAAATACAGTAAAAATTTTAAAGTATTTTTACAATGTAAATCAGCTGTTTTCTATGTGAATATATAGTAAAGTGTAATTTATTGCTGTGATCAAAGCTGAATTTTCAGCATCATTACTCCAGTCTTCAGTGTCACATGATCCTTCAGAAATCATTCTGATATGATGATTTGATGCTCAAGAAACATTTATGATTATTATCAGTGTTGAAAACAGTTGTGCTGCTTCATATTTCTGTAGAAACCATGATACCTTTTAAATTTCAGGATTATTTTAATGAATAAAAAGATTTTTTGTAACATTATAAATGTATTTACTGTCACTTTTTTTTAAAGTTATATTTATGGGCTTTTTGTGCCTTTATTTGGAGAGGACAGTAGAGAGCAGACAGGAAAGCATTGGGCAGGATCAGCAAAGGACCTCAAGACGAGAATCGAACTCGGGTCACCGTGAACTCATTTGCGCCATATGTCTGCGCTCTAACCACTAGGCTATCGGCACCAACTTTACTGTCACTTTTGATCAATTCAATGTGTCCTTGATTAACAGAAATGTTAATTTTCTTACTGACCAGAGACTTTTGAACAACAGTGTACTTCACATTAAAATAAAATAAAGATGACAAAATAATCCATCTTTTTTACATTGAGAGTTTGGGGAGAAAATAATGTCTTTAGTTTCTTTAAACTAAATATTTCTATTTTGATTTTGTAGTGAAATTTGCAATGAACATGTTCTTAAGCTGTTTTGTGAGATCTCAAAAATGCCTTGGTTTCTTCCAGTCTTCATCATGCGAACCTTCATCTTCCTCATGATGCAGTGCGGCATCGTCATGAGCGCCAGCTGTCCGGGAGACATGAACAAGGACCACCGGCCCCGCGTGAGCTGTGTGGGTCAGAACCTGACGGCTGTTCCTGACGGGATCCAGCCAGACACACAGGTTCTGGTTCTCACACAAAACCACTTCAGTTCTCTGTCCTGGTCCTCGTATTCTGGATTCACACAGCTGCACGAGCTGGACCTGAGCCACAATCACATCACCACGCTGGAACCGCCAGGTAAACAGAAGCACTGCAGTCATCTCACACAAGACTCAGAGAAGATCTCAGACTCTATTTGTGTTTTTTTCAGGTCCAGTGCTTGAGAACCTGAGCGTGTTGCGTTTGTCTGGTAACAGGTTAACTGGTTTGGGAGGACTGGTGTTCCGCTCCGCTCCCAACCTGATGGAGATCTACTTGGACGGCAACCAGATTCGTTCCCTTCATGACGCCACCTTCAGCGAACTGCCACGTCTGGAGATCATTAATCTGTCTCAGAATAAGCTTCCCGCCCTGCCGCCTCGCCTCCTGGAGCGAGTGTCTTCCAGCGGCCTGAAGACATTTGATTTGGAGAATAACAGCGTCTCGCTGATGCCCGATGGGTTCTTCTCATCTATACCTGAGTTACCTTACGTTTTCCTGTCCCACAATCCCTGGCTTTGCAGCTGTGCTGTAGGTTACCTCCACAGCTACCTGAATGACCAGGAACACAACGTGTACAAGCATGACGGACCGAACGACATCATTCCCGCTGCCGACACCGTTGTGTGTTCTGGACCGCCTCACCTATTCCAACGACCCATCATTGAACTGGAGGAGAATGACTTCTGCCCTCCAGATCCACCCCTCTACCCCAGCGGAGACTGGGATTTCCACTCCTCCTCTACCAGAATCTTAGTAAAGCCAATTTCCACCCCTCAATCTCTGAATGCTCCACACGACACCACCACCATTACCCACCTACCCGCTTCCACCAAAACCTGGACCTTCCACCTCTCACCCCTGAGTTCATTTGCACAAACACACACATGCATTCTTCACTTGTGTGTTTTGTTTTTGTTTTTTTGTTTTTTTGAGGTTGACGTTCTGTTTCCGACATGATGAACCTCACATGTGTCATTGGACACAAGCTGCCCCTTCTGTTTCTGCTCTTCTGTTGCTCTTTTATTCTGGATTTTGAGTTACTTTTTGAGTTTTAAAAATGTCTGTTTAAAAACTGCAAAATGTCATTAAAGGAAAATGTATAAAAACAACATTGTTTCTGGTGTTTTTAGGGCCCGAGCACTGATGGTGTGAGGACCCTATTGTAATTGCTCAGCCAATTATTCTTCTTCTCCAAAATGAATCGCATTTTTGAGGGCCTAAACGTTCTCAAAAACTCATGAAACTTTGCACACATGTCAGAAGTGGTGAAAATTTACATCTGATATGGGTTTCAGAATTAGGTGTGGCAAAATGGCTCGATAGCGCCACCTACAAAATTTCAATTAAGCGGCCTTCGTGCTACGTTTCACGTACAGTTATGAAATTCGGTAGACAGATGTAACAGCCCAATACCTACAAAAAAGCCCCTAGGTGCAAAGTTTGTAAACCCACCAGGAAGTGAGATATTTAGAATTTTCTCTACAAAATTTTGGCAGTTTTTGCCATTTCCAGATGTTGTACTTTAACAAATGATGTTTTATTAACAAAATTCGGGAGGAGCAACATTCAAATAATCTGACTAATCATCACGTCATCTCGGCCAGCTGTCAGTGTAGCGTGTCTGGACCGGTCTCTCTCTCACTCACACAAGGACCACACGAACACTTATTGAGATTCAGCAAAGAATATCTGTAATTAAGAGAAATAATCAGTGGAGCAACGGGGCGACAGCTTCTCCCACTCTGGTACACACAGGATAATTTTCCGGGGAGAAGAGAAAATCACATGCGTCATCGGCCTCAAACATGACTAGACTGATATTATACAATAATGGAAAATAATTATATAAATGTAAATCAATTATACTGCTTATAAATATATAAATATATTGTTTTTCTTATACATCAGATCAATATTCTTATTCTATTACAATAAATATATTACAGTAGTGTATAATATAAAATAATTAGTATATTACAATAGTATATTAAATACAATATCTATATTACATTATTAACATATACATTAATTCAAATATTTATACAATATAACTTCCTATAATAACATATAAACAATATATAAACAATAATACCATTGGTTACATATAAACCCATATTTCACACATTATGTATCAAAAATAGAATAAAACATGGGATATATCAGCACCGTACCATGTGCAGGCCGCACAAAGTGCGTCACAGACAGCATAAACGATTAAATCCGATTGTCTCTCCCGTAACACACTCTCTGTACAATATACATTCATTATCAGTCAACTAAATCTCTTTTCTTTTTGAAACAGAACTGATTGATCGAACATACCTGTAATTAAGAGAAATAATCAGTGGAGCAACGGGGCGACAGCTTCTCCCACTCTGGTACACACTAAGCATACAATGCTAATTAGTTAGCGTCATGATATACATGATTTAAATCAAATAACACATTAAACGATACATTTTTATCATAGCTAGCTTAATCAAATGTTACTATAAGTCAATCACATTCTTCCAGCATCAAATATACGTTTTAAACAAGAAACATCGTCATACCAGGATAATTTTCCGGGGAGAAGAGAAAATCACATGCGTCATCGGCCTCAAACATGACTAGACTGAGGCAATCGCATGTCGCACAAGAGGAAACCCCGCAGGTGTGTTCCACTGATAACGTTCCCTCTCCACAAATTCCCAAAGAAAGGTTCTGCTATTTTAGTGCTATTTTCATTTGTGAACGATAATATAAGAACAAAATTTCGTGAAGTTCACTATACCAATCTTTACAAATATAGAAAAATATAGCATTTATAAACCGATTTAAGAGAAGAAGAAAGATAAAAATAATACAAATACAGAAGGAAATAAACAAGCAAGTTAGATTAAATCAATAAATTTTTCACACCAGTTACATCAGCAATCAGTAATCAACATATCTACCCAATCAGCATGAGTGAAAGCATATATATTAGACATGGTCGACTCACCCATATTCCTCGACAGTTTGACAGCATCCGCCCTAAGTTCCCACCGTGTCCGAAATTAATCTCTGTGTGTCCGATGAATAATCTTTCGTCCACAAGGTATCCTCTGGCCTTACTAGGAGCAATTACACCGCCGCCGATTCATCTCGGGGGCACTTCAGCCCAAACAAAACGGTCCCCGCATGCAAAGACGCCGAGGCCGACTTTCGTCACTGCGGTCGAAACATCCGTGATTTCCTTCTGTGTATTTTCCTAGTTCTGCCTAGTCTATCTTTCCTGCCATAAAGAAATGGACAACAAGGCAGTCGAGCACCAAGCTCGAGTCTCGGGCAATTTCGCCTCTTCCCGTGAAGAAACGGGCCTTCCTCCAGCATCAGGCCGCCGCAGCAGGCCTTTCAGCAAAGCCGCGCCGCAGCGCAGATATCAGTCCAAGCCAGCTGACACTTTCCACCCCATCGGCTCAACCCAGCAAAAGCACAGTTAAAATCCTTCTCGTTTTCTGTCACTGAATTAATTTCTACAGTTATGCCATCTGTATCAATGTTGATCGAGGGAATCCACGTTTTAAACTTTCTGCAAAGTTTGCCGTTCTAAATTACGGCACGATTGTGGTTTAAACACGCAATCAGCTGATGCACGTATGACGTTAATATTACATGCATACAGAATCATTGAAACTCTGAACTTATTGTCCTCGCTGTCCAGCGATTTATCAAAATCGATTAGAAACTTAGTCATAATATGTATTTCTGTTTAAGTATATAACCACTGCTTCAATATTGGAGACGCAGAGACTGGTAGGAAAAATTATTTTCAAATCATTATTTTGATGCATTTAAATAAATCTTACCGTTCCCTTTTCATCTGTATCTGTTTTATAACGAGCATAATTTGTAAGTAACTTAACAAACCAGACAGATAACCAATGAATAAACTATTACGTTGCAGTTTGGAAGTATGGAATTTGAGTAATTAACAGGTCTGGATAGAAAAGAAACCAACATAAATAAATATAAATGAACAATGTTATACAAGCAGTGTGTTCATGGTAAAATTTTAGTGATTGTTGAACACAATTAAAATAAATTCAAGGTGCACATTCTTATTATGCAAAGCTCTGTCTTTTACAAATGATTCTCTTTTGATCTTTACTAAATAAATGTGCTTGTTACAGACCAGCAACAGTTAAAGAACAAAGGATCATCTAAATCATATTGTACTTTGCTGTTTGATGATCTTTCAACATCAAACAATGACAGTTCAACAGTACTGTCTTTTACAATATCAAACCATTGTGTCAGAGGTGAATATATGCAGGTTTAAAGGATTTCAGGCCTTTTTCGAGAAAATAAGAATATGTACAAAATTTAATAACTTCTCTGTCTTCCCTGCACAGTTTCGCTGAGCTCAGGTTTCCAATCGCCCCAGATAAAACGATGGGTCCAGCCACGTCCATTGAATTTCTGGGCCTTAACTAGAATACAGCTAATATCCAGGCCTCACAGCATAAGGAATCAATAGGATATTTGTTCGCTTTCACCTTCCTTAACAGTCAAAACTGTTCTAAACAGGAATTACTATCTTCGATCAGCTACTTAAACTTCATGATGTGAGTAATTCCACAAGGCCACTCTTTCATCTTACATCTCCTCACTCTTGTATCTTCAATTCATGTGCTAGAAACAAGCGTCAGGCCGCAGCAGCAGCAAGCCTGGACCGTGCCCCAGATTCCCTACTTTCCTCCCTCTGCTTAGCCACACATTGCGGCTTTCACCGGCGCCGCACTCCATCCAAAGATGCCTGCCCCTCTTGGTGAACGCCTTCACTCCAAACATGAGGATGCCTCTTCTAGTGAAGCAAGCTCAGCTGTCTCAACCATTTCATCCCGCCATCTTTCACCCTACCTCTTTTGTCTTTGGTCTACAGTGTCAGCTACGGACCTTAGCGTGAGGCTGCCTCCGCTATCGCCGCAGGCCTAGACGTCCTATTTTCCCCAGCTTCCCTCTTTTTCTAACCACCCTGTTCCTTCCCATGCTCCAGCGGCCAACCCAAGCAAGAGGCTGCCTCTGCTAACGGTGCAGGCCCGGACACCCCAATTTCCCTTTCTCAGTTTCCCTCTTTTCTAACCTCCTCATCCCTGCCCTGGCTCCAGGGCCGACCGAGCGTGAGGCTGCCTCCGCTATCGGCACAGGCCTAGACGTCCTATTTTCCCTTCCTTCCTTTTCTAACCACCCTGTTCCTTCCCAGGCTCCAGGGGCAAACCCGAGCGTGAAGCTGCCTCCGCTAACGGTGTAGGCCCAGATGCCGCAATTTCCCTTTCTCAGTTTCCCTCTTTTCTAACCTCCTCATCCCTCCCCTGGCTCCAGGGGCCGACCGAGCGTGAGGCTGCCTCCGCTAACGGCCTCGGTCCCGGCCTTTCTTCCTCCTTGCTCTGTCCCAAAAGCAAACGCAGTTCACCCTGTCTACTACACTGATGCCCATCCCACCAAATGCTACAGCCCTGGAACCAAACCATGTTGCAAAACAACATCAGATCCTCTTAGAAATTCAAGCTGTTGTCACCAGAGGTGGACCCATTCTCAACCCCGGTACCTTATTCTGAGCTGATATTTCCATAAACCACCCGCAAAAAACTCTCCTTGACACCTCTCTCAACTTTTCTTCAAGCTGTCTCCCCTAGAACACTACAATCCATTCTGCATAGGAGCAGCAACTACAGCCACCCAAAAAGGCCACTCCCAGCATCAGATTCAAACATTTGGTCACTGGAAGCTTAAGAACTACATCCGATCTAATCGCTTCCATATTAAAGAAGCCCAACGAACACCTATCGGTTAGTTTCAGCTCCAGCTCGTTCTCTCACACATACCCGCAAGCCACCATATCCAACTCAACTAATACCATCATTCCAATATAACGAAAATTTTCTATCATTGCCGCAGCAGTGATGTCACCTTGGCTCCCGCAGGAGCTCAGTTATTCTGGCTTTTCTCTCCACTGCAGCAGCAGTGATGTCGCCTCAGCTCCCGCAGGAGCTCAGTTCTTCAAGCCAATTTCTCCACTGCCGCAGCAGTGATGTCGCCTCGGCTCCCGCAGGAGCTCAGTTCTGGCTAATTCCTCCACTGCCGCAGCAGTGATGTCGCCTCGGCTCCCGCAGGAGCTCAGTTCTGGCTAATTCCTCCACTGCCGCAGCAGTGATGTCACCTTGGCTCCCGCAGGAGCTCAGTTATTCTGGCTTTTCTCTCCACTGCAGCAGCAGTGATGTCGCCTCAGCTCCCGCAGGAGCTCAGTTCTTCAGGCCAACTTCTCCACTGCCGCAGCAGTGATGTCGCCTCGGCTCCCGCAGGAGCTCAGGTCTTCTGGCTATTTCTCCACTGCCGCAGCAGTGATGTCGCCTCGGCTCCCGCAGGAGCTCAGTTCTGGCTAATTCCTCCACTGCCGCAGCAGTGTTGTCACCTCGGCTCCCGCAGGAGCTCAGGTCTTCTGGCTATTTCTCCACTGCCGCAGCAGTGATGTCGCCTCGGCTCCCGCAGGAGCTCAGTTCTTCTGGCTATTTCCTCCACTGCCGCAGCAGTGATGTCGCCTCGGCTCCCGCAGGAGCTCAGTTCTTCTGGCTATTTCCTCCACTGCCGCAGCAGTGATGTCGCCTCGGCTCCCGCAGGAGCTCAGTTCTTCTGGCTATTTCCTCCACTGCCGCAGCAGTGATGTCGCCCCGGCTCCCGCAGGAGCTCAGTTCTTCTGGCTATTTCCTCCACTGCCGCAGCAGTGATGTCGCCTCGGCTCCCGCAGGAGCTCAGTTCTTCTGGCTATTTCCTCCACTGCCGCAGCAGTGATGTCGCCTCGGCTCCCGCAGGAGCTCAGTTCTTCTGGCTATTTCCTCCACTGCCGCAGCAGTGATGTCGCCTCGGCTCCCGCAGGAGCTCAACGCTGTCCAATGTCTTCATCCATATGACGATAACTTTACCGGTCCTTTACTAACCCTCCTAGCAGCACATTCAGCCTAAGCAAGGCAATTTTGGGGGTCATCAGTAATGTTCCGGCTGCTGTCCTGCATTGGTTTGCAATTTTGGGGGGAGTAATCTGGGTTCGGGCCAAAATACCGAGCTCGGAGCCCTCTCCTCGGACAGCACGCCAAATACGCATACTACTACGCATACTATTTTCTATCTGATTATTTGTAAGTGTGAACTCGTGAAACTCCTCCTAGAGCTTTAATCAGATCAGCATCATATTTAGTCAGTCTAATCTAAAGGCCTTTGAGTCTTAAAATTGCGAAGATCTAGAGTTTTCGCTGAAGGGCGTGTTCGTGGCAGCCTGGCAAAGTTCGATGTTTCGCCATGAAACAGGAAGTTGTTGTAACTCGGGCATAAAATGTCTGATCTGCCCCAAACTTCACATGTTTTATTAGAGTCCTGGCCTGAGGACATCTTCATAACAATATTCAGTTACAATCATAGCGCCACCTGCAGGCAACAGGAAATTACATGTTTTACACTGTGATTAACTCCTCATAGAGATTTAACCAGATACACATCAAATGTTATCATATGCCACAAAGTATCAAACATACTAGAAACACGTTAAATTATGCAACACTTGGCTAAGTGCTAATGTATGTGATTAACGCCATGAAACAGGAAGTTGTTGTAACTCAGGCATATGATGTCCGATCTGCTCCAAACTTAACGTGTTTGATAACAGTCCTGGCCTGAACACATCTATATCGCAATATTTGGTTATGGTCAAAGCGCCACCTGTTGGCAGCAGGAAATGTGGCATTTGAAATGACTTTGGCATAATTCTCCTGTATTCATTCGCTTACATGCATGTTGCCCACTTTTCACTGTTTTCCTAAGGCCAACGGGTGGCGGTGAGCCCGGGTGCGAGGGCCCTTTCATCGCTGCTTGCAGCTTTAATTGTAGTTGTATCTCCTTAATGTCTGACTGAAGAAACTGCAGAATAATTCTGTTGGTGTTTGTTGAAGACGGTGTTTTTCTGAGCAATCTAGCTTAAAACAGTAAAAAAGATTCAACAATATCCATGCCCACATAAAGCTATTGAACAAGCACCAACAACACCAACATCATTTTGCAAAAGGTTTCACATTTCCTTCAGAACATACAGATGCATTTTACAATAATAATAATTGCTTTAGATTGTTAGAGAAATTAAAGTCTTTCCTAGGAAACGTGTTTTTGTACCCAAGGAAAAATGAAAGGCCAGGGGTTGATGTGGAAAAACCCATTGTGTTCAAGTCATTGCATATATGCTCATATATGGAGAAGCGCTTGTGGTTTGTGTTTGATACTGAGGAAGAGAGATAGAGCTGTGAATCCAGCAGAACAGATGATGCTCTCCATCCAGACGAGAGGAAACCGGCTTCATACGGACATCAGTGCTCAGAGGTACGGACTCAATAAACAATCATATATTATTATTTATTCTGACTCACATTTGTGTGGTGTGGTGAAGACAATACTGTTGTTTTCTATCACTGTTATTACTGTTTTCTACTGTTATATTTGAGTATCTCATAAAGATGTCAATTATATTTTGCATAAAATACATGGAGCCTATTTCTGTGTTGTGACATTATTCTCAAGAACATTCTAATTCTGTAGTAAATCTTACTGTCATGATGTGTATTTAAAATTCTGCTTTACAAACGTACAATGATTAAAAAGTTTGGCGTAGGTAAGATTTTTTTATGCTTTCGAATGTCTTATTTGATCAAAAATACAGTAAAAATTTTGAAGTATTTTTACAATGTAAATCAGCTGTTTTCTATGTGAATATATAGTAAAGTGTAATTTATTCCTGTGATCAAAGCTGAATTTTCAGCATCATTACTCCAGTCTTCAGTGTCACATGATCCTTCAGAAATCATTCTGATATGATGATTTGATGCTCAAGAAACATTTATGATTATTATCAGTGTTGAAAACAGTTGTGCTGCTTCATATTTCTGTAGAAACCATGATACCTTTTAAATTTCAGGATTATTTTAATGAATAAAAAGATTTTTTGTAACATTATAAATGTATTTACTGTCACTTTTTTTTAAAGTTATATTTATGGGCTTTTTGTGCCTTTATTTGGAGAGGACAGTAGAGAGCAGACAGGAAAGCATTGGGCAGGATCAGCAAAGGACCTCAAGACGAGAATCGAACTCGGGTCACCGTGAACTCATTTGCGCCATATGTCTGCGCTCTAACCACTAGGCTATCGGCACCAACTTTACTGTCACTTTTGATCAATTCAATGTGTCCTTGATTAACAGAAATGTTAATTTTCTTACTGACCAGAGACTTTTGAACAACAGTGTACTTCACATTAAAATAAAATAAAGATGACAAAATAATCCATCTTTTTTACATTGAGAGTTTGGGGAGAAAATAATGTCTTTTAGTTTCTTTAAACAAAATATTTCTCTTTTGATTTTGTAGTGAAATTTGCAATGAACATGTTCTTAAGCTGTTTTGTGAGATCTCAAAAATGCCTTGGTTTCTTCCAGTCTTCATCATGCGACCCTTCATCTTCCTCATGATGCAGTGCGGCATCGTCATGAGCGCCAGCTGTCCGGGAGACATGAACAAGGACCACCGGCCTCGCGTGAGCTGTGTGGGTCAGAACCTGACGGCTGTTCCTGACGGGATCCAGCCAGACACACAGGTTCTGGTTCTCACACAAAACCACTTCAGTTCTCTGTCCTGGTCCTCGTATTCTGGATTCACACAGCTGCACGAGCTGGACCTGAGCCACAATCACATCACCACGCTGGAACCGCCAGGTAAACAGAAGCCCTGCAGTCATCTCACACAAGACTCAGAGAAGATCTCAGACTCTATTTGTGTTTCTTTCAGGTCCAGTGCTTGAGAACCTGAGCGTGTTGCGTTTGTCTGGTAACAGGTTAACTGGTTTGGGAGGACTGGTGTTCCGCTCCGCTCCCAACCTGATGGAGATCTACTTGGACGGCAACCAGATTCGTTCCCTTCATGACGCCACCTTCAGCGAACTGCCACGTCTGGAGATCATTAATCTGTCTCAGAATAAGCTTCCCGCCCTGCCGCCTCGCCTCCTGGAGCGAGTGTCTTCCAGCGGCCTGAAGACATTTGATTTGGAGAATAACAGCGTCTCGCTGATGCCCGATGGGTTCTTCTCATCTAAACCCGAGTTACCTTACGTTTTCCTGTCCCACAATCCCTGGCTTTGCAGCTGTGCTGTAGGTTACCTCCACAGCTACCTGAATGACCAGGAACACAACGTATACAAGCATGACGGACCGAACGACATCATTCCCGCTGCCGACACCGTTGTGTGTTCTGGACCGCCTCACCTATTCCAACGACCCATCATTGAACTGGAGGAGAATGACTTCTGCCCTCCAGATCCACCCCTCTACCCCAGCGGAGACTTGGATTTCCACTCCTCCTCTACCAGAATCTTAGTAAAGCCAATTTCCACCCCTCAATCTCCGAATGCTCCACACGACACCACCACCATTACCCACCTACCCGCTTCCACCAAAACCTGGACCTCCACTGGGTCCTGGGTCACAGTTGAGGATGTAAAATGGTTTGATTTCTGGACCACTCTCTCGTCCAGTCCAGTCACTTTTTTACCAGATATTTCCACTCGAGACACCACCGAATCACTTGCCAACTCGCCAACCACTGGACCCAATCAAAGTACTGGCCAACTGGACACGCACACCTCCATGACAACGATCACGGTCCACACCAAACCACCAACCGTTGGACCCATTACTACCAGATCTCAACTTCAAAGTACCACCCGACCTGAACCGCACACCTCCAGGACAATGGTACAGACCAATCCATCAGCTGTTGGACCTATAACTGCCAGGACACCAACGTCAAAGTACCACCCGACCTGAACCGCATACCTGGATCGTGGTCCAGACTGAACTGCCAACCGCTGAACGGATCACTGCCCGAACAGAACCGCCAACCAGTGTTGGTCCGCACTGGGCAGATGCTCGTGATGCGGATGGAAGGATGCTTCCATGGTGCTGGTGGTTATTTGCCGGCTTTGTGTTGCTGTGTGTGCTGTCGGCGCTCACGTCCTGTTTTCTGTTTCTTTGGCTCCTGAGAAACTACCTTACCATCTACCGGCGGCTCAAGCGTCACAGCTTGGCTCGCTTAGCCAGCGATAGGGTCATCCTACGGGCGTACAGATGCTCTGAAAACACCCAGACAAGGGAGAATGAGGGTGAGAGCGTGAGCTTTTTAGCCCTAGAACAGATCAAAGACGTTCAAGCTGTATTCCGGAGCGTTCTCTTCATCAACCAGAGGGAGGAGCAATACGGAGCAAGTGAGACTGAAGGGAAAGATGTTTCTTCTAAAATAGAAGCGGTTTCTGTGGCAGACAAAGCGAGAGATAAAGAACAAGAGCCGTTGGTGAGCGGGGAAGTGTTCAGGAAGACGCTGTACAGGGTGATTAGCCGAGAAGAGGAAGCAGATGGATGGAGAGAGGAAGAGGAACGCTGGGTGCAGAGCAGAGAGGGAACGACTGCTCGCTACAGTCTGATCCTGAGGGAGGACCGAGGACGACAGCAGGAGATGCAGTGGGTGGTTGGGGAATGGGAGCTGGCGGATGGGGGTGTGGCCTATCAGAGGTCCTGCTCTCTGATTGGCCAGCCCTCCACCATCGCTCTGGAGTGAACCGCCATTGGACATAATTTGGTCTCATCCATTAACTCTAAAATATTGATTGATTCCAAGCCATGTTGTATTTGTGTAGCACTTTTCACAATATTGTTTCAATGCAGCTACAGAAAAATAAAGTGAAAATGAGATTTTTCTGTCAGATTTGTACTTTTTTAGCGTAAAGTCACTTAATTTTGAAGCATTTTTCAGAAATCAAGATTTCATATCTTCAGGTGTTTTGCTTCTCCAATAAATGTGTCTTGATTTAAGGAAGTTTAGATATTTGTGCTGGAAAACATTTAATTTGCAGTGTAATAAGACGCTTTTATTCAACGCGATTTAAAGGGTTAGTTCACCCAAAAATGAAAATTCTGTTATTAATTACTCTCCCTCATGTCGTTCCACACTCGTAAGACCTTCATTCATCTTCAGAACACAAATTAAGATATTTTTGATGAAATCTGAGATGGCTCAGTGAGGCTTTCATAGACAGCAATGACACTGTAAATCTTAAGATCCATAAAGGTACTAAAGACATATTTAAAATGTGGTGGTTCTATCTTAATATTATAAAGCAACAAGAATACTTTTTGTGTGCCAAAAAAAACAAAATATCGACTTTTCAACAATAAGCTTCATGAAGCTTCGGAGCTTTACGAATGGAATCAGCGGTTCGGAGCACCAAAGTCACATGATTTCAGCAGTTTAGCCATTTGATAAGAGATCTGAATCACGGATTTGATTCGTAAAGCTTCATGAAGCAGTGTTTTGAAATCGGCCATCACTAGATATTGTTGAAAAGTCGTTGTTTTCTTTGGCGCACCAAGAATATTCTCGTGGCTTTATAATATTAATATTGAACCACTGTACTCACATGAACTGATTTAAATATGTTTTTAGTACATTAATGGATCTTGAGAGAGGAAATGTCATTGCTCCCTATGCAGGCCTCACTGAGCCATCGGATTTCATCAAAAATATCTTAATTTGTGTTCTGAAGATGAACGACATAAGGGTAATTAATGACATTATTTTCATTTTTGGGTGAACCATTTAAGCCAGTTCATGTCCTTTAGCTTCATACCATTGATGAATTTGCTGTAAAATTAAAATAGCTGCAATTATTAACATCAGTTCAATAATGAAGTCTGTTAACTAAACACAAAACTACCCAGTTATTAGCAATCTCTCCTGAGCTAGTGTATGTGTACATGAATCACCTTCAAATCTCTTATTTTAAAGAGAAATCTCGTGCCTTTTTCTCAGCACTCCATTATCAAACCTTCACACCGTTTTTAAGACATCTTCAGACCAATTCCCAGTTTCATATAAAGGTCTGGAATGATCTCCCTCTTTAATATATATATAACTCTTAGTTGTCTTCTTTTAAGGTTTGTTATATATAACTCAAGTTTCATACAGTACATATTGTTTCAAAGCAGATTTGCAGTAATAAACAATGATGCAAACATTAAATGAGGAACTCAAACTGCTGTAAAGCAGCTCTAAAAAGACAAGTGTTTTTACCTTTTCTCATTTGGTTCCATTCCACATATTTTAAAGGTGGCATATGTAAATCTGTAACAAACAGACTTGCAATATAATGATTGAAATGTGTCCGTCATTGTTCATCAAACAGAAGAAAAACGAGCAAATGTAAAAGCGAAAACACTTCCACTGAAACATTTGGGATCTTTGAATAAAACGGTAACACACAAAACAGTTTGAAAGAGGTCATGTTTATTGGAACTTTGTATGACAAACATCTACAGAAACACCTTGAGGTTTTCCTAACGGACAGATCGGTGGGATTCAGACGGTGGAGAACAGTGGTAACTGGTTCCCGAGGATGACCTGTCTCTCCACTCCCTGCTCCGTGATGACAGCCAGTCTCACCACTCCTCCGCTGGAGCCGTCTCTCTCCATGGCCAGAGCCAGCGCTGCACACACACACACACACACAGATGCTCTAATGGTACGACTGATAAAAACATTTGTGCAATTTAAAAAAAAAACAAACAACATTTTTTAAAAGTCTCTTCTGCTTACCAAGGCTGCATTTATTTGATCAAAAACAGTAATATTATTCCAGTGTAAATCAGCTGTTTTCTATGTGAATATATAGTAAAGTGTAATTTATTCCTGTGATCAAAGCTGAATTTTCAGCATCATTACTCCAGTCTACTCCAGAAATCGCTCCGATTTCATTAAAAAGATGTTCACTTCAAGATGAATGAAAGTCTTACAGGTGTGGAATGACATGATGGTGAGTAATTAATGACAAATTTAATTTCTGGGCAAACTAACCCTTTAACAAAGAGAAATTAATGGTTTGATTCATCAAGGATGCATTAAATTGATCAGAAGTGACAGTAAAGACATTTATAATGTTACAAAAAAGATTCCATTTAAAAATAAATTCTGTTCTTTTGAACTTTCTATTCATCAAAGAATCCTGAAAAATAAAATGTATCAGTTTTCACAAAATATGAACTGTTTTCAACACTGATAATCAAATGTTTCTGAAGGATCATGTGACACTGAAGACTGGAGTAATGATGCTGAAAATTCAGGAATAAATTACACTTTACTATATATTCACATAGAAAACTATGGAAGCCTGTTTCCACCACAATTGAGAAAAAAAATATATAATTCTGTATGTCAATCTCATAATAATGAGAAAGTTTCTTGTTATCACAGTAAGTTATTATTATGAGACATTTTCTCAATATAATGAGATTAAGTCAGGAGTTTCTCAATATTATGACTTAAAGGTGCAGTATGTAATATTTTCTGTCCACTAGAGGCCTATTCAAAACAAAGGCGTAGCTTGATGCTAAGTTTGAGTGCAGAATCTTGGGACATGTGGTCTCCACCTCACATCTGGTGGAAAGAATAGGGATAGGACTCGGGAAGAAATCATGTTCATGGATGTGATTATTAACGTTACTGTAGTGTGAAGCAGAGCAGGAGCGAGTGTTGTGGAGCTGAACGAGGAGCTGGAGCGATTGATCAACACACGCCTCACGAGCAGCGGGACTTTTATTATGACACAGTCGCCGGCGCCGCTGCCGCTTTTCCGGTCATGAGTATGAGGAAACGCAGCTCTGTTTATCATATTAGATACATTTGAGAGTGTTGAAAATGATGTTATAACGTTACTCTGTGCGTTCGCTCGGCGGCTGCTGTGAGACACTGTTACACACTGCAGTAAGATAGATCGATTTTACAATATCATATTAAATACTGGATGATTGTGTTGATAAATGGCATGCAATTAATTTTAAAACGTATTGTATGATGGAGAAAATGCTGTATTACTGTTACTAAAAATAAAGCTGCATCTGATTATGCTATGTTAGCTGCTTCAAAAAACAGTGTTTTTCTCTGAGGCATGGTAAAGCATGGTACTCGCAAAAAATCAAGAAAATTAGATTTAAACAATAAGACTAAACGTGTTGAACTATATAACAATAATTAGTTTTCTGTCTATAAATATATCAAAACAGTTGTTCCCTTGTCTATTAAAACATGTGAATATTAAAGCATCTTTGGTGTTTCCATGGTTTCTACAAAATCAAACCGGAAACCGAGGGTAACGCGGGTATGACGCCATTGACAGGCGACTCCTCACACGTCCCGGAGCCTTGGATAACATTGCAATTTTCTCTCGATTTACAAATAGTTGGAAACATTTGGGATATTGTAAGTACTCAAGTGAACAAATATATAACTCTGGCCCAGTGGTTTTTGGATATTTTACTGCACAATTCTTACATATTGCACCTTTAACGAATCATTTTTCACTTAACTGTGGCGGAAACGGGCTTCCACAGAAAACAGCTGTTTTACATTGTAATAATATTTCACTGTTTTTGAACAAAGTAAATGCAGCCTTGAGCAGAAGAGACTCTTTCAAAAACATGCTAATGATTTCAAACTCATGACGGTAGCTTGTGTGTGTGTGTGTGTGTGTGTGTGTGTGTGTGTGTGTGTGTGTGTGTGTGTGTGTGTGTGTGTGTGTGTGTGTGAGTGTGTGTGTGTGTGTGTGTGTGAGTGTGTGTGTGTGTGTGTGTGTGTGTGTGTGTGTGTGTGTGTGAGTGTGTGTGTGAGTGAGAGAGTGTGTGTGTGTGTGTGTGTGTGTGTGTGTGTGAGTGAGAGTGTGTCTGACCTCCTGCAGTGAATTTGAGACACTCCTCTTTGCTCATTTCGGCTTTGTAGTTTGAATCCACATATCCGTAGATGTAGCTGCTGCCGGATCCACCGACCGACACCGGCTGCCTGGTCATCATCCCTCCAACCGGCACCGTGTACACCTGAACACACACACACACACACACACACACACAGGTGAGCACATCTCCTCCTCCTGCTGTTGTGAGTGCTGCTCCTGCTGAAGCCGTACCTGTCCGCCCCTCCGTTTGTCCCAGCCGGCCACGATGATCCCGGCCATCAGCTCCTCTCTGTACCTGTAGCACATGTCCCGGAACAGACTGGCCGCCGTCTGGACCAGAGGAGCTTCGTCCAGCTCGATACTGAAGCCCAGAGAGAAGTTCAGAGTTAATGTTCATCAAACGAAGAGCTTTGACGGTAATGAAGACGTCACTGGTATCTAACATGTGCCAGCTAAATATACTTGAACACAGATCTCTAATGTGACACACATGACTCATATAAGGTCCAGGGCTGGGTTTCCCGATAACGTTGTCTCTTAGCATGAACGTTAAGGTACAGCTTAAGGTATAATTTAAGAACGACGTCGAGTTAAGAAGGTTTCGGGAAACCCAGCGCTGGTCGTATTGCCCATGAGTACGATAAAGGTGATGGTGGTCTCCGTACCTGTGGAAGCCCAGCTGGTAGGTGACGGCGTCAGCGATGGCCTGCGTATCGGCCGCCGAGCCCGAGCGACAGCAGAAGATCCGATCGTGGATGGGCGTGAGTTTATCCGTCACGCGGTTGGCGATGTAAGCGCTGCACAGATCATATTTCTGTTAGACAATCATCAAACTCATACGCAGTATCTCTCTCTCAAATTCAAAACTGCTTTATTGGCATGAATGTAAATAATACAATATTGCCAAAGCATATATACATAAAATAATAATAAAAACATCTGTATAATAGAAGAAAATATTATCAAATATTATAACATAAACTTAAATTAACACTCTCTCTCACCCGGTGGTCGTGCGGGAGTCGGCGCCGATCACAACTCCACCATCAAACTCCACCGCCATGATGGTGGTCTGAACAAACAATCACAGTCACATCAATCATATTACTTTAAAATGAAGAACAGAAAACTAAGAATATTATTTAATATTAATTATTAAAAATTATTTCATAAAATTAAAAAAAATAAATAATTATTTAAAATAATTTAAATTAAAAAAATAATTTAAGTACACTTTTAAAATGATTTGATTTAATTATTTAAAATCATTTAAATGCAATTTCTTTAATTTAATTGTTTTTAAAAAATATTTAATTTCACCGTTTAAAATGATTATTTAAAACAATTAAAATGTAATTAATTTCTTTACTTTTTAAAAAATTATTTAATTACACTATCTAAAATATTTAATTATTTAAATCATTTAAATGTAATCAATTTCTTTAATTTTAAAAAAACATTTAATTACACTATCTAAAATGATTTTAATTATTTAACATGTATAATGTAAAGATATTATTTTTTTAAATTATTACACTACTTAAGATTATTTAATTTAATTAAAATTTATTTAGTTTAACAAGTTATTTAAACTATTTAAAATTTAATTAAATTATGCAAGATTTAATTATTTAAAATGATACTTTTTTTTAAATTACTACACTATTTAAAATTATTTGATTTAATTAAAATGATTTAATTTAACTTTTAAAAGTCATTTAAACTATTTAAAAATTATTTGAAATCATTTTTAAAAAACGATTTAAAATTAAAATGAATTAAAATAAAATTATTATAAATCTAGATATTACTGAAATATTTTTTTCAGCTAAATGAATAAATAAATATCATTTTATAGAGATAAACATTAAATTGAATGTTTAGTTCTGTTGTTTTATCTGCTTGCACAGTTTGGATTGATCCAAGTTATAACAAAATCTATTAACCATAACAATAAATGTTATATTTACTATTACTAACGTTAATTACAAAAAATATATAAATACAAATTACTTAAACTATTTACTCTAAATCAAGTCGCATTTCTAAATCAAGCATCTTTACAGTAATAAACAGGAGAATACCAGACAGAAATATGAGATTAATTCATATTTCAGGAGATCGTTCAGTTCTGCTGCATCATTCTCCGAGTCTCGTCCGTCTGTGAGCTAATTAACGCGTTTCCGCTCGATTAACTGAGATTATTAGTGTAATTAACACTGCTCCTCACCCCTGTGCTGACTTCCCTCTGCGTCCAGTCAGGAAATAAATCATTATAAGAGTTAAAAGACGAAACATTAGCTGGATACTGCAGAGCTGCCGCCATCTTCTCTAAACAACCTTACTGATGAAGGACCCCGCGGCGGGAGTCCGCACATATGCCTGACTTAAACGATCACGCCTGTCTGATAGATTAGGAAACACAGCTGCGGGAATGCATTACATAATAATAATAATAAAAAAAACACATTTTGTAAAATAATGATTGTTTGACGCATATTAGGACGTGTTTGATCTTGTTCAGGCAGGTCTCGGGTCAGTCTGAGGGCGGACGCCGCGCGGAAGGTAAATAATAAAATCCTTCAGCGTTTACTGTGATGAATATGAGTAAAAACAACATCGACACAGTGTTTATCAGTAAAAACAACACAGAAACAGTGTTTATCTTGTGTTATACTGATGATATGTGTCTGATCATCTCATTTCTCTCAGATGACCGTTCATAACTTATACATATTCGACCGCAACGGCTCCTGCCTTCACTACAGCGAGTGGAACCGCAAGAAACAGGCGGGAATCTCCAAAGATGAGGTACAATTTTGCTTTTATTACTTGTATATTGTTTATGCTCTCTCTTTTGTCATTTAAATCTCTGTAGAGAGAGTTGCACATATGATTTATTGCTCATGTTCTCATATCTGTCGTCATTATGACGTGAGAGTGACGTCATTGTCATGTTCCCTCTGTCGTCAGGAGTTTAAGCTGATGTACGGGATGCTGTTCTCTATCCGGTCCTTCGTCAGCAAGATGAGTCCGCTGGACATGTATCCTTCCTCTGATGAGAGTGTGTGTGTGTGTGTGTGTGTGTGTGTGTGTGTGTGTGTGTGTTTTCCTTATCCTAACACTTCAGGAAAGATGGCTTTCTGGCGTTCCAGACCAGCCGCTATAAGCTGCATTATTATGAAACTCCGACTGGGATCAAACTGGTGATGAACACGGACCTCGGCGTGCCGAACTGCAGAGACACACTGCAGCAGATCTACAGCACCGTAAGACCCTCGCTGTACTCTAGTACTGCTCTCTGTTTTACTGTGGTAACTGTTAGGGCTGGGTAAAAATATCGATTTCTCGATTTCAATCGATTCTCATTTTTACGAACTGATATCGATTCTTAAATCCCAAGAATCGATTAGTCTAGTCTGTTTTCAGTTGATGAATGAGCAGAATATGTAGCTCCTCCCATCCAATAAATCACAATAATCTTTGTTACTTTTGATATGAAGCAAAGTCTCAGATTTCAAATGACGTCCATCTTATTATGAGATTGTTAAAGAGAAGCATGTGATCATCCTCTCCTCCGCTTTAATACCAGTTACAGCGAAATAAACATGAACATCTGAAGGTATGTTAAAATATACAGTACAACTTACTGAAATCCGTATCATGTCTCGTGTAATCGCTCAATCAGTGCTTCAACCTCAATAAAACAGCTTCAATGTCACGTGACGTCACATTTACCTCAGAAAAACATATTCAGTGACCATAAACTCATTAGTCAGCTAGAAAAGTGAACTCTAGAAAGATAAATATAGCTATGCACCGTTACATATTCATTATCATTTAATGTTCTTCAATATTTAATGCATGTTTGAATAAATCAGTTATGACAGCCGCCATTTAAATGTTTATATTTCAAAAAAACGAATTGGAGTAGAAATATGAAAGCATGTGAATAGTAATCGAATCGAATTGTGAAAATTGTGTCAATACCCAGCCCTAGTAACCGTGCTTCTGTCTGACCGCAGCTGTACGTGGAGTACATCGTGAAGAACCCGCTGTGTGTGCTGGGAGAGACTCTCCAGAGCGACCTGTTCAACACCAAACTGGACTCTTTCATCAGAGCGCTGCCGTTCTTCAGCGTCCGCGCGGCCTGACCTCACCTTCATCTGTTTATACTGAACGTCTGCTTCCTCGGTTCCTTTTGTTAAATATCGCTGTAAAAACATTCTTTCTCACAAAACTGATCAAAATAAATGATTCATTTTTGACACCTTTCTGAGGATTGTGTGTGTGTTCTTCATGCAGTATCATTTTTTGTTTTGATTTTGGACCGTGAGTTTAAACCGGAAGCTCGATATTTTACTTTATAAAGTTTAAATATGGATATTTTTCTTACAAAAAAAATAATACATAGGGCTCCAGGGGGTTATTTTATTTAATTAAATTTTAAATAATTTTTTTAATTATTTAAAATAATTTAAATGTAATAGATTTTTTTTAAAGTTATTTAAATTAGAAATTATTTAAGTACACTATTAAAATGATTTAATTATTTAAAATTAATTAAATGTACCCAATTTCTTTAATTTAATTGTTTTTTTAACTATTTAATTACACTATTTAAAATGTTTATTTAAAATAATGTACATGTAATTTCTTTAATTTTTAAAAATTATTTAATCACTATCTAAATTTCTAAATGATTTAATGATTTAAAATAATTTAAATGTAAAGAAATTATTAATTAACTATTATTTTTTATTTAAAATAATTTAAATGTCATTTTATTTTTTGAAAATTATTTTTAAATGTAATTTCATTCATTTATTTTTTTATATTTAATTACACTATTTAAAATGATTATTTAAATAATTTAAATGTAATTAATTCCTTTAAAAATATTTAATTACACTATCTAAAATGATTTAATTTAAAATAAATGTAAAGACATGTTTTTTTTAAATTATTACACTATTTACCATACACCATTTAATTTAATTAAAATTGATTCAATTTAACTTTTAAAAGTTATTTAAGCTATTTAAAATTTAATTAAATTATGTAAAATTTAATTATTTAAAATAACAAATGTAAAGAAATTATTTTAAAAAAATTATTACACTATTTTAAATTATTTCATGTAATTAAAATGACTTAATTTAACTTTTAAAAGTATTTTAAACTATTTAAAATGTAATAATTAAATTATGTATATAATATTATGTAATAATTTTTAAAAAGCGATTTATGTAAAATTAAAATTTAAATATTAAAATCAAGATTATTAATTAAAATGAAATTCATTGTAAATCTATTACTGATTTTTTTTTTTTTCAGCTAAATAAATATCATTTTATAGAGATAAAAATTAACTTTAATGTTTATTTCTGCTGTTTTACCTTTTTTAACTCCCTGGAGCCGTATGTATTATTATTATTTTTTTGTAAGAAAAATATCCACGAAGTTTCAGAAGGTCTTTGTTGAGAGGAGCAACATTGCAGACATCAAAATTAAAAGTTTAAAGGGGTCATGAACTGCGTTGTTTTTTGATGTACTGATGTTTTTTACTTAAAAAATTGTCATAATTTAGAAATAAAAGGCATTTTTCCTACCCTGAATTTAGCCTCTGATTTGAGCGCTCTGTATTAAGGGGCGTGTCTGTGTGAGACTTCAATGTAAACGCCCACTGCTGTGATTGGCTGACATCTTTGCATATGAAATAGCTCTCTTTTAGTGCATTTTTACTATTACAGCTCTCAAGGTTAACTATTCGTGAAAAGTGTTGATTATAGGATTACATTTAGATCTATAGCATTATATTGAGATCGTGGCATGAAAGGTTGCAGTGATGAACACTGTAGTCGATCACAGACATGTTGTTGAGCTCATGAAAGCAGTGATCTCGTCATTGAAACTCAATTTCTGCACACTAACGAATGCTTTCATCATAACTAACGGTGCAAACGTGATGTAAATAAGAGATTCGTTGAATAAAACGGGAGTTTTGGTTCGAGTCCAGAACTCAGTCATTGATAAACTCTGTTTGATTGACAGCTCCAGCGATTGTAAAGGGAGCGTTTTTTGATCGCTTTCTATATATAATTTAATCACCGTTAAATAACACATTATTTTCATCCTACTTTAGCCCTATTCGGACAGGATTAGTTTTACATGGGGAGGTGGGGGTAAAGTAATTATTACCAATCTCAGTGATTTTAGTCCTGTCCGAATGTGCCATCTCAGTAATCATTACGGACAATGTCAGTAAAGATTATGGTGACTTTTACCTTCTGTAAAAAGGTCCGGAAAAATTACCTCAGGTAATACTAATCCTGTCCGAATAGACCCGCTGTAAATATGCACATTAGTTTTGTGCCCCTGACAAATACTTCGATCTTCTTTTTGCTCTGAATGGTATAGAAAATACTTGAGGATTGCCACAGACTTGTCCCACCACCTACAACACAAATTAATGTTTCTTCAAGTGCTTCGATTCTTGAAAAATGCGCAGAAAACTACGCATGATGACAGGGACGACAGGGAGGTGACGGCGGTGCGTAAATCGAGTTACCCCTCCCACTTCTGCTAGTTTTACTGAGATTTCTTGTCCCGTGCAAATTGGCCAATTAATATTACAGACGTCCTGAGGTAAAATTACTTTACTCCACATCCCCATGTAAAACTAATCCCGTTAGAATAGGGCTTAAGAGAAACAAGGTGAAGTTGAGCGTTTAGTCACAGGTTTGATTTACTGACACACAGACAAAGATCATCTGACTGTACATGAATCATTAATATCAGATCAGGCATTAGAATGAACACAGTTACTGACATGTTGTTGCATTACTGTCGAGTCCATATCGTAAAACTTTGCGCCGAAATGTGATTGATTTACCAAAGAATCCACAGTGAAATGAACCGAATACAAATAAATAAAGCTCAACTGAGACATTCACATTGATGAAAATAAATAACCATATTCCTGCATTAGGATCCTTTGAAAGGTAATGTTATTTTAGTCCTGTATCGCTCTTCTCTCCTCCTCATCTCACTGACACACCAGTGGGCGGGGCTCAAATGAAGTAAGCGTTGATTTCTTCTGTGGAGGCGGAGTTTCACCATCTATAGACATTCTAGGATCAGTCATTCGCTGGGTCTGGTGTCAATAAAAGCTTTTATTGGACTAACAAGGAAGTTTTCAGTTCTGAAACTTATTCTTATAGTACGATGACCTCTTATATATCAAAAGCTCAAGGAAAAGTTGATTTCTCAATTCATGACCCCTTTAAAGTTCTGTGATACTGTACGTGACTTAACTTTTTTACTTTACTTACCTGTTGGCAGTCGTTCAGCTGAAAACCATGCTAAACATTTGCTTGCTCTAATGTAGTGGCATGAATTTGTTGGATATTTACACAACGAATATTGGTTTTACACTCAGTGTGAATAGACACATGCTTTATCTTTATCTCCTCTCCAGATGTTTTTAAAATCAAAGGACATTGTTGTGGAGAATTAATTTTCCATTGTTTTTGCATTGGTATAATACTTGTTGGATTTGTTCTGGTCAGACGAACATACACAACTAAGGGTATTCAATAAACTCTGATCATTGCTTTGTCTCCTGCTTCTGTTCTTTCCTGGTTTTCTCAGTCAAACTTTTAGGTTGATTCAAGACTGTTCTGGGTACCAGACAATAGTTGCTGTTAATGGGTTTTACTGGTTTTGGACACCAGACAAAACACTTATCTCTTGACAGGATCTGGCGTCTGGGGTTGGATCTGATATTTCTGATGTGGGGATTCCATCTGATCTGACATTTTGGCGTAGTCAGCAGGATGTCAGCACAAACTAACAAAACACATTGGCTACACCCCTTCGGACATTCATGATCCAGATACAGTGACTCCTAACATCTTGATGATCGTGCAGCGAGATGCTACAACAAGTGGTATTCGTAGGAGATGGAGACATAGTTAGCTTTTAGCTGACCACTTTTGGAAATAATTCTTTCCGCTATACCTGCCCAATCTCAGATTAGACAGAAATGGATGATGGAAGAAACCGACCTGCAGGTTAGTGACAGTCATGATCCTGTAGGGAAAATTGTTCACGTCATACCTGTGTCACTGGCACTCGCTGTGGGATTTGGCTGATGACTCACTTTAGACTTTCCTGAGCACTTGCTGATTAGATATACTATTTTGGCTTTTTTTTTTAAATTGTTTGATGACCCAAGCTTCAGTGTCATCCTGGGTGAAGGTGGCATTGACAGACACAATCTGCATTGTATAAAGCGCTATGTTAATAAAGGTGACTTGACCTTAATGCTGCTCCTGCAGAGCAGAAGGACTTTAATCACTCGTCTTGAAATATTGCAATATCTGCAAATTATTGCAGTCACTTTCCCCATCATAGTCTTCAACGAAATTAACCTGGGAAGAAGTTATCTTTGCCAGTGTCACCTCAAGCTTGTTTAGTTAACTTAATATTCAATATTTTTGATCTGCATTTACACTATTGTATGAGAACTAAACAATGACACTTTTCTCCAGAGCTGCTATATAAATAAACTAAAATGATTTTTACAATCAATACTGAACTTAATCCAGACAATGATCGTTTTCTTCTAGAGCTGCACAGACAAATTATGTTCCCGTTATCACTGTAAAGCAGCTCTGGCAATATATAAATTGATAATGTGTTATGTGTATGCCAGGTTAAATAGATGCATTTTTAGTCTAGATTTAAACTGACAGAGTGTGTCTGCTTCCCGAACAATGCTTGGGTGCCAAATAGGAGAAGGATCTGCCGCCTGCGGTTGATTTTGATATTCTAGGTATTATCAGCTGGCCTGAATTCTGAGATCGCAATAGACATGAAGGACTATAATGCTTTAAAGGATTAGTTCACTTTTAAATAAACTTTTCCTGATAATTTACTCACCCCCATGTCATCCAAGATGTCCATGTCTTTCTTTCTTCAGTTGAAAAGAAATTAAAGTTTTTGATGAAAACATTCCAGGATTTTTCTCCTTATGGTAGACTTGAATGGGCACCAAACGATTGAAGGTCAAAATTAGTTTCACTGCAGCTTCAAACTGTTCTACATGATCGCAGATGAGAAATAAGGGTCTTATCTAGTGAAACCATCGCTCATTTTCTGAAAAAAAATGAAAATTATATAAGTTTTAACCTTAAATGCTCATCTTGAACTAGCTCTCTTCATCTTCTTCTTCTTTATTAGAATTCCAGCAGTGTAGATGCTGCTAAGTGTATTGCTGCCCTCCAGAGGTCAAAGTTTGAACTAATTGTTATATACTATTGAACTAGCATATTGCATATAAAAATTAGTTCAAACTTTGACCTGTGGAGGGCAGTAATTTACTTAGCAGCATCTACACTGCTGGAATTCTAATAGCGGAGAAGAAGAAGAGAGATAGTTCAAGATGAGCATTTAAGGTTAAAACTTATATAATTTTCATTTTTTTTTCAGAAAATGAGCGATGGTTTCACTAGATAAGACCCTTATTTCTCATCTGGGATCGTGTAGAACAATTTGAAGCTGCAGTGAAACTAATTTTGACCTTCAATCGTTTGGTGCCCATTCAAGTCTACTATAAGGAGAAAAATCCTGGAATGTTTTCATCAAAAACTTTAATTTCTTTTCGACTGAAGAAAGAAAGACATGGACATCTTGAATGACAAGGGGGTGAGTAAATTATCAGGAAAAGTTTATTTAAAAGTGAACTAATCCTTTAAGATCTCGCTCAGGTACTGGGGAGCTAAACCATTTAGTGCTTTGTAAGTAATTAGCAAGATTTTAAAATCTATACGATGTTTAACAGGAAGCCAATGCAGTGATGACAGAACTGGGCTAATATGGTCATACTTCCTAGTTCTAGTAAGAACTCTAGCTGCTGCATTTTGTACGAGCTGTAGTTTATTTATCAAGCGAGCAGAACAACCACCCAGTAGAGCGTTACAGTAATCTAGCCTTGAGGTCATGAACGCATGAACTAACTGTTCTGCATTCTTCATTGAGAGCATATGTCGTAGTTTAGATATATTTTTAAGATGGAAGAATGCGGTTTTGCAGATGCTAGTAACATGGCCTTCAAATGAAAGATTGGTATCAAAGAGCACACCCAGGTTCCTAGCTGACGACGAAGACTTAACAGAGCAGCCATCAAGTGTTAGACAGTATTCTAGGTTATTACGTGAAGTTTTTGGTCCAAAAATTAGAATCACTGTTTTTTCTTAATTTAGTAGTAGGAAATTACTGGTCATCCAATTTTTTATATCAGCTATACATTGTTAATTTAGCAAATTGGTAAGTTTCGTCAGGGTGTGAAGAAATACAGAGCTGAGTATCATCAGCGTAACAATGAAAACTAACGCCATGCTTCCTAATGATATCTCCCAAGGGTAGCATGTACAGAGTGAAAAGCAACGGTCCTAGTACTGAGCCTTGTGGTACTCCATATTGAACGTGATCGATATGACCTTTCTTGGTTTACTACTACAAACTGATAACGGTCAGATAAGTATGATTTGAACCATGCCAATGCAATTCCACTAATGCCAACATAGTTTTCAAGTCTATTTAAAAGAATATTGTGATCAATAGTGTCAAAAGCAGCACTAAGATCCAGTAACACTAATAGAGAGATACAACCACGATCTGATAAGAGCAAATCATTAGTAACTCTAATGAGAGCAGTCTCAGTACTATGGTACGGTCTAAATCCTGACTGGAAATCCTCACAGATACCATTTCTTTCTAAAAAAAGAACATAATTGTGATGAACTGCCTTTTCTAGTATTTTTGACAGAAAAGTGAAATTTGAGATCAGCCTGTAATCAACTAATTCTCTAGGATCAAGTTGTGGTTTTTTAAAAAGAGGTTTAATAATAGCCAGCTTAAAAGGTTTTTGGTATGTATCCTAGTGATAAAGACAAATTAACGATATTAAGAAGATCTATGACCTCTGGAAGCATCTTTCAATTGCTCTTTTAAAGCCATGATATTCATGGTGAGTAAACTATATTAATGTTGGGCAAACTATTCCTTAATGCTGCTCCTGCAGCAGAAGGACTTAATCACTCGTCTTGAAATATTGCAATATCTGCAAAATATTGTAGTCACTTTCCCCATCATGGTCTTTAAAGAAATTAACTTGGGAAGAAGTTTTCCTTGCCAGTGTCACCTCAAGCTTTAGTTAATTCAATATTTTTGATCTGCATTTACACCATTGTATGAGAACTAAATACTGAACTTAATCCAGACAATGATCATTTTCTGCTAGAGCTGCACAGACAAATTAAGCAGCTCTGGCAAGCTGCATTCTAAAAAACGCTATAAAATAAATGACTTTGAACTTCACAGCTCAAGATTTGTTGGGCAAATTCTGACCTCAAAAGACAGGCTGTGTTTCAAGTCACTACAAATTAACCCAAATGGCTGTTAAAAAAAAAAAAAAAAAAAAAAAACCAATCTTTTAGCAAACCTAAAAGCAAGATGGAGTTAACAAAAACCAAGCAACCCATTCAAAAGGAAGTAAAATTTTATTTTGTTACAAAAAGATCTTGACTTGTGCCAACAGTCAAAGAGAACCAGACCCTTCTTCAGCATCGTCCTCGCTGAAGGGGAGTCTGACAGAACCGGACCCTTCAGCATCATCCTCGCTGAAGGTGGCGTTGACAGAACCAGACCCCTTAGTGTCACCCTGGCTGAAGGTGGCGTTGACTGAACCGGACCCCTTAGCGTCGCCCTGGCTGAAGGTGGCATTGACAGAACCGGACCCCTTAGCGTCACCCTGGCTGAAGGTGGCATTGACAGAACCGGACCCCTCAGTGTCATCCTGGCTGAAGGTGGTGTTGACTGAACCGGACCCCTTAGCGTCACCCTGGCTGAAGGTGGCGTTGACTGAACCGGACCCCTTAGCGTCGCCCTGGCTGAAGGTGGCATTGACAGAACCGGACCCCTCAGTGTCATCCTGGCTGAAGGTGGCGTTGACTGAACCGGACCCCTTAGCGTTGCCCTGGCTGAAGGTGGCATTGACAGAACCGGACCCCTCAGTGTCATCCTGGCTGAAGGTGGCGTTGACTGAACCGGACCCCTTAGCGTTGCCCTGGCTGAAGGTGGTGTTGACAGAACCGGACCCCTCAGTGTCATCCTGGCTGAAGGTGGTGTTGACTGAACCGGACCCCTTAGCGTTGCCCTGGCTGAAGGTGGTGTTGACAGAACCGGACCCCTCAGTGTCATCCTGGCTGAAGGTGGTGTTGACTGAACCGGACTCCTCAGTGTCACCCTGGCTGAAGTTGCTATGCAGGTGGACTGAGTTAAAACTGGATACACCACCCACATTGTCTACAGAGAGAAAGGAGTTATTGTTATCATGAGAAAGTCATTACTTTAGTACAACAAGGGTATGTTACATTAAGAAACAACAAGAAGTCTACAAACCTTTTTGTCCGTCACTCCAAGAAGAATTTAAGGATCCACCTTCAACTGGGGAGCTGAATACTGAGAAACACATAGACATTAAAATACACAAATAAGTAAATTTACTGAAACCAAACAAAAAAGTAAACTTACCATGCCATACCAATTGGTGATAAAGAAGCACCAAAACAGTCATTTTAATCAAACCCATTCTATACTGCAAACCAAGCCACTAAGAACACCAACCTAACCAAGCAAGCTAAAGTTCAAACCCAACCAGGTCTTTTAAAGCCAAACAGAAAACCATTTGTACCACCTGGATGACTCATTAATCTGCTAATTAATTAATTAATCAATCACTCAGCACACAAGCTGATGTTATATCTCCCATAGAACTAAGGGGTACTGCCCAAAAGCAAGATAAGGGATTAAGCTGGGATTTTCCAGTTATCCTGGCTGAATTTAGCCCTGACTCAGTTGCATGAAAGCAGGTTTTTACAGTCACTCCATTGTCTCCTGTAAATATGTTGCATCATTTTAATTATCCTGCATTAAAATACTAGAAACTTCCAAACATTTGGTATCTCTGAAAAGCCCCAAATGTGCTTTTTACAGGACATCTAGATTTAAAAATGTGACTTGTATGATTTCAGAGAAAATCACTAAAATATAATATAACTACAGAGGAAAAAGTCTATTCCTGGGTCCCAGGAGGATAAAGATGTTGTTTATATTACTTTTACAAATAAAATATATTTTATATTTTTTTTATGAACAAATCTAAATGAACATATTACAAAATAATTTTTATGTGTATACTACACAAAAACACTGTTTTGCATTATGGCTAACCCTCAGTGTCGTCCTGGATGAAGGTGGCGTTGACAGATCCGGACCCCTCAGCGTCATCCTGGAAGAAGGTGGCACTGACAGATCCGGACCCCTCAGCGTCATCCTGGATGAAGGTGGCGTTGACAGAACCGGACCCCTCAGCGTCATCCTGGATGAAGGTGGCGTTGACAGATCCGGACCCCTCAGCGTCATCCTGGATGAAGGTGGCGTTGACAGACAGCGTCATCCTGGCTGAAGGTGGCTTTGACAGATCCGGACCCCTCAGCGTCGTCCTGGATGAAGGTGGCATTGACAGATCCGGACCCCTCATCCTGGCTGAAGGTGGCATTGACAAATCCGGACCCCTCAGCGTCGTCCTGGCTGAAGGTGGCGTTGACAGATCCGGACCCCTCAGCGTCATCCTGGCTGAAGGTGGCGTTAACAGAACCGGACCCCTCATCATCAACCTGGGTCAAGGTGGTGTTGACAGATCCGGACCCCTCAGTGTCATCCTGGATGAAGGTGGCGTTGACAGAACCGGACCCCTCAGCGTCATCCTGGCTGAAGGTTGTGTTGACAGAACCGGACCATATGGATCATCATCATTTAATGTGCTTTTTGGAAATTGACAGTTACAGACACATACCTCCCCTTCTGTTTTGTGCTTCATGGATGAAAATATTATGCTTTAAGCCAAGTCGAGTCAAGTCACCTTTATTTATATAGCACTTTTTACAATGCAGATTGTGTCAAAGCAGCTTTACAGTGATAATTGGTATATAATTGTGGCTGCACAGCAGCTCTTAAAGAATAGTGTCAAAGCAGGCAGATCAAAGCACCGTTGAATATCAAATGTCAAGTCAAATGTCCCCAACTAAGCAAGCCAGAGGCGACAGCGGCAAGGAACCCAAACTCCAACAGGTGACATCAGGTGGAAAACAGGTGGCAAATAGGTGTTAAAATGGAGAAACTTGGGAGAAACCAGGCTTAGTCAGGGGGGCAGTTCTCCTCTGGCGAACAGTGCTTTGTTACGATTCAGGTAACTATCATAAGTCCGATAGGATCGCAACATTCAAAGTATTTATTTCAGTTCAATCCAGTTGAGGATCGTATTCATCACGCCGGTATGGACGGTCTGTTGAGGAACTGTGGCACTGGCTGTCGTGTTGATGAGGCCTTCACAATGGATGATCTAGTCGACTCGATCTCTGCTGATACTTCAGGGCTGCGTTGTGGTCGTGTCAAGGTGCCGATCCTTCGTCTCAGCTGGATACGGCCCAGATCCAGTTGACTACGGTAAACCTCGGAATAAACAGAAAAACTAATATTAGCATAGATGCCATTCTTCTTCTGATGTAACAAGTACATCTGGTGTTATAGGAAGTGTTCCCGGTTCCGGCTGACCTAATTTATGCAGCCTAATAATCCTTTAACAGATTTGAAAATATAAATTGATAATGTGTTATGTGTATGCCAGGTTAAAGAGATGCATTTTTAGTCTAGATTTAAACTGACAGAGTGTGTCTGCTTCCCGAACAATGCTAGGAAGATTGTTCCAGAGTTTGGGTGCCAAATAGGAGAAGGATCTGCCGCCTGCAGTTGATTTCGATATTCTAGGTATTATCAGCTGGCCTGAATTCTGAGATCACAATAAACGTGAAGGACTATAATGCTTTAAGAGCTCGCTTAGGTACTGGCGAGCTAAACCATTTAGTGCTTTGTAAGTAATTAAATGTTTAACAGGAAGCCAATGCAGTGATGACAGAACTGGGCTAATATGGTCATACTTCCTAGTTCTAGTAAGAACTCTAGCTGCTGCATTTTGTATGAGCTGTATTTTATTTATCAAGCGGGAGGAACAACCACCCAGTAGAGCGTTACAGTAATCTAGCCTTGAGGTCATGAACGCATGAACTAACTGTTCTGCATTCTTCATTGAGAGCATATGTCGTAGTTTAGATCTATTTTTAAGATGGAAGAATGCGGTTTTGCAGATGCTAGTAACATGGCCTTCAAATGAAAGATTGGTATCAAAGAGCACACCCAGGTTCCTAGCTGACGACGAAGACTTAACAGAGCAGCCATCAAGTGTTAGACAGTATTCTAGGTTATTACGTGAAGTTTTTGGTCCAAAAATTAGAATCACTGTTTTTTCTTAATTTAGTAGTAGGAAATTACTGGTCATCCAGTTTTTTATATCAGCTATGCATTCCGTTAATTTTGTAAATTGGTAAGTTTCATCAGGGCGTGAAGAAATATAGAGCTGAGTATCATCAGCATAACAATGAAAACTAACGCCATGCTTCCTAATGATATCTCCTAAGGGTAGCATGTACAGAGTGAAAAGCAACGGTCCTAGTACTGAGCCTTGTGGTACTCCATATTGAACGTGATCGATATGACCTTTCTTGGTTTACTACTACAAACTGATAACGGTCAGATAAGTATGATTTGAACCATGCCAATGCAATTCCACTAATGCCAACATAGTTTTCAAGTCTATTTAAAAGAATGTTGTGATCGATAGTGTCAAAAGCAGCACTAAGATCCAGTAACACTAATAGAGAGATGCAACCACGATCTGATGATAAGAGCAAATCATTAGTAACTCTAATGAGAGCAGTCTCAGTACTATGGTACGGTCTAAATCCTGACTGGAAATCCTCACAGATACCATTTCTTTCTAAAAAGGAACATAGTTGTGATGAAACTGCCTTTTCTAGTATTTTTGACAGAAAAGTGTGATTTGAGATCAGTCTGTGATTAACTAATTCTCTAGGATCAAGTTGTGTTTTTTTAAAAAGAGGTTTAATAATAGCCAGCTTAAAGGTTTTTGGTACATATCCTAGCAATAACGATATTAAGGAGATCTATGACCTCTGGAAGCATCTCTTTCAATTGCTCTTTTAAAGCCATGATATTCATGGTGAGTAAACTATATTAATGTTGGGCAAACTATTCCTTAATGCTGCTCCTGCAGCAGAAGGACTTAATCACTCGTCTTGAAATATTGCAATATCTGCAAAATATTGTAGTCACTTTCCCCATCATGGTCTTTAAAGAAATTAACTTGGGAAGAAGTTTTCCTTGCCATCCCTAGTGAAAAAAAAGTATGCTAAGTATACTTGCAGCAAGACTAATTATTAGTATATTTCAAGTGTGTTAATGATTAGTTAACCTAAAGGGTGCTATTTTGAAACAACTAATGTTGTACTAAGTATATTTAAGTAGTATTAAAATACAACTTTAAGTATATTTAGTATACTTATGTGTGCTAAATTGGAACAAATTCAAGTATACTTAGTACACTTTAAGTATATGTCTGTGTAGGGACTAATTACATGCTTGATTAGTGATATTAAAGTGTACTTAATTTGTGTAATTTACTTTATTTGTGTTATAAGTATATTTTATTTGTTATAAATATACGTTGTATTATAAGTATACTTTTATTTGTGTTATAAGTATACTTTATTTCTGTTATAAGTACCCTTTATTTGTGATTTAAGTACATTACAAAATAATTACGAGTGTCTTCAGAAAACACAAGCAATATACACTGAATATATTATAGTATATACTGTATGCTCAGTACCTTTGGCTTATTCCAAATATTAAATATTACACACTTTGCAGTCAATAACAATACACTTTGTTATTACTTATACTTTGTATAATATAGTCAACATTTGAAGCGGATCAAAACCTTTAATCAATGTTGTCCTAAAACCTTCTTCTTAGGACAACTTTGCTGAACTTTTTTCTGTTGACTACTGTACTTTGAATTACATAATCTCACACAATACAGTTGTGCTACTATTTAAATACAGTTTAACACATTTTCCCAAAGTTGAATGCATTTGTTTTCAAGGCCATTAAAATAAATAAAATGTAACAACATCACTAATGAAGAGACATATTTCATTAACAAATCCATTAGTTTTTATTTAAACTTCACATAGATTCAGCAAAACTTACCATGTTTTTCATTAAAGAAAAAAAAAAAATTGGACCATGGTGACCCTCTGTACACAAATACAAATTACACATTATATTCCATTTTCTGATGAGCTTCTCATTGTGTCTGATGGCGTGAAGAACAGCATCTGTTGACAGAATATACAAAGATATAAGACAGCATGTTCAACTCTTTATTCACGTTTACAATAGTCTGTCTAAATCCTACACTGAACCAATACTATTTCTGAACAGTAAATGAGGATTAGCAGCAGGAACTGTATCAGAATGGCATGTCGATATTGTTTTCGGTACATAGTCAAGCATAAAACACTTTATGAATTAATATCGTACAGAATACGGGCCGATTTGACCAATCATATTAATGTTTTGGTGCTGCATACAAACATGTGCCATAAACCACCACACAAAAACTCAAAAAGGAGATATCAAGCCGAAATATCGCTCTCAGTTTGTTAAAGGAAATAAAATAAAGTTTGTTAACTGGTAGACTACAACTCACCTCCCAATAGCAGCACTTTTCTCCGGTTCTTTCAGGATCGCGGCCATTAGATTAGCCGGTTGTCGTCGCCATCACGGTCAGTCTGCGATGTCACTTGATTGAACTGGTCAGAATCCCCAAGATTGAGCGATGTATTGCGCTTTCAGTGTTTTATTAAATAAATTATACATTGCGACATTATACTTCACCTGAGTGACTGAGCTTTTTTTTTTTATTATTTATTTATTTATTTTTTTATTGAAGGAAACATTGGGTACAAACGTGTAAAACCATCAATATACAAACAAATATTTATACAGACATACCATACCAGAAACAAAGAACAACAACAAAAAAAAAAAAACATACATAGAGGTGGAAAAAAGAGAATATTAAGAGGATTCGGGAAATAGGTTATAATATTTATACAAAAGTTTTCCATTCTTCTTGTTCTTTACAAGCTTGTGTGATTTAAGAAGCATATTAAGTTCCAAAATATAATGTTTAAAACATAAGGAAGACTTATTAAATTTCTGCTTGTGTATAAAGAACTTAGCATATAAGATTATAAAATTTAATACAAACTCCAGGGTGCCATCTTGTGGGAAACAAAAGTAACAAATAATATCTTTCAGGGTGAATGAGTGAGTTATATTTTGAGATTGGAGAAAGTGAGTACCCAAATCTTCCCAAAACCTTTTGGTAACTGGACAATTAAAGAATAAATGAGGAATGGTTTCAATGTCCTGTTTACAAAAGCTGCAGCATGTGTCAATGTCTCGAAACTTAGCAACAAAACAATTTGTAGGGTAAATGTTATGTAAAAGTTTAAAGTGGACCTCTTTAGCTTTATTAGAGATATAGTATTTGTGAGGAATCAACCATGTTTTTTTCCAATTTATTTCACTTATTAAGGAATTCCAATAAAACATACCCCTTGGAGCAAATGTCGGCGAATATGCTTATTGTTACATTTTTTATCAGACAGTTCTACACCATCCAACATAAGTGAAGGCTGTCTGATATCTTTGTTTCCATAGCTCAGATGATTTTTAATTAATTGTCTAATTCCGATAGGGATGGCATCAGTGATAGCTTTAAAGTCTTTAAAAGGTATTGGGAAATCATGAGCTTCCATAAACTGTTCATAAGAGAGCATGGCGCCAGAATCATCAAATAAGCAGAGTACATGGTTAATTCCTCTATCGAACCGCTTAGGGAAGAATACTGATTTATTCCTAATAAGAATGTCGCTGTTGCTCCAAAGGAGAGATTTGTGTGGTGAGAAGTTGTGATTGAAGGATAATCTCCAGGCCAAGAGGGACTGTTGATGGAAGTTGGACAGTTTGATAGGTAGTTTATTTGGTAGAAAATTACACTTTAGAAGAAACGAGAGCCCACCTAGTTTATTAAAAATAAAGTTCGGAATAAAGAAAAAAATAGAATCAGGATTTCGAATGCACCTTTTTAACCAATTAATTTTGAATGTGTTGACCACATCTATAAAATCCAAAATCTCTAGACCTCCCTTTTCTTTAGGGTTAGAGAGAACATTCTTTTTAAGCCTATGAGACTTGTTCTTCCAAATGAAATCTAAAAAGGTCTTGTTGACTTGATTAGCAGTTGAGTCCTTTACAAATAGAGACAAGGAAGGGTAAACAAAGCGAGAAAGGCCTTCTGCCTTGGAGAGTAATACTCTACCTAAGACGGACAAGTCTCTTTGTAGCCAGCAGTTGAATATTAATTTGGTTTTCTGTATCCTATTCGAAAAATTTAAGTTCTGTCTAACTATAATATTTTTACATACATGTATACCTAAATATTTTACATTCTGTTTAACTGGAATGTTATCAATAGCAGAGTCACTACAGCAATGAAGTGGCAACAGCTCACACTTGGATCGATTAAGCTTTAAACCAGACGCATAAGAGAATTTCTCCACCAATTCAAAGACAACACTCAACTGGTCCTTGTTGTTCAAAAAAATGGTGGTGTCGTCCGCCAGCTGTGAGATCTTTATTTCTTTTCCAAAAATCTTTATTCCTTCAAAATGTGCTTCCTTTACTAAGTGTATAGCTAGTAGTTTGGTTACTAAGATAAATAAAAAGGGAGAAATGTTGCATCCCTGTCTGACCCCCCTATTAATCTGAAATCGTGTAGAAGAATTTTGATTAATTATAACAGAACTATTTATATCTTTGTAGAACATGCTGACAATGTTGATGAAAGGGCTTCCAAAACCAAATGCCTTGATGGCTTGTATTAAAAAGGGGTGTTCGATTGTGTCAAACGCTTTGTAAAAATCAAGAAACAAAAGGAAGGCGTCAGAATCAACATTGTCAGCATAGTCAAGCAAGTCTAAAACGAGCCTTATGTTATTGCTTATGTGGCGGGTTTTCATGAAACCCGTTTGAGTTTCTGCAATTATTGAATTTAAATCCGATTTTAATCTATTTGCATATACAGAGGCCAGAATTTTATAATCTATAGTTAATAATGTGATTGGACGCCAATTATCAATTAAGTGAGGGTCTTTACCAGGTTTCGGGATCAAGGAGATGATGCCTTACTTCATTGTTGTGGTCATTTCCCCTTGATCAATACACTCCCTAAACATGTGCATTAAAGGGAGTTGAATAAGCTCCCAGAAATGAATATAGAACTCCGCTCCTAGCCCATCTATCCCGGGAGATTTTCCTTTCTTCAAAGCATTTTTAACCTCATTTAAAGAGATATCAGTGTCACAAGATGCTTTATAATCTTCACTAATAATAGGGATACTGTGCTGAATTTTTTCAAAAAAACGTACACTTTCTTCTCTGTTAAAATTAGACTGATATAAATTACCATAAAACGAGCTAACAAATTTAGAAATGTGAGTAAGATCCTTAGAAAGGGTGCCATCAATGTAGAGCTCAGTTACAGAATTTCTTTTAGCATTCCTTTTTTCTAAAGCAAAAAAGTAGTGTTCTTTTCGCCCTCTTCCAGCCACTTAGCCCTTGATCTAATAAATGCCCCCTTTGCCATTTCTGTATATATTTGGTCTATCTGAATTTGGATGGCTTTTAGCTCAATTTCTTCTTCTGGGTTAATGTTTCCTTTTGACATTAATTGAGTTAACTAACCTTAGATCTTTTTATAGCCAATTGTCTAATTTTATACTTGAAGTACTCCCACATTTTCTTATGTCCATTATTAATGTCAATCTCGAAGATCTCTTTCGCTAGAAGCTTAACAGATTCATTAAAGGAGTCGTCACTCAAAAGAGTATTGTTAAATTTCCAATAACCTCTTATGCCTGATTGCGGGTCAATGGAGCCTAGTTTCAAAATAATTAAGTTGTGGTCCGAAAGGGGTGCATAAACATGTTTAACCTCATTAACAAATTGAAGAGCAGAAGAAGAAACCAAAAATAAATCAATTCTCGACTTCAAAGTTAGACTTCTATTACTCCAGGTGAAATCTGGGTTAAAAAAAAACGGCAAGCATCAGTCAAGGATAGTTCTGAGCACAGAGAAGAGATTAAATCACTTCCTTGGGAGGAGCGAGCCGCTCTAGGTGGGTATCTATCCTCTATTTCGTCAGGGCATTCATTGAAATCCCCAGAAAGAATTATAAAGGCATTTACTTGCATCCCTTAGCTTGCCAGTAATGGTATTGAATAAGTTTTTGTTGTCAAAGTGTGAATTAAATCCATATACATTACAAACGACGAAAACTGTATTGTCCTGCTTAACTATTATTATTATCCATCTTCCGTCACTAGAGGGCACAACTTCCAAAATATCCCCCTTGAAACCATGCACAAGGATTGAGACACCCGCAGAATGATTAGAACCATGACTAAAGTAAACAACGTTACCCCATTGAGCTTTCCAGAACCTTGTATCAGAGTCACAAGAGTGCGTTTCCTGTAATAAAATCAAGTCAGCATCAGACCTTTTACAGAATAAAAATAATGCTTTCCTTTTTGATAAAACCCGAATACCTCTCACATTTAAAGACAAGACATTAAAATGTTTAAACAAAAAGTCCATAAAGGAACAGAGATATAGAACAGAAATTACCCGAAAGTGCTATTGAACGCAAAAAAGTATGCAAAGATCTTACAAGAAGGTGATGATAACCTGCCTTAAAATAGCAAGAACCCTGTTGTACAAGTAGCCGTCAACTTAGAAACAAGAACAGTTCAAGACGGCTGCACTTATAGTAAATGAAACCGACATGATCTCATTTAAAGCCCGACAAGGAGATAATATATAGTTGTATGAAGAGAAGAAAAAACAACAACAACAAAAAACCAAAGTAAAATCTGTTAAGGTAGCACTAGTATTAAGTGCTCAACCATCTCAGTCTGTAACGGGCGCTGTCGGAGTGTTCATGCCTACCTATGGCTTGGTAAAAGAAGATGCTCAGCCCACGAGGCTATTCCGGACAGTCAATAACTTTTCCATTGATGACAGCCGAAGCACCTCGGAATGAAGCCTTTTTCCCTTCTTCACGCGCCTTCTTGATCAAAGGCCAGAGCTTCTCCCGAGCCGTTCTGTCCTCCGGAGAAAGAGCTTCGGTAATCCTAAAACGATTCTCTTGCAGATTAGAGTTTTTAGCTTCTTTCCAGACGGCATCACGAAGGCGACGCAAGGCAAACAAAACTATAGTTGATCTCGCAGCGCCGTCATCTCTCAGTTTCCCCACGCGATGGACGATGTCAATGCCTAGTTTCAAGTCTTCACGAAGCTTTGGTGCCATTTTCCCAAGGATGTCGATTATCTTGCCTCTGATGTCTTCATCTCTTGACTCCCTTACGCCGTGCATCTTAAGCGACCACCTTCTACTGTAGCGTTGACACTCAGCAACAGCTTCTCTCAGGTGCTTATTTTCTTCTTGGAGCTTTGTATTGGCAGCTTTCATTTTCTCCAGTGTTTGCTTGTGTTGTTGAACATCCAGTGAAAGCTGTTTGACAGTTGTTGTCAGCTCCTCAACACGTTTGGAAGTAGCTTCAGTAGTTATGCCTATAGCAGAGACTCTCCGGAGTGTTTCATCCTGCTTGCTGGTCATGGCTCGTATCGCCTCCATGAGTTCAGCATTAGCCGTCTCCCAGTTTCGCCCACCTGACTGAGATTCACGACTCCTTTTCTTGGCAGGCTTCTCTGGTGTCTCCACCGCCAAAATGGGAAATAAATCGGTGTCTGACAATGGCTCTGGGGTGGTTTCATACCAGCACATTTCGTCTCCACTCAAAGGATTCTGGGCTACCGACTCTTGAGACTGGTTATCTTCCATGTTTAGCGGCACGTGTAGAGAAATCGTTGAACTTTCAGTGTTCCTCTTTTTCTTTTTAGACTTGGGCATTCGTGGTAGCCTACAATTACTACGTCTTGCTATATGATCGTTTTTGTTTTTTTTCCGTTTTTTTTCTTCCCCTCCTCTCCTTTCTCATCAAATTATTTTAAAAAATGGCAGTAATATCATAAACCCTTCGAAATTGCTCGCAGAGCGACAAGCACACGTCCTCCTCCAACGCTGCCATCTTGGGAGCCCACCACCTGAGTGACTGAGCAAGGGGATTCAGACGAGGACCGTGACGTCAGCAGCTCTGATTGGCTGAAGGCAGCGAGCAACAAAATCTGATTGGTCACAGACCAAGTTGAAGAGACATTTGAATTCCGATAAGTTTAACCACTCAACATATGTTTTCGCATGTAACGTTACTTGTGCTGCTGGTGTGTTGTTTAATATAGATTTGTGTGTACGATTGTAAAATGGTTCTGCCAGTGTAAACTTAATAAACATTTACACATATTTGGAAATTGTATAGGCTACATTGCATATATTAAATGGGCTTTTAATGCATTCATACTGAAATAAATAAGCACAAGTAATATAATGAATTCCAAGGATGAAGTAAACTTAAAAAAATATACTCAAATTTAATATTAGATACACTACAATGTCAGGATATTAAATAATGTATTTTTTAAATATACTTTCAGTGCATTGTTACAATGATCATTTTCAGTACACAGTTAAAATATACCTCAAATATATTTTTATAAAGTGCAAATAAATACACTTAAAATATTAGAAAAATATACTTTAGAAAATATACTAAAGTACAGTTATTTTAAAGTGTGTTAAAAGTTGTATTGTGAAAATATGATACTAATATACTTTATATATTTAACGATATACATTTTTTGTTAGTATATTTGCAGTGTACTATAGAAAAAGGGAATATATTTAATACAATAAAGTATACTTTTTTTTCACTAGGGCAGTCACCTCAAGCTTGTTTAGTTAACTTGATATTCAATATTTTTGATCTGCATTTACACTATTGTATGAGAACTAAACAATGACACTTTTCTCCAGAGCTGCTATATAAATAAACTGATTTTTACAATCAATACTGAACTTAATCCGGACAATGATCGTTTTCTTCTAGAGCTGCACAGACAAATTATGTTCCCGTTATCACTGTAAAGCAGCTCTGGCAACCTGCATTCTAAAAAAACACTATAAATAAAAGATGACTTTGAACTTCACAGCTCAAGATTTGTTGGGCAAATTATGACCTCAAAAGACAGGCTGTGTTTCAAGTCACTACAAATTAACCCAAATGGCTGTAAAAATCTTTTAGCAAACCTAAAAGCAAGATGGAGTTAACAAAAACCAAGCAACCCATTCAAAAGTAAGTAATTTTATTTTGTTACAAAAAGATCTTGACTTGTGCCAACAGTCAAAGAGAACCAGACCCTTCTTCAGCATCGTCCTCGCTGAAGGGGAGTCTGACAGAACCGGACCCTTCAGCATCATCCTCGCTGAAGGTGGCGTTGACAGAACCGGACCCCTTAGTGTCACCCTGGCTGAAGGTGGCGTTGACTGAACCAGACCCCTTAGTGTCACCCTGGCTGAAGGTGGCATTGACAGAACCGGACCCCTTAGCATTGCCCTGGCTCAAGGTGGCATTGACAGAACCGGACCCCTCAGGGTCATCCTGGCTGGAGGTGGCGTTGACAGAACTGGACCCCTTAGCATTGCCCTGGCTCAAGGTGGTGTTGACAGAACCGGACCCCTCAGGGTCATCCTGGCTGGAGGTGGCGTTGACAGAACCGGACCCCTTAGCATTGCCCTGGCTCAAGGTGGCATTGACAGAACCGGACCCCTCAGGGTCATCCTGGCTGGAGGTGGCGTTGACAGAACTGGACCCCTTAGCATTGCCCTGGCTCAAGGTGGTGTTGACAGAACCGGACCCCTCAGGGTCATCCTGGCTGGAGGTGGCGTTGACAGAACCGGACCCCTTAGCATTGCCCTGGCTCAAGGTGGTGTTGACAGAACCGAACCCCTCAGGGTCATCCTGGCTGGAGGTGGCGTTGACAGAACCGGACCCCTTAGCGTTGCCCTGGCTCAAGGTGGTGTTGACAGAACCGGACCCCTCAGGGTCATCCTGGCTGGAGGTGGCGTTGACAGAACCGGACCCCTTAGCGTTGCCCTGGCTCAAGGTGGTGTTGACAGAACCGGACCCCTCAGGGTCATCCTGGCTGGAGGTGGCGTTGACAGAACTGGACCCCTTAGCATTGCCCTGGCTCAAGGTGGTGTTGACAGAACCGGACCCCTCAGGGTCATCCTGGCTGGAGGTGGTGTTGACAGAACCGGACCCCTTAGCGTTGCCCTGGCTCAAGGTGGTGTTGACAGAACCGGACCCCTCAGGGTCATCCTGGCTGGAGGTGGCGTTGACAGAACCGGACCCCTTAGCATTGCCCTGGCTCAAGGTGGTGTTGACAGAACCGGACCCCTCAGGGTCATCCTGGCTGGAGGTGGTGTTGACAGAACCGGACCCCTTAGCATTGCCCTGGCTCAAGGTGGTGTTGACAGAACCGGACCCCTCAGGGTCATCCTGGCTGGAGGTGGTGTTGACAGAACCGGACCCCTTAGCGTTGCCCTGGCTCAAGGTGGTGTTGACAGAACCAGACCCCTTAGCGTTGCCCTGGCTCAAGGTGGTGTTGACAGAACCGGACCCCTCAGGGTCATCCTGGCTGGAGGTGGCGTTGACAGAACCGGACCCCTTAGCGTTGCCCTGGCTCAAGGTGGTGTTGACAGAACCGGACCCCTCAGGGTCATCCTGGCTGGAGGTGGTGTTGACAGAACCGGACCCCTCAGTGTCACCCTGGCTGAAGTTGCTATGCAGGTGGACTGAGTTAAAACTGGATACACCACCCACATTGTCTACAGAGAGAAAGGAGTTATTGTTATCATGAGAAAGTCATTACTTTAGTACAACAAGGGTATGTTACATTAAGAAACAACAAGAAGTCTACAAACCTTTTTGTCCGTCACTCCAAGAAGAATTTAAGGATCCACCTTCAACTGGGGAGCTGAATACTGAGAAACACATAGACATTAAAATACACAAATAAGTAAACTTACTGAAACCAAACAAAAAAGTAAACTTACCATGCCATACCAATTGATGATAAAGAAGCACCAAAACAGTCATTTTAATCAAACCCATTCTATACTGCAAACCAAGCCACTAAGAACACCAACCTAACCAAGCAAGCTAAAGTTCAAACCCAACCAGGTCTTTTAAAGCCAAACAGAAAACCATTTGTACCACCTGGATGACTCATTAATCTGCTAATTAATTAATTAATCAATCACTCAGCACACAAGCTGATGTTATATCTCCCATAGAACTAAGGGGTACTGCCCAAAAGCAAGATAAGGGATTAAGCTGGGATTTTCCAGTTATCCTGGCTGAATTTAGCCCTGACTCAGTTGCATGAAAGCAGGTTTTTACAGTCACTCCATGGTCTCCTGTAAATATGTTGCATCATTTTAATTATCCTGGATTAAAATACTAGATATACTGTCATTCATCTAATTATGGTTACTGTTATTATGAAGACTGCTCTTCATATCACTGTCAGAGGTTTGATATATTGCAGTATGTTTTGATTTAATAAAGAATGTCACTCTTTCATGTGTACATGCATTTTATTTTGCATTAGTAGCAGTTTATCTTCTCAAATTCTAGTTCCACTTCACTGGATCAATAACTAGATAGTGTACTGGACATTCATGAGAAAGGTAGGAGACCACAATGTTTTTGGAATTTTATTTTAATTCACTTGTCAGCTTGGAGCTTTAGAAAGAAAAATTACAATGAAGAACAGAAAAAGGAATCCGCACAACAAACAAATGCAACGTTCAAGGTCCAAACTACTTTACTGAAGATTAACATAGAAAGTGACAACAAAATACCAAAATACACTGATTTTACACGAGAACAAAGAGCAAATGTTTAGATCTATCTTCGCTATAACTAGCATGGCATTTACATGCTGACACCTGATAGATTTGGTGCAGTTTACCAGGGTGCTTTAACATAACTTCCAAAACACAATGACAAATGACAAAAATAAATTACATATTCATCAATGACACCCCAAAATAGTTTGAAGGAATTGTTCAAAACAGGACACTTCTGAACAGTCACATCCATCTGAAAAACATACACTTATAACTGCAAGGAATTCAGAAGACGCTATCATCTGGATCAACATGCATTCCCAAATTTCTATATATCCTAATTATTGTTAATATGTAATTCATTTTTCCAGGAGCTCGTTGCTTCTACCTTCAGTTAAACAGTCAGTTAAACTGTTTGTAAATTAATTGCCTAAATTATTACATTATTTGCTCACTGCATTCTTTAAATTGTAATGTTGACATGCATTCTCTGTAAAGCTGCTTTGAAACGATATGTATTGTGAAAAGCGCTATACAAATAAATGTGAATTGAATTGAATAACTTATTTAGATTCCTTTTAATCCTGTATATCTGTCAAAACTGTATTTGTAAACTGAATATCACAAGTGGCAAAATCCATCAGCTGCATAAGTTTAAACTGTGTGTTAATGATGAAACAACGTCACAATTGTTCGTTAATGGGGAGCCCAGGTGATGCAAATCTGTGCCAATGCTCTTTTTTAAAATGCCTGGTTGCACTTTCAAACTGAATGGTTGAACCTGTGGCCAAAATGGTTTCTTTTAAACTCATTATTTTATTGTATCTGTATCATTCATGTAGTGAAGGTAGTTTGATATGTTTAACATTGTGATGGGAAACCGAGGCTTTCTGAAGCGTTTGAGGCTTTCATCAAATTACACCGAAAAATGGTTTATTACTCGAAGCTTTTAACACAGTGCACATTAGCGACATCTGGTGGTCAGACTTGTTTTCTTCACCATATCTAAATTATCGCGCAGCAGATCTGTGGTTTAAAAAAAGCATGTGACCAAATGAAGCGTCGGAAGTCCGTGACATACGTAATCACTCTTGTCTTGGATCAATACATTTCTATCTAATCTGATCTAATCTCGTCTAAATTAATTTGACAATGAGACCACAACTCGTGTCATTTGAAGCCTGGTCAACGGATTCACAAATTGATCAATAATATAATTGACGTGAGTAGTTGAAAAAATATTTTGGTTGAGCTGTTTAACCCTTATGTTCTGTTCGGGGTCTCTGAGACCCCAGCAATAAAACACGATTAAATGCATTTTCCTTTTATGCATCAGGTTAAGCGCCCTTTTTTTTTTTTCAAAACGGCTGTCTAGACTTTCCCATGCTGCATGATGTTCGAAGCTTCAACCGTCATCAATCACTTGGTATTGTCATTTCGATACAAACATTGGTACAGTGTGTGATACAATAGTGCTTTAAAAACTGTGTGGAAGCATTGGAGCCCCGGTATCAACCGTCCCATCACTAGTTTAACATGACATTTTAATATATGGGTATTAAAATTAGTTTCTCTCGTTAATGGCAAGTTTTTCTTTTTCTTTTTTTCCTTCAGTTTTCTGTTCCCCAATCGAACGTGATTTGCATGTGTCTGACTGGAGTGATGCTGGGAATGTACTACAAGAAAACAAAGGTTTGGTTGAAAATTATCTACATTAATTAGCATAAAGATGTATGCACTTGCATGCTAATGTTTTTAACTACCATGTTGTATTGAAATTGAAGACAATCTAATTCTAAAGTAGTATGTTGCCATCTGTTAAATTTAAGTTTATTTAAATGCTCTTTTTAGGACATACTGAACATGATGACAACTCAAACCATTTTGAGAAGTATAATTCTGAAATGGAGAAACCAAGTTTTAACTCATCTGAGAAGTCCAGCTCTAACCCTGAGAAATCTAGTGCTCCCATGGAACTTGGTTCCCCTCCATCTGAGAAATCCAGCTCTCACCCTGAGAAATCTAGTGCTCCCATGGAACCTGGTTTCTCTCCATCCGAGAAGTCTAGCTCTCACCCTGAGAAACCCAGTTCTAACCCTGAGAAACCTAGTACACCTATGGAACCCAGTTTATCCCTCCCTCCTGAGAAACCCAGTTCTAAACCTGAGAAACCTAGTGCTCCAATGGAATCTGGTTCCCCTCAATCTGAGACGTCTAGCTCTCACCCTGAGAAACCCAGTTCTAAACCTGAGACACCTAGTGCTCCTATGAATCTCAGTTCATCCCTCCCTTCTGAGAAAACCAGTTCTAAACCTGAGAAACCTAGTGCTCCAATGGAATCTGGTTCCCCTCAATCTGAGAAGTCTAGCTCTCACCCTGAGAAACCCAGTTCTAACCCTGAGAAACCTAGTGCTCCTATGAATCTCAGTTCATCCCTCCCTTCTGAGAAACCCAGTTCTAAACCTGAGAAACCCAGTACACCTATGGAACCCAGTTTATCCCTCCCTTCTGAGAAACCCAGTTATAACCCTGAGAAACCTAGTGCTCCTATGAATCTCAGTTCATCCCTCCCTTCTGAGAAACCCAGTTCTAAACCTGAGAAACCTAGTGCTCCAATGGAATCTGGTTCCCCTCAATCTGAGAAGTCTAGCTCTCACCCTGAGAAACCCAGTTCTAACCCTGAGAAACCTAGTGCTCCTATGAATCTCAGTTCATCCCTCCCTTCTGAGGAACCCAGTTCTAAACCCGAGACACCTAGTGCTCCTATGAATCGCAGTTCATCCCTCCCTTCTGAGAAACCCAGTTCTAAACCTGAGAAAACCAGTACACCTATGGAACCCAGTTTATCCCTCCCTTCTGAGAAACCCAGTTCTAAACCTGAGAAACCTAGTGCTCCAATGGAATCTGGTTCCCCTCAATCTGAGAAGTCTAGCTCTCACCCTGAGAAACCCAGTTCTAACCCTGAGAAACCTAGTGCTCCTATGAATCTCAGTTCATCCCTCCCTTCTGAGGAACCCAGTTCTAAACCTGAGACACCTAGTGCTCCTATGAATCTCACTTCATTCCTCCCTTCTGAGGAGCCAAGTTCTAAACCTGGAAAACCCAGTTCGAAATCTGAGAAACTTAGTACTCCTATGGAACCCAGTTCATCCCTCCCTTTTGAGAAACCCAGTTCTAAACCTGAGAAACCTAGTGCTCCAATGGAATCTGGTTCCCCTCAATCTGAGAAGTCTAGCTCTCACCCTGAGAAACCCAGTTCTAACCCTGAGAAACCTAGTGCTCCTATGAATCACAGTTCATCCCTCCCTTCTGAGGAACCCAGTTCTAAATCTGAGAAACTTAGTACTCCTATGGAACCCAGTTCATCCCTCCCTTTTGAGAAACCCAGTTCTAAACCTGAGAAACCTAGTGCTCCAGTGGAATCTGGTTCCCCTCAATCTGAGAAGTCTAGCTCTCACCCTGAGAAACCCAGTTCTAACCCTGAGAAACCTAGTGCTCCTATGAATCTCAGTTCATCCCTCCCTTCTGAGGAACCCAGTTCTAAACCTGAGAAACCCAGTACACCTATGGAACCCAGTTTATCCCTCCCTTCTGAGAAACCCAGTTCTAAACCTGAGAAACCTAGTGCTCCAATGGAATCTGGTTCCCCTCAATCTGAGACGTCTAGCTCTCACCCTGAGAAACCCAGTTCTAACCCTGAGAAACCTAGTGCTCCTATGAATCTCAGTTCATCCCTCCCTTCTGAGGAACCCAGTTCTAAACCTGAGACACCTAGTGCTCCTATGAATCTCAGTTCATCCCTCCCTTCTGAGAAACCCAGTTCTAAACCTGAGAAACCCAGTACACCTATGGAACCCAGTTTATCTCTCCCTTCTGAGAAACCCAGTTCTAAACCTGAGAAACCTAGTGCTCCTATGAATCTCAGTTCATTCCTCCCTTCTGAGGAACCAAGTTCTAAACCTGCAAAACCCAGTTCTAAACCTGAGAAACCTACTGCTCCTATGAATCTCAGTTCATCCCTCCCTTCTGAGAAACCCAGTTCTAAACCTGAGAAACCCAGTACACCTATGGAACCCAGTTTATCCCTCCCTTCTGAGAAACCCAGTTCTAACCCTGAGAAACCTAGTGCTCCTATGAATCTCAGTTCATCCCTTCCTTCTGAGGAACCCAGTTCTAAACCTGAGACACCTAGTGCTCCTATGAATCTCAGTTCATCCCTCCCTTCTGAGAAACCCAGTTCTAAACCTGAGAAACCCAGTACACCTATGGAACCCAGTTTATCTCTCCCTTCTGAGAAACCCAGTTCTAAACCTGAGAAACCTAGTGCTCCTATGAATCTCAGTTCATTCCTCCCTTCTGAGGAACCAAGTTCTAAACCTGCAAAACCCAGTTCTAAACCTGAGAAACCTACTGCTCCTATGAATCTCAGTTCATCCCTCCCTTCTGAGAAACCCAGTTCTAAACCTGAGAAACCCAGTACACCTATGGAACCCAGTTTATCCCTCCCTTCTGAGAAACCCAGTTCTAACCCTGAGAAACCTAGTGCTCCTATGAATCTCAGTTCATCCCTTCCTTCTGAGGAACCCAGTTCTAAACCTGAGACACCTAGTGCTCCTATGAATCGCAGTTCATCCCTCCCTTCTGAGAAACCCAGTTCTAAACCTGAGAAACCTAGTGCTCCTATGAATCTCAGTTCATCCCTCCCTTCTGAGGAACCCAGTTCTAAACCTGAGAAACCTAGTGCTCCAATGGAATCTGGTTCCCCTCAATCTGAGAAGTCTAGCTCTCACCCTGAGAAACCCAGTTCTAACCCTGAGAAACCTAGTGCTCCTATGAATCTCAGTTCATCCCTCCCTTCTGAGAAACCCAGTTCTAAACCTGAGAAACCTAGTGCTCCTATGAATCTCAGTTCATCCCTCCCTTCTGAGAAACCCAGTTTTAAACCTGAGAAACCTAGTGCTCCAATGGAATCTGGTTCCCCTCAATCTGAGAAGTCTAGCTCTCACCCTGAGAAACCCAGTTCTAACCCTGAGAAACCTAGTGCTCCTATGAATCTCAGTTCATCCCTCCCTTCTGAGGAACCCAGTTCTAAACCTGAGAAACCTAATGCTCCTATGAATCTCAGTTCATCCCTCCCTTCTGAGGAACCCAGTTCTAAACCTGAGACACCTAGTGCTCCTATGAATCTCAGTTCATCCCTCCCTTCTGAGGAACCCAGTTCTAAACCTGAGACACCTAGTGCTCCTATGAATCGCAGTTCATCCCTCCCTTCTGAGAAACCCAGTTCTAAACCTGAGAAACCTAGTGCTCCAATGGAATCTGGTTCCCCTCAATCTGAGAAGTCTAGCTCTCACCCTGAGAAACCCAGTTCTAACCCTGAGAAACCTAGTGCTCCTATGAATCTCAGTTCATCCCTCCCTTCTGAGGAACCCAGTTCTAAACCTGAGAAACCTAGTGCTCCAATGGAATCTGGTTCCCCTCAATCTGAGAAGTCTAGCTCTCACCCTGAGAAACCCAGTTCTAACCCTGAGAAACCTAGTGCTCCTATGAATCTCAGTTCATCCCTCCCTTCTGAGAAACCCAGTTCTAAACCTGAGAAACCTAGTGCTCCTATGAATCTCAGTTCATCCCTCCCTTCTGAGAAACCCAGTTTTAAACCCGAGAAACCTAGTGCTCCTATGAATCTCAGTTCATCCCTCCCTTCTGAGAAACCCAGTTCTAAACCTGAGAAACCTAGTGCTCCTATGAATCTCAGTTCATCCCTCCCTTCTGAGAAACCCAGTTCTAAACCTGAGAAACCTAGTGCTCCTATGAATCTCAGTTCATCCCTCCCTTCTGAGAAACCCAGTTCTAAACCTGAGAAACCTAGTGCTCCTATGAATCTCAGTTCATCCCTCCCTTCTGAGAAACCCAGTTCTAAACCTGAGAAACCTAGTGCTCCTATGAATCTCAGTTCATCCCTCCCTTCTGAGAAACCCAGTTCTAAACCTGAGAAACCTAGTGCTCCTATGAATCTCAGTTCATCCCTCCCTTCTGAGAAACCCAGTTCTAAACCTGAGAAACCTAGTGCTCCAATGAAAGCTGGTTCCTCTCCATCTGTGAAGTGTAGCTCTTGTCCTTCTGAGAAACCCTGTTCTAAACCTGAGAAACCTAGTGCTCCAGTGGAACCTGGTTCCTCTCTATCTGTGAAGTGTAGCTCTTGTCCTTCTGAGAAACCCTGTTCTAAACTTGAGAAACCTAGTGCTCCAGTGGAACCTGGTTCCTCTCCATCTGAGAAATCTAGCTCTCACCCTGAGGAACCCAGTTCTAAACCTGAGAAACCTAGTGCTCAAATGAAACCTGGTTCCTCTCCATCTGTGAAGTGTAGCTCTTGTCCTTCTGAGAAACCCAGTTCTAAACCTGAGAAACCTAGTGCTCCTATGAATCTCAGTTCATCCCTCCCTTCTGAGAAACCCAGTTCTAAACCTGAGAAACCTAGTGCTCCTATGAATCTCAGTTCATCCCTCCCTTCTGAGAAACCCAGTTCTAAACCTGAGAAACCTAGTGCTCCAATGAAACCTGGTTCCTCTCCATCTGTGAAGTGTAGCTCTTGTCCTTCTGAGAAACCCTGTTCTAAACCTGAGAAACCTAGTGCTCCAGTGGAACCTGGTTCCTCTCCATCTGAGAAATCTAGCTCTCACCCTGAGGAACCCAGTTCTAAACCTGAGAAACCTAGTGCTCAAATGAAACCTGGTTCCTCTCCATCTGTGAAGTGTAGCTCTTGTCCTTCTGAGAAACCCTGTTCTAAACCCGAGAAACCTAGTGCTCCAGTGGAACCTGGTTCCTCTCCATCTGTGAAGTGTAGCTCTTGTCCTTCTGAGAAACCCAGTTCTAAACCTGAGAAACCTACTGTTCATATGAAACCCAGTTCATCCCTGCCTTCTGAGGAACCCAGTTCTAAACATGAGAAACCCAGTTCTAAACCTGAGAAACCTAGTGCTCCTATGAAACCCAGTTTATCCCTCCCTTCTGAGAAACCCAGTTCTAAACCTGAGAAACATAGTGCTCCTATGAATCTCAGTTCATCCCTCCCTTCTGAGAAACCCAGTTCTAAACCTGAGAAACCCAGTACACCTATGGAACCCAGTTTATCCCTCCCTTCCGAGAAACCCAGTTCTAAACCTGAGAAACCTAGTGCTCCTATGAATCTCAGTTCATCCCTCCCTTCTGAGAAACCCAGTTCTAAACCTGAGAAACCTAGTGCTCCTATGAATCTCAGTTCATCCCTCCCTTCTGAGAAACCCAGTTCTAAACCTGAGAAACCTAGTGCTCCTATGAATCTCAGTTCATCCCTCCCTTCTGAGAAACCCAGTTCTAAACCTGAGAAACCTAGTGCTCCAATGAAACCTGGTTCCTCTCCATCTGTGAAGTGTAGCTCTTGTCCTTCTGAGAAACCCTGTTCTAAACCTGAGAAACCTAGTGCTCCAGTGGAACCTGGTTCCTCTCCATCTGAGAAATCTAGCTCTCACCCTGAGGAACCCAGTTCTAAACCTGAGAAACCTAGTGCTCAAATGAAACCTGGTTCCTCTCCATCTGTGAAGTGTAGCTCTTGTCCTTCTGAGAAACCCTGTTCTAAACCTGAGAAACCTAGTGCTCCAGTGGAACCTGGTTCCTCTCCATCTGTGAAGTGTAGCTCTTGTCCTTCTGAGAAACCCAGTTCTAAACCTGAGAAACCTACTGTTCATATGAAACCCAGTTCATCCCTGCCTTCTGAGGAACCCAGTTCTAAACATGAGAAACCCAGTTCTAAACCTGAGAAACCTAGTGCTCCCATGGAACCTGGTTCCTCTCCATCTAAGAAGTCCAGTGATAAACCTGAAACCTCAAGTTCTCTTCCAGTGAAAACAAGCATTTTTTTCTCAAAGCCATGTTCTAATTCTGAGAAACCTAGTGTTGCTATGGAACCCAGTTCATTCATCCCTTCTGAGAAACCCTGTTCTAAACCTGAGAAACCTAGTGCTCCCATAAAATCTGGTTTCTCTCCATCTGAGAAGTCTAGCTCTCACCCTTCTGAGAAACCCAGTTCTAAACCTAAGAAACCTAATGCTCCAATGGAACCTGGTTCCTCTCCATCTGTAAGGTGTAGCTCTTGTCCTTCTGAGAAACCCTGTTCTAAACCTGAGAAACCTAGTGCTCCCATAGAACTCGGTTCCTCTCCATCTGAGAAATCTAGCTCTCACCCTGAGAAACCCAGTTCTAAACCTGAGAAACCTACTGTTCATATGGAACCCAGTTCATCCCTGCCTTCTGAGGAACCCAGTTCTAAACATAAGAAACCCAATTCTAAACCTGAGAAACCTAGTGCTCCAATGGAACCTAGTTCCTCTCCATCTAAGAAGTCCAGTGATAAACATGAAACCTCAAGTTCTCTTCCAGTGAAAACAAGTATTTTTTTCTCAAAGCCATGTTCTAACTCCAAGAAACCTAGTGTTGCTATTGAATCCAGTTCATCCCTCTCTTCTGAGAAACCCAGTTCTAAACCTGAGAAACCTAGTGCTCCAATGGAACCCAGTTCATTCATCCCTTCTGAGAAACCCTGTTCTAAACCTGAGAAGGATGAGAGTGCTGCTATGAAACCCAGTTCTTCTCTTCCATCTGACAAATCTAATTCTCTACCCTCTAAGAAATTGACTTCTAAATTGGAGACACCCACAGTGTCTATTGCCACAGTGAAATCCAGTGTTCTTGATAAATGCAACACTTCTGTGAATGCCAGTTCTTTCTTTCCCTCTGAGAAGTCTATGTCTCTTCCAAGAATTTTAGTGAACTTCAGTTGTAAACATAAAAAACCCTCTGGGCTAATGGAATGCAACACTTTCACCTTCTCTAAGAAGCCAAGCTTAAAAAATGTGAAACCTAGTGCTTCTCCTTGTAAGAAATCCTATCTTGAACCTGAGCTGTTGTCTGTGAAATCCTCTGGGAAACCTGTTTTTAGATCAAGGCCCGTTAAGGAGTTCAGTTCAAGCAGGAAATCTCTTTTTTTGCCCTCTGAGAGAAGTTCGTATTTTGAATCCAGTTCTCTCTTCTCCAAAACCTCAAATTCTGTTCTCTCTGGGGAAGTCAATTTTAGATCTTCAAAGTTATCTGGTTCTTTGCCCTCTAGGAGTGCTTTACTACTGGAGGATTCCAATTCTCTTACCTTACATGGCACACTCCTCCTTGAAGAAACCAAATCTCCTTGTGGTTCAAGACTATCTGCAAAATCCAGTTCTTCCTGTTCACCCACATGATTCTGGAAGAACAAACCACTCGTGTTGGTCATCAAATGTGACTTTGCCTAATTTTTGAATGCCACCATAAATAAAAGTTTTTTTTTTTTTTTTGGAAAGTTGCATTGTGATTGATCCTTTTCTGTGTTCGAGACAGAAAATCAATAGTATGATAAATTTTTAAAAATGTAGCAGTGTATTCTGTGGTTGGCTGCGCAATTGTCTTGATTGGCCATAATATCTCCAGGTTGCTGCTAATGAACATGCTTCTCAGTGTGCATCCTCATTAAAATGATCATCAGAGCATACCACTTCAAGTAAATTAACTAGGATGAACTGATTTAAAAAAAAAAAAAAAAAAAAAAAAACTGAACAAACTGCTACTTTAAAAGATGTGAAAATGTATCTGAAATAATCCAGGATATTTTCTGATTTAATGTAAACTCTCATGTCTAGCCTAAAAAAACAATACTGCATTTCCATTAATTTATCCTATTGTATAGCTGTACAATTAATCATTAAAAGATTGTGATCTCGATTCAAATACCCATGTGATCTTTTACTGAAATGAAACCCTCCATTGACAATCCATACAAATGAGACAAGATCACTTTATATAATGAACAGATTGAATTTAGGCTTTTATTCATATATAAACATTTATCAACGCACACATCTGATAAGGTAAATGAAAGCTCAAGCATGAGAACCAATGAGGTTCATTCTCATGTTACGCAGCACGTTTGAGCTTCAGGAATGTTCTCACGCTTCAAGCAGGTTCAGTTGAGCTTCTGTTCAGATGAGATTAATAATACAAAATAAAATTAAAATAATATAATATTGTTGCAGTCTAGCTACACTAGTGATTGGTGTTTGAAATATGTAGAAATAGTAAATGACTACAAAACTAGTGAATTTGTAAGTTAGGGGAAAAAATAGGCTTGAAGGTTTGTTTTTTTTTCCTTTTAAGTTTCCAAGCATTTGGTTAAACACACGTTTCATTTGCAAGAAAATAACAGAATCTAATTTTTGCAAATTAAAACATTTATATGTAGTTTCAAATCTGATTCTGGTTGTACCTAGGATAGTTAAGTCCACTAAAGGAGGACTGTTTTCACATTTGGCTCTGAAACTCTGGAATAGCCTTCCTGATAATGTTCGGGGCTCAGACTCGCTCACCCAGTTTAAATCCAGATTAAAGACGCATCTCTTTAGCCAAGCTTTCACATAATGCATCTCATACCAGATCAACTTGCACATGACTGTCTTTGCTTAATGTTATGAACAGTAGCTACGCTAATTATTCTCCATTTGCTTTTCTGTTTTACCTTGGGACACCCGCCCAAAGGTGACTAGAGAGGACATCAGCTTCAGTTTGGATCCAGCCTCTTAAGAAGACCTCAGATGACCAACACTTATGAAGAGACGGCGCCAGCTCCTGCGAGGACTTCAGAAGACGCAATCATCTGGATCAATCATGCACATTGCCCAATTTCTATATTCTAATCCTATTGTTAATGTAATTCATTTTTCCAGGAGCTCATTGCTTCTACCTTCAGTTAAACTGCTAACAGTGATTGTAAATTAATTGCCTAAATTATAACATTATTTGCTAACTGCATTCTTTAAATTGTGATGTTGACATGCATTCTCTGTAAAGCTGCTTTGAAATTATATGTATCGTGAAAAGCGTTATACAAATAAATGTGAATTGAAATGAATTGATTTGGAAATTCACCTCAGAAATGCAAAAAAACATTTAGTTTTTTAGTTTTTTTTTTTAAATGCAACAAACTATGAAACAAAGGGGAAAAAAGAGACAGGACTGAGCTTTTAAATTGCCTGATAAATGTATAATCAGCATTTTAATAGCAACAACAAACAAAGGTTCAAAAGCACATATAGTAACATCAGTCGGCAAATGTTAACCAATTCATTTTACTGGTTATATTTGGTTACAGCCGCCCAGCCTGTGTTGAAGCGGATCCAGTCGAAATAATGTGCCACTTTAGTGTAGACACCAGGATAATTGGCTTGGCCACATTTATCACCCCAGCTCACTATTCCCCACACATACGACACGCCAGACGCATCTTTACACACCAGCGGCCCTCCGGAGTCACCCTGACACGAGTCCACCTTCCCCTCCAGGTCACCTGACATAGAGCACAGCCAATGAGAAGAGTCACCAAGCACATTCTACAAGGCTTAAACATTAATTACAGAAATACAGGCCAACAGTACAATCTTTAAAATCTTGTAAAATCTTTACGAAATGCTTTGCTACTTATCTGCTCATTTACACTGAAAAAAATATTGCTTTGCAACATTTTCGCTCAGAAATTGCTAGCAAATTTGACATAAAATTACAAAGAAAAGTCAGGGTAACACATTTAATTGAATGTGAATTTTTTGTCCAGTTTCCTGATAAGGAATCTTGTATTTTCACAATGATTCTGATAGCATGTGAAGGCAGCATTATATGTTGCGTATGATCAAACATTTTAGTGTTTAGTCAAACACAAACACACACACATACCTGCACACTCCATTCCAGGGAGGAAACGGTCCTTGTAATAATTCTTGCAGTCACCAATAATCGTCACATTTGCCCATTTTAGAGTTGCCTGTGACATCCCCGCTTCAAACAAACAGACATAGAGACAATAAAACTCCAACCGTAACCCCACTGGAGTAAAAGAACTCAATCTAAAAGCCTGTTCACATCAATAATGATAACTATATCAGCATCCACATGAGTGGACAACACCAATCTGATTATTGTAAGTGTTACTCCTCTACCCAGGTCCTACTCGCCTCGCTCTGTGCGGGCCTCGAACCTGGGTTTCTGGCGTGGGAATCAGACGCTCTAACAAGTAGGCTAAAGGCTGCAACTTCAAGTTGCTAGAGCACCTCTTGAGATCAGAGGAGTGAGGTTTACTCACACAGCGACTACTAGCTGGCCTCCGTTATACTCACCCCCTTAAACCTCACTCCCATCTGGGTCACGGCACCAATATAGCCCCTCTAGTTCGCACCTGCCCGCTTCAAGCGGGACACAAACCCGGGCCTGGCGTGCATGGAAGTCGGACGCTCTAACAAAGATGCTAAAGGCTGCAACCTCTAGCGTCAGCCGCTAGAGCGCCTCTTGAGATCAGAGGAGTGAGGTTTACTCGCACAGCGGGTACTAGCCGGCCTCCGTTACATAAGCATGGTGCAGTTTTGTCGTCTTTTGCTTTAAATGATCAAGCTCTTTAAAGCAGAATGGATTCTGATTGGCCATCAGTGTTTTTATCAGTCATAAGCTGGAAACTAATAGTTCTGAAAGACAGTGCTATCATTCCTCTGTGTCGTTATCGTTGTAGTAGTGGTGTGGACTCTGCTATGCTTTTATATTTAGAGAGATTTTTAGAACTATTATCATTATCGTCCTTGGTGTGAACAGGCCTTAAAGTCACCATGAAATCTTTTTTATTATTATTAAACACAGCAGTGCTTGCAAAAGACATGACTTGCATATGAAATCAACAGTTTTTTTCTCTCTCTTTGATCACTTCATGTGTGAATATAGGGTACTGGAAAGAAACATAATTTATTAAAACTAAACCTATAAAATGATCCCATGATGGAACCCATTAAGGGTTTTATATATGAAGTGCCTGATGGAGCCCTTTAAGGTAGCGATGCACTGATGTATTTTTTTCACTAATAGCCATTGGCCGATTGTCCTGTCAATCAAAAGGGGGTGGAAAAACGTGTTGGACTGCGACTAATACTGTCTTTGAAGAAAATCTCTTGTGTGTTGAATTTAGGGCTGTCAAAGGTAAATATTGAGTAGTAGAGTAATTGGCTATTGGAGAAATATAGCATCTGTGCATCTCTAACTTTAAGGTTCCCTAGAGAAGCTTAGACCCGAACCTCTGTCGCGGCCCCAGCCGGAGATGGTGCAGGTGTCGTTGGGCTGGAACTGTTGGGTGGACCAGGGCACGCAGACGGATCGGACAGCGGGGTTGTCCTGCATGCACTTGTCCGAAAGATTCAGCTCCTCTAGCTGCACCAAAGCGATGTCGTTGGCGTAGGTTTGTGGGTCATATTCATGATGGATGATGATGTTCTTCACTGGGATGCTGTCGGTCGTCGACTGCTTGCGATGCTTCTTCCAGAGGGAGAACTTGATCCGGTAGGACTTTGGTTTGGGCCTACAGACACGCATATTCACAACTGTTTCTCAGTAGCTGTTCTGGTCAGGCTGATCAAAATGTGTGCTGATTGGTTGTACCTGACGCAGTGGGCGGCGGTCAAAACCCAGCAGCCACCCAGATACGCCCCTCCACAGTGGATTGAGCCTTCGTCCTGTATGGCCACCTGCCACTGTATCTGAGTCTGTAGGGGCAAAGGTCACACACAGAGGTCAAACCAAAACAAAGAGGCATTTTACATTTCATTATGTGCTGCCTAGTGAAATTTTGTCAGTTTACTACATTGTTGACATTGTACCAGCTAACAGGCGACATTCTCAGAACGTTCTGACAAACATTCTCCTAGTATTTGTTTAAAGATCAGGCATAACATTATGACCACATTCCTAATATTGTGTTGGTCCCAAAACAGCCCTGACCCGTGGAGGCATGGACTCCTCTAGACCCCTGAAGGTGTGCTGTGGTATCTGCACCAAGATGTTAGCAGCAGATCCTTTAAGTCCTGTAAGTTGTAAGGGTGGAGTCTCCATGGATCGGACTTGTTTGTTCAGCACATCCCACAGATGCTCGATTGCATTGAGATCTGGGGAATTTGGAGGTCAAGTCAACACCTCAAACTTGTTGTGCTCCTCAAACCATTCCTCAACCATTTTTGCTTTGTGTCGGGAGCATTATCCTGCTGAAAGAGCCACAGCCACCAGGGAATACCGTTTCCATGAAAGGCTGTACATGGTCTGAACAATGCTTAGGTAGGTGGTACGTGTCAAAGTAACATCCACATGTATGGCAGAAATAATGTTTTTGTGCTTATGTTTTGAGAACATTATTAAAGACCAGATAAGTTTGAACGAATGTTCTATTAATGTTACTGGAAGAACGTTTGTTCATAACTTTGAGAGAACCTTGCCAGAACGTTCTATGAGAACATTAGTTGGGTCAATATGTGTTCAGTTGTAAAACCATTTTAAAACCTATTGAAACAGATTTGTGTCACTTTGCACCAAAACAGATTGTATATATCTTTATATGTGGATGGTTACGTGTTTGCATAGTATATAAAACACTCCTCAATCATGATCAGAAGCTTGTATGCTTTATCAACCAGATTAAAGTTTAAGTTCTTTGGCAATCTGGTGTCTTGCACCTCTTTTTAAAAGATGAGATTGGCTAGAAGGCAGGAACCACAATATATATCATCATACTGCCCTGCCCTGGTGTTTCTGAAGTTTGCTTTTTTAATACTGACCGGTAAGGCCTCCTCTCCTCCTACTAAACGTTTCCTGCGTGAATGGGAAGTCGTATCGTCCTTTTGTTTGTACTCATACTTCATATTGGGAATGCCACACTCCAGCTGGCTCTCGGCAGATGAACGTATGCTTTTGATCTCTGGAACAATGTGACATAGCAGATGTGTTGATTCAACCATGTGAATCCTGTGGAGACACTCCAGACACAAACTACAACTGCTAAACATTTGACATTTGCCCAGCTAACAAAAATAAAGAATGTTTTGCTAACATTCTTATTAAACGTTATTTCAGAATGTTCACTGAACTTTCAAAATGTCCAGTTTTTTAAATGTTTTAAAATCCTTTTTTTTTTTTTTCTTGATAATATGAACGTTAAGGGAACATTCCATTATATCATTCTTCAAACATTATGTTACTTTTGAATATTCTCTGAACGTTTTGAAAGTATTAACAATTAAAAAAACGTTAGATGAACATCCAACTAAAACATTTCAGGAAAAAACGCTCAAATAATGTTTTGTGCTAACATTTTGAGAACATTATTTAAGACCAGATAATTCTGAACTAACGTTCTATTAATGTTACCGAAGAACGTTTGTTCATAACTTTGAGAGAACCTGGCCAGAACATTCCCTGTTATCTGTGAAATCAGATCATGAAGAGTCTCTTCTAGAGGTTTTTGTTTGCTGAAGTGTCAGACATTGGATGTTCAGTTTCATTTGAGTTTGTTCTCACCAGACATTGGATCAGAAAACAAGTCTGTCTGATTTTTCTCTAATGGTTTGTCATTTTCTGAAACACAAAGAAAAGAAAAGGCAGTTATTCTGTTACAAAAATGCTTCTAACATGTTTGAAGTCTGCAAGTATGACTGACTGAACCTTCATTGGTTGGGATTCCTATGGAAGCTTGTTTTGTCCACGGAATAAAAAATAAAAAAGGTGAGATATAAACTTGCATTTGCAAGAAGAAAGTCTGAATTTTGAGATAAAGTCTTAATTACCTTTTTTATTCTTTTATTCAGTTTCCATAAGATTCCAGCAACACAGAACCACATGAACCAATTTGCAAACTGCTGAATTCATAACAAAGGACCACCAGACAGCGCAAAGAGAAATTAGTTGTGGTGCTCAATGAAGGTCAAATAAGTAGAAGCATTTTGTAAAATATATCTCAATCACAGACACATTCAGATGGGTTTTGATTTCTCAGAGGATGGCAGGGCTGAAAAACAGTAAGTCATTTGAACCATAATTGCTCATATATTACTTATAAATCGAATTGTGTGAAGAAAACACAGATGTGGTTTGAATGTTTTGAAATGTTGCAATTGAATTCACAAAGTGTTCTCGCCTCAGGCAATCTAGTCCTGTCTGAGTAGGACTTTTGATGACTCTGAAGATGAAAATAAATGAGACGCTCTTTCTGGAACTGATTCCTGAAGCAGTAATGAAATAAATTCACTGACCATCCAGTTCATCTTCTCCTCCCAGACAGTCCCTGATTCCATCTCGGACGGCGTGACGAGGAATACAGACGTCCGACTTACAGTGGAACGCTTCGCTTTCTTTATCACAGCCTTCACACAACAAAAACGGTAATATTAGGATAGTCATGAGTTTGATACTGTGTTTTAAGACAATACATAAGGCATTCTTAGATTTTGATTATTATGAACACAATTACAAATGTAATGCACTTGATTAAAAAATAAATAGTACTTTATTTATTTAGAAACAGCGAACAACAGATGGATTGTGGAAAACAGGAAGAGGAATGATGATGTCACAGACAGAAGCAGGAAGTAGAGACTCACTTTGGCAGCACATCTCGTCACTGTTGTCTCCACAGTCATCAACACCATCGCAGGGTTTTCCTTTGCTTAAACACTTCCCGTTCACACAGAGGAACTTCCTACATTCGCCTACACAGAGAGTGTGTGCGACGTGTCAGCAGATTATAACTCAACGTGAATTTACATTAAACGATACCTTTTGTTCTATTGGGGTAAATCATGCAGTAACATAGTTGCACAGAAAATAATGCTTACCTTTTCAATAAAAATAAAAAAAACTCTGCTGAAGATGCATATTAAGTCACTTTTATGTTAAATAATAGTTAGATAATAACTATGGAAGCTTGTTTTCACCATGGAATAAATTTTTTTTTAAAGGAAATTCATACTTTATAACTCATAATTGCAAGTTTATATCTCAAAATTCTGAGAAAAAAGTGGCTTTATTTTTTGCACTTCTGAGATTATAACTTGCAGCTGTGACATAATTTTGAGTTTTAAACATTGCAATTGTGAGAAAAACATTTTTTCTGTGTTGGAAATAAGCTTCCATATAGATAACGTTTCGGTTACTAATGTAACTTTGCTTCCCTGAGATAATGGGAATGAACATTGCACCTGTTTTTGATGACGCTATGGGGAAACTGATTCTCTAAATACTGAAGCCTGATTGGATCACGTCTGTGCACCTGCACTGACAAATGGCCTTTCAGCCCACCAAAACGGGCAGAGCCGACTGCCTATACAAGTCCCGCTGGATGCCATATCCTCAGAATCTGTCGACTGAAGAGCAGCAAGCGGCAACACATGCGTGAGCATAGTACTCGTTTCCGCTGTCTCAAGGAACTGAGGTTACATTAGTGTAACTGGTCCTACTCAACCAGGGTGGGATGTGGGTGCGCTAACAAGGACACTAAAGACCGTAGCCAATAGCATCAGCCGCTAGCATCAGCCGCTAGCGTCAGTCGCTAGCGCACCGCTCAAGGCCAAGGGAGTGAGGTTTACACGCACAGTTCTTACTGGCCTACGTCCATTACACTCACCCCCCTAAAGCCCCGGGTATACTTCACTTTCCGCGCCCGGATGTGTCTCGCGCGCAGTCGCGCATCTTTCAAAGTATACTAAACCACGGATGCACGCGGATGACCGAGTTCGACACATGCACAGTACAATTTTTTTTCTATAATTTTACCAGTCATTGTGCATCCAAAATAGTGCATCCACCATTGCAACATAGTTCAGAAGATACACCAAGAGAACAGGAATCAAAAACAATGGAGAAAGCATGCTTCTGAGTTTACTCGTCTTGTTTTTGAATCGCTCTTTACACACTCTTCTTTGACGACTGCACATTGCTCAAAATTTGGGCTTCATGCGAATGGGGTACCAAAGTATACCCGGGGCTTAAACCTCACTCCCATCCAGGTCACGGCACCAAATGCAATCGGTCCTACTTGACCTGCTCTGAGCGGGACTCAAACTGGTGTCTCCAGGGTGGGAGGTGTGTGCGGTAACAATGCCACTTAAGACCGCAGCCGCTAGCGTGCCTCTTGAGGCCAGGGGAGTGAGTTTTACACGCACAGCTCTTACTAACCTAAGTCCGATACACTAGTAACTGGAACATTCCCTTTCAATATGGTTCTCTCGCATTGCGCTATGGGGAACAAATCCAATGGCGCCATGCTACGAGTGCAGAATAAAAACTCGGGACTTCAAGGCTGGAGATCTGTGAGGCATGGTACTTTAATTGGACAGGACCCTTCAGGGGCCAGGGACTAGTTTTAAACAGACAAAAGCCGTACTTGTAGAGCAGGGACGTCTAGGTTATAAAACCTGGCAAAGGTGGACGGTGAGGACCAGTCGGCTGCTGCACAGATGTCACCAATGGACACCCCACTTGACCATGCCCAGGAGGAGGCTATTCCCCTGGTGGAGTGGCCCTTCACTCCTACAGGACACTGCAAGCCTATGCAACTATAGGCCAGTGCTATTGCGTCCACTGTCCAATGAGTCTCTGCTTCAGGACTGACAGAGCGAAGCACTCAAACAGCTGCTCTGATTGCTGGAACTGGCTAGAGCACTCGATATGTTAGGGTTAGGGTTAGACCCCTTGGGTCTGTAGCCTCGTCTTGGTTTAAAGACGACTTCACTGTCACTGGGTACAAACTCAAGACAAGACGCGCTCACTAGCCTGACTGATCCTAGTGTGCGCCGGATGGCCGAAGGGGAGAAGCACCGAGCAGTGCCACTAATCCGCTGCTGAGGCTTGTTCTCACGGCGAGCAGGAAGGCTTCTTTTCTTCTTTTGATTCAGCGAGGAGATCATCTTTGCACTTGAAGGAGAAAGATTCTGATGATATGGCATCGAGCGCAAATTATATAGGCAGTTTTGGCAGGCTGAAATTCCATTAGTCTGTTCAGGTGCACAGATGTGATCCAGTCAGGTTTCAGCATTCAGAGAAACTGAACTGAACTTGTGCCTCTTCTAAAAAATTATGGGACACCAAAGTGGCAAAAGTCTTCATTTTCTTTAAGCAAAATATCTTATTTTGTACAATTTCAAGAAAATGAAAAGAATAAAAGATATTAAAGTTTGCTTGAAGAAAACAAAGAACACTATTGTGAAATATTTGTGTGAAGTGCCAAATGCACTCGCTCATTAAGTAGGATGTTAATTTTCTTCAGATAAAACGATGAGTACATCTAGAGGAAAAAGCACCTTTGGGTTCATTATAACAATTTGCGATGGCCACAGTGTTTTTTGTGATTGGCTGGGGATTATAGATGGTGCACTCCGCCAATGAGAGCTCAGATCCCGTGCAGCGAACACTCATACACTCCGTTGGCCATTCAAGATCTTTGTCAAGAAACTTTTTTTTAGTCACTGCCGCCGCTGCTGCTCCTCTGAGACACAGACAAAGCAGGAAAAGCAATCAGTACATGTTGAGTCGAGAGGAAGGCTTGTGTGTAGTGATGTGTTGGGTGTGTTTACCTGGCGACGTTCAGAGGGTTTCGACAAACAACATTAGCTGCAGCCATATTCCAGTCCCTGCCACATACAAACGTTTTTCCAAACCTTGAGTTTATCATGACCACTTTATGAGAGCCAGAGTCCTCCACAGTTGCTTCCACCTTCTCTTCCGCTGGACACAAACATGTGCAAACAGGTGAGGACTTTATAACCACACACTAATCACCTGACATATTTTTGAGTTGTCAGAAATACTGTGCTAGGAAATTGTGTGATTATTTGTCATTTACGGTCATGAACAAAGTTTCAACTCTCTGTGACTGTGTAATGTGCGTACAAAATTTCTATTATTATTGTGATGTTAGCAAAAAAAAAACACTTTTATTTAAAGTAATGTATGCGCATTAAAGGTATACATTTTTTATCAGTTTATGCACGTAAATTTTGCTGGGAATAAACCCATGATCCACGTTCGTTTGGGTAATGTGTGAGAAGTATTAATGTTAGGTTTACTGTTTTTACATGATTTTTTATTTGTTGTTTTTCATAGTGTCATTTTTGAGGAATGGTATTAAATCCAATTAGGATCAATTTGACCTGGAAAATACCAATTGTACCCACAAGTTTAACATAATACAAGTGTTTAAAAATAATTATCCCATTTAGATCTGATCAAGCTGATGTCAAAAGAGAGCCTCAAAAAATGTTTTACTCTCCATTCAAGTTCTTGAAAGCATTTAGGCTTTGATACAGTAAATGTTTTTCTAAAGAACCTAGAAACCAATGGATTGATCTGAAGAACCTATGAAGAAACGTTTGTTTAACTCCAAAGAACAAGCAACTACACAGTAAAAACGGTTCTTCCTCCATTCAGTTCAGTCATGTCTTGCACATTCAAAGAAGATTCAGAAATAAGTCCTCACCTCTGCAGTCTGTGCTCATGTGAGAAAAAATGGGCCTGTTGGATCTGCAGGAGATGGCTTTGGCCTGACACATGGAGTAATACTCAGGTCCGTCCAGCGTACATGCGCGGTTAACCTGCCGTGGACACTTGTACGGCATCTTACAGACGCACTGTCCCGCGATACATCGCCTCCATGGTGGACAGAACACTTTCGCGCAAGACAGCCGTGTGTAATTCTGATGCAGACATTGGGGGATGACCAAGGAATCACCATCAGGTTCCTTTGAGGCTTTGGGTTCTTCTGTTTTTTTGGCAGTTTGGGGTTTTGGTGTTGCCAATGGTACGTCATGTGACTCTAGTTCAGCCTTTGATGGTTCCTTTGTTGACTGTGATTCCAAGTCTGATTCTGGATCTGAATTTGTTACTCCATCAAAAATGGCATCAGTTTGTTCCTCTGTCTTTTCATCTGTGTGTTTTTCTAAGATTGGATCCGGTTTGTCTTTTGAGTCTGTTTTCTCCACCAAAACTTGTTTTTGCTCTAAGTTTGGATCATTTATTTGCACGTTATGTTGTAGGATTCGGTGTTGGTGTGCGTCGGGCTCTGATTGTTCCTCCAGAGTCTAATAAGATAAAATAAACTTTAATTAAATGTCAAACGTACATCAATCTATTAACTATGGAAGCTTGTTTTTGCCACAGAATAAAAAATAAAAAAGGTAATTGCGACTTTTTATCTCACAATTCAGAAATTTTTCTCAGAGTTTTTACATCATAATTGTAATTTATAAAAAAACATCATAATTTCAAATTCACATATCGCAGTTTTGACATTTTCTCAGAATCGTAAGAAAAATGTCAGAATTGAGAGATAGAGTGGCATTTACCTTTTTTATTCTGTGGCGGAAACCATCTTCCATAATTAACATATTAATGTAGTTGAATAAATAATAACAGTAATGTGCCATCAATCTGAATGATGTTAACACTATTAATACTGTAGGAAAATGAACATGACAGAAAAGATTAAATCGATTAAAAGAAGATTAAAAGAGTAAAAACAGCATGAGATTAATTTGTCTGCTAGTAGTTTGATAAATCACATTTGAAACAAATAGCAGAAGTAAAGAAAAAAGCAGATAAAACATGAACATAAGAAGGTGAGCTGAATTTCATCAGAGTGAGAGTTGCAAAATACAACATTCTGCAACAATTTAGCAACATGTTGATGAAACAGATAAAAGCGTCCATCCTGAAAACAAAACTCTGATGCTGAATGTTTTCTTACAAATGTGAATCACACCGTCACATACAATTAAAAATAACATGAAGTTACTTTTATCATGGATCTTCTGTTATGAATCTAACATTTCTATTATATTTTTTTTTTTTTTTTTATCAGTATTATAACATGAAGAGTGTCATTTCTGCTCTAGGGTAAGGGTTAGCAACTCCAAATACGTAAAATAATGACTGTTTTTGCACAAGACATTACAGAAGCACACTTGATTGAATTCTCATTATTTTTTGTTTTAAAATTGATTTCATATGATGGGACGAAAGAAAGAAACTTACGGCGGTCTGGAAGAGAAGACACATGAAGATAAAAACAACGAGGACCCTCATGACTCCTGCAGCTGTTTCTGTGTTCTGCTCTTTGTCCCGTCAGCTCAGCAGACGCACTTCAATCAAATCATTAACCGCTGTCAATAGAAGCCTGACATCAGACTGAATCAGACAGTGAAGGAGGAGAAAAACACCAGTGGGAGGAGAAACACAGCTGCTTCTGCCCGGAAAGGTCACAGCTGTAAGTTTATTGACACTTCAATGATGTGTAAATGTTATATGGGTCAATGCCATGATATGCATATTTTTGTGTCAAAGTGCATTATTTCCTTTTAAAAGAATTTGATAAATTCATGATGTATCACTTCATGTTTTAAAACCTATTTAGATTAAATTAATTTTCAGAACATTCAAAAAATAAATATTATTTTATGTTTTGGCATCTTAAACCCTCAAAATGTCAGGTGGCACAACCATCTGCACAAATGCACAGACTAAGAAAACTACTTAAAATGGGGTTTTAATAATAAGAAATTCAAAATAAATAAAATGGCATAATTTTATGCTAGAAACCTTTCATATAACCAAATTCTACAAATATCAATCGTTTTAAAGCTGTTGAGATAATTGAAAAACATTTGTCTGGTAATTTGTATATTCTCAAATGTCAGGGTGGCACAACTGCAAACATGTAATAAAAACAGCTACTTTCAAGTATGGGTAGTTTGGTGCACTTTCCATGTCAGGTGGTGCAGCCGAAGTAAAACTAAGAAAATACCATTTTATCATAAACTTTTTTATTGTATTTTAAAATTCTATGTATGAACTTGTTAGCATAGGTAAACGCTAATACAGGCATCCAAGTAGAAGCCTGTTTGATGTAAAATTAGTTGCAAAAGTCAGGTGGTGCAACCAGGAAGTCAGGTGGTTCAGCTGCACTGAATGTCCCTATATGAAATAAAAAACATTATTTAAGCTAAATAAATAATACATTTAAGCTAGGAATGTCTATTATTATCCAATGTAAAAAGTATATGTACACAAAAAGTCTAAAACACTTGATTTGTATTTTATTTTTATACGTAACTGATATGAAAAAATCCAATATTCAGCGTATTCCTTGTCATTATTAATGTTGTCAGGTGGCACAACTGATATTCATCAGGTGGTGCAACCGTATAAATTCTTGATTTAAACCAACAAATAATAGGTCAACATGAACAAATGTCTGAAAACTAGATTGTGAATAGCTAGTGAATTGAATGCATTTACAGTTATACTTTACTTTACAGTAACCTGTCATGTGCATGTCACTGAATATATCATGTTGAATGAGGAACATTCATCGATTGCACAATGATATTATTTGCACATAAATGCAAAAGTATTTCTCAATCTAAACCACCAGAAGTAACAGAGGTACGCATGTATTTTACAGTTTCATAAAAAAATGCGCAGAACTTATCAGAAACCTGAGGTTTATTAAGACAGTAAATAAACATTCATTGAGTTCGTTTAATTATTAACTCAACTATTATTATTAACTAGAGTCTCAAACAAAACGTACACCTCTGGACTGAGCGGATATCAAAGTACAGTAAGAATTTAAACCGTATTAAAACAGCTAAATTGTGTATTCAAAGAGTCAGAAATAACATGAAACTTTGATTCATAGACAGATGTTTGTTAATTACATGAATGTTAATGATTGAATTTCAGATTGTGTTTCCCAAAATTAACATCAGCCTCAATCCAGCAAATTTCTTTAACAAAGTTTTACACATCAGATCTTCATAATGAATAATGAATCTTACATATGCTAAATTAATACATAAATGTTTCCAACCACTGCAATGGAAGCAAGCTTAATATAAAACTAACCCACCAAAATTGGTGATTATTTTTACTGATTTTCCAAACTACAAAAAAAAAAACAACTTTGTCCTAAACCACTAAATATTTTGTAGTGCATTTTTATAATAATTAAATTTATTTTTTTTTTTACCTATATTGTGATAGCAGCTTGATAAAGGTATTAACTAAAGGTTTACTCCACATGTAAAAATGACAAAACTTGTAAGCAATGACATTGTCATATTCTTACATTTAAGTTGTGCAAATGAACAGAAAAAAAGAAAGATGAACACACTGGTGCAGAAAAACGTTTCTTTTGAAATTGAACATTAAAAACTCCAGACACTGTAAACAGCAGGAACAGAAGACACTGGAGAGGAATCACACTAAAAAACACAGATCAGACCAAAATACTGCTTAAAAGAGCAAATAAAACTCTAAGAGAAACAAATAACAGCATTCTAATCCTGCCAGAATGATCTTGTGTCCAAACACAACCATGATCGCAAGTCATGTGAGCTGAAACCACAAACAGACCTACAAATGGTCCGACGCCAATAAACAGATAATATATTTATAAATCGATACTGTTTGATTAGAATGATTGATTGTGTAAGTGCAAATATGTAGTTATGTAAGCTCTTTGGTAATTAACACGCAGGTTCCCAACTAACAAAATAATAATGTTTTACTAACGTTTCCATTAAGTTATGAAAACATTAATCAATTCAGTTTTTGAACAATTCTATACAGCCCTATATTCATTTAACCCTTCCGAACTTTACTCTTTTTTTCATTACAATACCCCAAATTCACAAAGTGCTTTACAATAAAAAAAACAAATAAGATAAATAAACACAAATGTACTCTACAAAACATATGAAAACCCTTTTGTTTCCATTGTTTCATGTTCCATTGTTTTATGAATACCAGTACAAGGTGCTCCCCTTCAGGCTATCCCTGTCACCCCACGTCTTTACGAAGGTCATAGGTTCACATCAACTCTCTTGAAGACTGGCCTATTCAGGCCAACTCGAGATCAGTTGTTCGAACACAGGGACCTGGTGCTCAGACACCTCAGCCATCTGGGGCTTCAGGCCAACTGGGAAATGACTCTCCCCGATCTCTTTTCTCAGTATGGAGTTATGATTTCAGAGGCTCCTGGGGCATATGGCATCTGCAGTCATGCTCCTCATATTGCTTCATATGAGATCACTTCAGCACTGGCTACACGACCGAGTCCCGAGATGGGCATGGCACTGTGGCACGCTCCAGGTGACCATCACTCTGCCTTGCCGCCAAGCTTTCAGCCCATGGTCAGACCTTGCTATTCTATGGGCCGGGGTGCCCATAGAACAAGTGTCCAGGCATGTTGTTGTTGCTGGTTTCGACCGTTGCCACTCGACACATCCCACTGATAGTTGTTCTACTCCCTGACCAAAGGGACCCTCAGCACAGACGCACTGGCACACAACTGGCCCCGGGGTCTACACAAGTATGCGTTTCCCCCAGTGAACCTACTCGCACAGACCCTGTGCAAGGTCAGGGAGGATGAAGAGCTGGTCTTCCTGGTTGCACCGTATTGGCCTACCCAGACCTGTTTCCCAGAACAACCCCTCCCTGGCAGATTCCCTTGAGGAAATACCTTCTTTCTCAGGGACGGGGCACCATATGGCACCTGCCTCCAGATCTCTGGAACCTCCACGTGTGGTCTCTGGATGGGACAACTTGGTGGACATGATCACTTTAGCTAGAGTCCCCTCTACGAGGCATGCTTATGCTTTGAAGTGGGACCTGTTTGTCCTTCAAGATGGGTTTGAGCAAAGGCTTTCTCCCTCCTCCCTCCACATCCTGACATAAACATGATCTGATCATCAGATTCCTGAGAGGTGTGGAGAGATTTTGCCTTATTCCCTTTCTTGGGACCTCTCTCTGATCCTGACCAGTAATAATAAAAATATTATTAATAAAAATAATAAACTAAATTAGACTAAAATCAATATAAAAAAATCAAAATAGATTTACCAACTGACCCAGGTATCACGCCAAGTAAACTCCTGAGGCTCAATTCATTTCTTTCCTCTATTCTCACTGGTTAAAATTGTTTTTTAATGATTTCAGTTGACGCCACTGTAACGTAACATATTAAAGTATCACAAGATCAACAGCTGTCTTTCTGGAGTCAAAGGCAAACAGCGCAAACACGTTCTTTGTTGCCCATAACGTGGATGAGTTTGAAACACTGTCACAGTCACCAGCTCAGTACCTATCTGCACTACATTTCCCTCCTGATCCACACCTGCACCCAGTCAGCCATCATCACACCTACCACAGATCATCACCTGAGTTCGGATCACCTGCACCTGTGCACCCTCATCAACACTGCCTTCATATGCCACCATTCCCTTCTGCTCACTAACGGTGTCTCATTTAATTTAATTTCATTTCATTTCGAAGGCTGCATCATCCAGAGGACGCATCCTGTGAAGTGTCCTTAACCAGAATTAAACATGACGTCCTTCGTAGGACACATGGGCAGGAAAGGAAACAGGACGTATCACGTTGCTATGCCAATACGTTCATGGCAGCGGCGTTGCGCTCTCAGCAAATTAATGAAAATTATGCAGCAGCGAAGGATACACCTCAGTCACATTCGGAGTGTCCTACTTACTTTTCTGAAATTATACAGCCTCAATGATGTATGCAACCTTCGAATGCGACCTCTGGAGGACACAGCCTTCGAAATGAGACACAGCTGCTGTCTAGTCTTGTCAACAACAAGCTCCACAACCCTACCCATTAGACTCACCTGAGTAACCTACCTGCTGTTCCAGATCTGTCTTCTGTTCCCTTCGTCATCCCTGGATCCTCTGCTCAGCCACACCACCACCACTGCACCTGCAGAAGAGTCACTATATTCACCAGCTAAGTCTTCGATCAACATTCATCCAAGTCTCATATCCTTACACGTTTGCATTCCTGCTCTGCTTAACCCATTACCCACAATAAAGCCTTGTTGTTTGTACTTGCCTCGTCTGTTTTCTTCTGTTTATGACAGAAGACCAGACCTCAAAAAGAAAAGGAAGGATGAGCTGGGAACTTGCTGGCGGATTGTGGCGGTGTCCCAAGTCCACTCCAGTGTCGGCTCCAGCCCCTGAGTCCACTCCAGTGTCGGCTCCAGCCCCTGAGTCCACTTCAGTGTCGGTTCCAGCCCGAGTCTGCTCCAGAGCCCACTTCAGTCCCTGAGCTCGCTCCAATCCCTGAGTCCACTCCAGTGTCAGCTCCAGTCCCTAAGCCCGCTCCAGTCCCAGAACTCAGCCCAGTGCTTGCTCTGATCCCAGAGAGCATTGCCCCTATTGGCACTAGCATTGGTGTGTGTCTGGGCCATACAGACTGCGGCTCCAGCCCATGAACCGACCTTAGAGTTATCTTCACCCCACGAGCCCACTATAGAGTCCTTTCCAGCCCAGAAACCCAGAGCTCTTCCAAATAAATTTTTTGGCTATCCGTCTGGGCTACATTGGCAAAGCCAAGAAGGCACCTGCACTGCTATGGGCTCCTGAGCCACCTGCACCCCCATGGACCCCAAAACCGCCTGCACCACCATGGCTTCCTGAACTGCCAGCTCCACCCTGGCCCCCTGAACTTTCGGCACCACCCTGGTTCTCTGAACTACCCGTACCATCCTGGAGATGACCTGCCCTCATCAGCCTGGTTACCTGTCACGACTCCAGGACGCCCTTCCTCCCTCCTTGGTTGAGCTATCTACAGCTTGTGGACATGCCGACTGGGAGGGGGGAGTACTGTCACAGTCAACAGCACAGTCACAAGCTCAGTACCCATCTGCACTACATTTCTCAGCATCCCTCCTGATCCACACCTGCACCCAGTCAGCCATTATCACATCTGCCACAAATCATCACCTGCACCTGTGCACCCTCATCAACACTGCCTTTATATGCCACCTCTTCTCTTCTCCTCACTGTCTGGTCTCATCAACGACAAGCTTCACAACCCTACCCTTTAGACTCATCTGAGTAACTTACTTGCTGTTCCTGATCTGTCTTCTGTTCCCTTCGTCATCTCCCGGAATCCTCTGCTTAGCCACACCACCACCACAACACCTGCACAAGAGACACTGTATTCACCAGCCAAGTCTTCAATCAACATTCATCCAAGTCTCATATCCTTACCTGTTTGCATTCCTGCTCTGCTTAGCCCATTACCCACAATAAAGCCTTGTTGTTTGCATCACCTCATCTGTCCTTTTCTGTTTAACACACTGCTACTTTTACATGTATAATGATTACAAGAATATATTCCAGTCTATAATTTAAATTCAGCCAAAATCTTTATATCTTCTGTATCTGATTTTTACAATGACATGAAGGTGAGTAGTTTTTATTTTTGATAAAACAATCCCATTCAATTTGATGAAGACAAGTCACATAGGTTGCAGATGAGATTAATAATACTATATACAATAATATTAGAATATTGTAAAATGTATTCTGGCCATCTGATCATCAAATGGATGAATAGCACCAAGCAAACTTTTGTGCCTGGGTGGCAATTGATTCTTCCTGAAAATTAAATTTTATTTTTATAGAATTCTCAATGTTTGAAATATGTAGAAACAGTAAATGACTACAAAACTACACTAATTTTATCAGTGTATAAGAAATTTGGCTTGAAGTGGCTTTTTAAGTGTTTTTTTTCCAAGCAGAAGGTTATAAAACAGGTTTTTTTTATGTGATTACAGGATATATGTGTCACAGTTCCCGTGTATCCCGGACTCCATTTCCCATGATCCTCCTGTTTCCACACCTGCACTCACTTCCCTCGTCTTCTCCCCATCATCACGGATCACCTGCACTCCCCATATAATGGACTCACTCCCTTCACTCCCTGTCTGTTCCTAATGTTATATAGTCTGTGTTGGCTGTTGTGTTATGTGTAAGTTTGGTGTTCCCTGCCTTGGTTTATTAAAGTACCTTATATTATTGTGGAAATCCGTATCTGCCTTGTCTCTACACCAGCTACCGTAACAATATGAACATTTTTGCATTGGCAAAAAAAAAAAAAGACAGAATCCAGTTTTTGCAAATCTAAACAATATTTATATGTGGTTTAAAATCTGATTTGGAAATTCACATCAGAAATTCAACATAAAACAATTTAATTTCTCAAAAGCACAACAAACTAGGAAACACATGGAAACAAAGAGACAGGACTGAGCAACAACAAACAAAGGTTCAAAAGCACATATAGTAACATCAGTCAGCAAATGTTAACCAATTAATTTTACTGGTTATATTTGGTTACAGCCGCCCAGCCTGTGTTGAAGCGGATCCAGTCGAAATAATGTGCTACTTTAGTGTAGATGCCAGGATAGTTGGGTTCACCACATTTATCATCCCAGCTCACTATTCCCCACACATACGACACGCCAGACGCGTCTTTACACACCAGCGGCCCTCCGGAGTCACCCTGACACGAGTCCACCTTCCCCTCCAGGTCACCTGACATGGAGCACAGCCAATGAGAGAACAGGAACAGTTGAAAGAACAGGAACAGTCACCAAGTACATGCTACTGTTCCGTTAATTAAACAAAGGCTTAAACATTAATTACAAAAGTACTGCTCATTTACACATGAGATATAAAACATAAAACTAGCTTTCACTCAGACATTTCTAGTAAATTTCACATGCAATAACAAAGAAATGGCAAGTAACACATTGAATTAAATGTGAAATTTTGAAGAAGAAAAAAGTTTAAGGTCATAAACACGATTTGAAAAATCGTTCACATCCAGTTTTGTGAAGAGCAAACTTGTATTTATGATGATTCTAAAAGCATGTGAAGGCAGCATTAAATGTTGCGTATGATCAAACATTTTAGTGTTTAGTCAAACACAAACACACACACATACCTGCACACTCCATTCCAGGGAGGAAACGGTCCTTGTAATAATTCTCGCAGTTACCAATAATCGTCACATTTGCCCATTTTAGAGTCTCTGATAATATTCCCGCTTCAGACAAACAGACATAGAGACAATATGTTTTTATGTCTTTCAATGTTTTTATCATTCATCAACTAGAAAAAAAAAAAACGCTCTGAAAGTGATTCCAATGATTATGCCTCTGCCGTTATCATTATAATTGAACGAAAAAAAAAAGAAAATTAATGAATTAAAACTAAATCTATAAAATGATCCCATGATGGGAACCCCTGAAAGGTTCTATATATGAAGCGCCTGACGGAACCCTTTAAGGTTCCCTAGAGAAGCTTAAAGCCGAACCTCTGTCGCGGCCCCAGCCGGAGATGGTGCAGGTGTCATTGGGCTGGAACTGTTGGGTGGACCAGGGCACGCAGACGGATCGGACAGCGGGGTTGTCCTGCATGCACTTGTCCGAAAGACCCAGCTCCTCTAGCTGCACCAAAGCGATGTCATTGGCGTAGGTTTGTGGGTTAAATTCATGATGGATGATGATGTTCTTCACTGGGAGGCTGTCTGTCGTCGACTGCTTACGATGCTTCTTCCAGAGGGAGATCTTGATCCGGTAGGACTTTGGTTTGTGCCTACAGACACACAAATGCACAGCTGTTTCTCAGTAGCTGTTCTGTACAGGTTTATCCAAATGTGTGCTGATTGGTTGTACCTGACGCAGTGGGCGGCGGTCAAAACCCAACAGCCACCCAGATACGCCCCTCCGCAGTGGATTGAGCCTTCGTACTGAATGGCCACCTGCCACTGTATCTGAGTCTGTAGGGGCAAAGGTCACACACAGAGGTCAAACCAAAACAGGTATTCTGAGGTATTTTTCATTTCATTATGTGCTGCCTAGTGAAACTGTTGAACTACATTGTTGACATTGTACCAGCTAACAGGGAACATTCTCAGAACATTCTAGGAAGATTCTCTCAAAGTTATGAACAAACTTTCTCCCAAAAACATTATTTAAACATTTTTCAAGGATTTTTTTTTGTAATGTTTATAATTGTTACTTTTGAATGTTCTCTGAATATTTAAATGTATATTTTTAAAACATTTAAAAAACTGGACATTTTAAACCTTTATAGAGAATTCGAAAACAATGAATTGCATACTACAAAACTTGTTTCCAGCGTTGTTTGTCCATGTTCCCAATAAATCTGTCCCAAATGCTCCAAAACCAGTAACTGGCACAATGATTTAATAAATAATCCACAGAAAGTTTGTATATAATCCACAGGTTTGAACAGTTCCAGGCAAGGAAAGTTCAGACAAAATAATCCAATGGCATTGCCCACGTGCATTACGTGGTTGAACTGCAAACAGTTCAACAGAGAAACTTGTCTCAAGACCTCGTTTGGCACACGCTTAATTAAAAATAAGGCTCAGGTACAGCAGAAAAACACAATTTCCCCATCAGTAGCCTAATAATGGATGAAAACAGTAGGCTCAACTCAAACACCCTCATTTCATACAACCCCTTTCTGTAATTTCACTTCCTATCTGCTTATCGGCATCCTCACCCTCATACCTGAGGACGTTGCTCCATAGTGTTGAGGAGAACTACAGTAACAGTAAATTAAACCTAGAACTGTCTCTATAACCGGCCCGCTCAAGCTCGGGAATTCCAGCCAGAAGATTGGGTCTAATTCTAAATTCCTGGCATCCTGGCAAGGACCCTACACCATGGTTGAGCAGGTTGGGCCAGGGTAGTGTCCACCAGCCGGGATGGAGGAGTGGAGAACAAATGTACCACATCAACCTGTTGAAAAAGTGGACAGCAACTCGAGAACATCTGGCTGCTTTCTGGCAAACTGAGGAACCAGTGGTTGATTTGGGACCACAATTGTCAGGCACTCAGAGGACAGAGCTTGAATCCCTGGTTGGACAGTTTGGAGATGTGTTTTCAGAATTACCCGAGCGGACCAACTTAATTTAGCAGGAAATCCACACTCCCCCTGGAATAATTGTCTGGCAGCAGCCCTACAGAGTCCCAGAGGCTCGTTGGCAGGCTATTGAGGAAGAAGTCTAGTGAATGTTGAAATCGGCGGTCATTTAAGCATCACGGAGCCTATGGCCAGTCCCACTGTGGTGGTCACAAAGCCTGATGGAACCTTCCTTTCCTGAAATGATTTTCAGAAAGTCAATGATGTCTTCGACAGCTACCACATGCTCACATACCTAGACGATGTGGTCATTCACTCGGACCAATGGGAGGACCACATGGACCACCTCCTGAAAGTTCTGTCAGAGCTGCAACAAGCTGGGCTCACCGCCAACCCCAAAAATATCACCTCGGGCTATCCGGAGGCACGGTACCTGGGCTTCCGGATTGGATGTGGTCTGATCATGCCCCAGAAACAAAAGGAGAAGGCCTTTCACTCATATGTCCAGCCCACAACAAAGTCCCAGGTATGTGCCCTCATGGGTTTGGCAGGCTACTACCGATGTTTCATCCCTAACTTTTCAATAGCTTGCTCCTTGACAGTCCTGACCAAGAAATTGCAACCCAAGAGACTAGAATGGAGATTAGATGGTGAAGCAGCCTTCCAAGCATTAAAGTCAGTGTTGGCCTATTCTCTGGTCCTTCATGCCCCTGATTTGAACTGGCCTTTCACACTCCAGACAGATGCTTCCGACTCTGGGCTGGAAGCTGTCCTGTCCCAGATTCAGCACAGAGAAGAACACCCAGTTGTGTACATTAGCCAGAAGCTTACTCCTGCCAAAACCAAGTATGCCACAGTGGAAAGGTAGCCAGCTACCAAGTGGGCAGTTCTGGAATTGCGGTATGACCCGTAGGAACGGAGCTTTACTCTGGTGACTGACCATGCTCTGTTGCAATGGATGGCCTGGGCAAAGGATACGAATGCTAGGGTTACTCGCTGGTTCTTTGTCCTCCAAGACTTCCACTTCAAGGTGCAGCATCAGGCCAGGGTGACACGTGGAAATGCAGATGGATTGTTAAGGATGTGGGCACCTTAAAAGAATGTGACCACCTTAAGATATTCTTTTATGTTCAATAAACACATTGGATCATTCAAAACAGTCAATGAATTGCATACTACAAAAACCTGTTTCCAGCATTGTTTGTCCGTCAACAATAAATCTGTGCCAAACACTCCAAAACCAGTAACCGGCACAATGACTCAGTCAATAAATAATCCACAGAAAGTCTGTATATAATCCACAGGTTTGAACAGTTCCAGGCAAGGAAAATTCTGATGAAATAATCCAATGGCATCTCCCACAAACATTATATGTCATCAGCACATATCAGACTCTTTATATAGACAGACCTCAGTCACAGAGCATTGCAAACAAAGAGCAGCCACCTTTTACAATTCCTACCGAATCAAAACAACAAGCTTATGCTGCGTTCATGCCATAACAACCGTAATTAAGAGATGGCAACTCATCAACGTTCTAACTGGAGCCGTTCACGTCTTCAGACTCGGAATTATGCGTTTCCATGTCAACAGTATCGACATCAAAAGTTAATCTGCAGCAGCCAGGTACAAGCTCTCCGAGTTGTTTACGTTCATTATTATTGTAAAGTTATGTGCTTTGAGACATGAGGTAGTTCAGCGCCGTCTCTTGTGATGCTTTGCCGAGAGCAGCTGTGTGTGTGTGCATTATGCTGCGTCACGGAGGCTTGGCTTTGGGACGGCGATTTGCAGGGAAGGTGGGATCATATGCTTTCAATGCTAGCAGGCTAATGTTAGCATTTCCCAGATCACCTGCTGCACCTTTAAAGGTGCCCAAGAATGCTTTTTCACAAGATGTAATATAAATCTAAGGTGTCTCCTGAATGTGTCTGTGAAGTTTCAGCTCAAAATACCCCATAGATTTTTAAAAAAAAAATTTTTTAACTGCCTATTTTGGGGCATCATTAACAATGCACTGATTTACACTCGACGCCGCCCCTTTAAATGCTCACGCTCTCTGCCAAACGAGCTCTCGACTATATTACAGCGCATTTACAAAGTTCACACAGCTAATATAACCCTCAAACGGATCTTTACAAGATGTTCGTCATGCATGCTGTATGCATGCTTCGAATTATGTGAGTAAAGTATTTATTTTGATGTTTATATTTGATTCTCTATGAGTTTGAGGCTATATGCTCTGTGGCTAACGGCTAATGCTACACTGTTGGAGAGATTTATAAAGAATGAAGTTGTGTTTATGCATTATATAGACTGCAAGTGTTTAATAATGAAAATAGCGACGGCTCGGTCTCCGTGAATACAGTAAGAAACGATGGTAACTTTAACCACATTTAACAGTACATTAGCAACATGCTAACGAAACATTTAGAAAGACAATTTACAAATATCACTAAAAATATCATGTTATCATGGATCATGTCAGTTATTATTGCTCCATCTGCCATTTTTCACTATTGTTCTTGCTTGCTTACCTAGTCTGATGATTCAGCTGTGCACAGATCCAGACGTTAATACTGGCTTGTGTAATCCCTTAAACATGGGCTGGCATTATGCAAATATAGGGGTCGTACATATTAATGATCCCGACTGTTACGTAACAGTCGGTGTTATGTTGAGATTCGCCTGTTCTTCGGAGGTCGTTTAAACAAATGAGATTTATATAAGGAGGAGGAAACAATGGAGTTTGAGACTCACTGTATGTCTTTTCCATGTACTGAACTCTTGTTATTCAACTATGCCAATATAAATTCAATTTTTGAATCTAGGGCACCTTTAAGTTATGAAAACATTATTTCTCAATGTTCAAATGTCCAGTTTTTTAAAAATGTTCTTAAAAACATTTGTTTAGGTTATGAACATTAATGGATCATTGCACTTTGTAAAAATTATGGGAACATTACTTTTGAATGTTTTCTGTACATTCTAATCAATAGTACTAGAATCTTACTGTAACTGCATCTTATATTTACATTTATAATGTACATCAAACTGTCAAGTGTACATAAAACTCTGAAGTGAATTTTAAATCTATATAAGAAATGTGACATATTTGCAGACATGCATTTTAAAATTCAGCAACTTTATATTTAAACATTTTATTTTCTGTATTTCTTTGTAGAAAACCATAATACTCCTCAATCATGATCAGAAGCTTGTATGCTTTATCAACCAGATTAAAGTTTTTGTTCTTTGGCAATCTGGAGCCTTGCATCTCTTTTTAAAAGATGAGATTGGCTAGAAGGCAGGAACCACAATATATATCATCATACTGCCCTGCCCTGGTGTTTCTGAAGTTTGCTTTTTTAAGACTGACCGGTAAGGCCTCTTCTCCTCCTACTATGCGTTTCCTGCGTGAATGGGAAGTCGTATCGTCCTTTTGTTTGTACTCATACTCCATATTGGGAATGCCACACTCCAGCTGACTCTCGGTAGATGAACGTATTCTTCTGATTTCTGGAACAATGTGACATAGCAGATGTGTTGATTCAACCATGTGAATCCTGTGGAGACACTCCAGACACAAACTACAACTGCTAAACATTTGACATTTGCCCAGCTAACAAAAATAAAGAATGTTTTGCTAACATTCTTATTAAACGTTATTTCAGAATGTTCACTGAACTTTCAACATTTCCAGTTTTTAAATGTTTAAAAATAGTTTTTTTTTCCTTCTTGATAATGCGAACGTTAAGGGAACATTCCATTCTTCAAACATTATGTTACTTTTGAATGTTCTCTGAACGTTTTGAAACAAGTAGTAACATTTAAAAAAATGTTAGATGAACATCCAACTAAAACATTTCAGGAAAAAACGCTCAATGAACAATTTATAAATAATGTTTTGTGCTAATGTTTTGAGAGCATTATTTAAGACCAGATAATTTTGAACTAACGTTCTATTAATGTTACCGAAGAACGTTTGTTCATAACTTTGAGAGAACCTTGCCAGAACATTCCCTGTTATCTGTGAGATCAGATCATGAAGAGTCTCTTCTAGAGGTTTTTGTTTGCTGAAGTGTCAGACATCAGATGTTCAGCTTCATTTGAGTTTGTTCTCACCAGACATTGGATCAGAAAACAAATCTTGCCAATTATTCTCTACTGGTTTGTCGTTTTCTGAAACACAAAGAAAAGAACAGGCAGTAAATTCATAACAAAGGACCACCAGACAGCGCAAAGAGAAATTAGTTGTGGTGCTCAATGAAGGTCAAATAAGTAGAAGCATTTTGTAAAATATATCTCAATCACAGACACATTCAGATGGGTTTTGATTTCTCAGAGAATGGCAGGGCTGAAAAACAGTAAGTCATTTGAACCATAATTGCTCATATATTACTAATAAATCAAATTGTGTGAAGAAAACACAGATGTGGTTTGAATGTTTTGAAATGTTGCAATTGAATTCACAAAGTGTTCTCGCCTCAGGCAATCTAGTCCTGTCTGAGTAAGACTTTTGATGACTCTGAAGATGAAAATAAATGAGACGCTCTTTCTGGAACTGATTCCTGAAGCAGTAATGAAATAAATTCACTGACCATCCAGTTCATCTTCTCCTCCCAGACAGTCCCTGATTCCATCTCGGACGGCGTGACGAGGAATACAGACGTCCGACTTACAGTGGAACGCTTCGCTTTCTTTATCACAGCCTTCACACAACAAAAACGGTAATATTAGGATAGTCATGAGTTTGATACTGTGTTTTAAGACAATACATAAGGTATTCTTAGATTTTGATTATTATGAACACAATTACAAATGTAATGCACTTGATTAAAAAATAAATAGTACTTTATTTATTTAGAAACGGTGAACAACAGATGGATTGTGGAAAACAGGAAGAGGAATGATGATGTCACAGACAGAGGCAGGAAGTAGAGACTCACTTTGGCAGCACATCTCGTCACTGTTGTCTCCACAGTCATCAACACCATCGCAGGGTTTTCCTTTGCTTAAACACTTCCCGTTCACACAGAGGAACTTCCTACATTCGCCTACACAGAGAGTGTGTGCGACGTGTCAGCAGATTATAACTCAACGTGAATTTACATTAAACGATACCTTTTGTTCTATTGGGGTAAATCATGCAGTAACATAGTTGCACAGAAAATAACTTTGAAAAAACTGAAAAAAGATGCATATTAAGTCAATTTAATGTTAGATAATAGTAAGATAATTATGGAAGCCAATGGTTTCCGCCACAGAAAAAAAATGAAAAAGGTAACAAACTTTTTGTCTCACAATTTAACTCGCAATTGCAAGTTTATATCTGAAAATTCAGAGAAAAAAAATGTAGTTTATGCAAAGTTTAGAACTGGCAATTATGACTGAAATTGTGAGATTTAAACATTGCAATTGCAAGAAAAACGTTGCAATTACCTTTTTTATTCTGTGTTGGAAACAAGCTTCCATATAGATAACGTTCCAGTTACTAACGTAACCTCACTTCCCTGAGATAATGGGAATGAACATTGCGCCTGTTTTTACTGACGCTATGGGGGAAACTCAGTTTCTCTAAATACTGAAGCCTGATTGGATCACGCAGAGCCGACTGCCTATACAAGTCCCGCTGGATGCCATATCCTCAGAATCTTTCGACTGAGGAGCAGCAAGCGTCGACTCATGCATGTGTATAGTAGCACGGCCAGCTACGCAATGCTCGTTCCTGATATTTTAGGGAACTGAGGTTACATTAACCGGTCCTACTCGACCCGCTCCGAGCAGGACTCAAACTGGCGTCTGCAGCATGGTGTGGGAGGCAGGCATGCTAACAAGAACACTAAAGACCGCAGCCCCAGCATGCATCTTGAGGCCAGGGGAGTGAGGTTTTACCTGCACAGCTCTTACACTTACCCCCCTAAACCTCACTCTCATCCGGGTCACGGCACCAAATGTAACAGGTCCTATTTTACCCGCTCCGAGCGGGACTCAAACCGGCGTTTAAAGACCGCAGCCAATAGCGTCAGTCCGCTAACGCACCGCTTGAGGCCAGCGGAGTGAGGTTTACACGCACAGCTCTTACTGGCCTACATCCCTTACATTAGTAACCCGAACGTTCCCTTTCGACACGGTTCACTCGGATTGCGTCAGTTGCTGATGCTATGGGGATCGCAATCCAGTAGCGTCGTGCTACGAGTGCAGAATGAAGACCGTCCTGCGAGTCCAGCCTGAGGGCTCTTGGGGCCAGGGCCCTTCTTTGGCTTCTAGTACTAGCAGCAGGACGGGTTTAAGCAAAAGACATTTGGTCTTATCAGGTTGCTGGATGGCTGAGGCTTGTTCTCACGGTGAGGATTTTTTCTCTGACAATATGGCATCCAGCGTGACTTATGTAATATATTTCTTCAGATAAAATGAGGAAAAAGCACCTTTGGGTTCATTATAACAATTTGCGATGGCCACAGTGTTATTTGTGATTGGCTGGGGATTATAGATGGTGCACTCCGCCAATGAGAGCTCAGATCCCGTGCAGCGAACACTCATACACTCCGTTGGCCATTCAAGATCTTTGTCAAGAAACTTTTTTTTAGTCACTGCCGCTGCTGCTCCTCTGAGACAGAGACAAAGCAGGAAAAGCAATCAGTACATGTTGAGTCGAGAGGAAGGCTTGTGTGTAGTGATGTGTTGGGTGTGTTTACCTGGCGACGTTCAGAGGGTTTCGACAAACAACATTAGCTGCAGCCATATTCCAGTCCCTGCCACATACGAACGTTTTTCCAAACCTTGAGTTTATCATGACCACTTTATGAGAGCCAGAGTCCTCCACAGTTGCTTCCACCTTCTCTTCCGCTGGACACAATCATGTGCAAACAGGTGAGGACTTTATAACCACACACTAATCACCTGACATATTTTTGAGTTGTCAGAAATACTGTGCTAGGATGTTTTTCTTGAAATTGTGTGATTGTTTGTCATTTAGGCTCATGAACACGCCTGCAAAGTTTCAACTATGATGTGACTGTGTAATGTGCGTACGATATTCATATCATGATTGTGCTCATCGATCATGTGATCATCAACCCGTATATTTAATATTTAAAGGCAACTTTTACAGACCCAAAATATGTATTTTGTCATGTCAGTTTTGCCCTCTGAGGGCATTTATTTTTATTTAAAGTAATGTATGCTACATTAAAGGCATACATTTGTATCAGTTTATGCATGTAAATTTTGCTGGGAATAAGTTTGACGTTCATCTAACGTTTTTAAATGCTGCTACTTGTTTTAGAACGTTCATTCAAAAGTAACGTTCCCATGTTTGCAAAATGAAACTGAATGTTTTCTTAATGCTCACATAACCAGGATAAAAGCGTTTATAAAATATAAAAATTGGATGTTTTGAGCATTCAAAGAACATTCAGAATTAATGTTTTCATAAATATGTTTTTAGAACATATTTTGTTAGCTGGAGATTTCTTGTTTTCATGCACATTAATCAAGGATGAAGTCCTCACCTCTGCAGGCTGTGCTGATGTGAGAGAACACAGGCCTGTTGGATCTGCAGGAGATGGCTTTGGCCTGACACATGGAGTAATACTCAGGTCCGTCCAGCGTACATGCGTTGTAATCCTGCCGTGGACACTTGTACGGCATCTTACAGACGCACTGTCCCGCGATACATCGCCTCCATGGTGGACAGAACACTTTCGCGCAAGACAGCCGTGTGTAATTCTGATGCAGACATTGGGGGATGACCAAGGAATCACCATCAGGTTCCTTTGATGAAGAGAAAACACAGCATGAGATTAATTTGTCTGGTATTAGTTTGATAAATCACATTTGAAACAAACAGCAGAAGTAAAGAAAAAAGCAGATAAAACATGAACATAAGAAGGTGAGCTGAATTTCATCAGAGTGAGAGTTGCAAAATACAACATATGTTGATGAAACAGATAAAAGCGTCCACCATGAAAACAAAACTGTTTTATTACAAACGTGAATCACACCATCACATACAATTAAAAATAACATGAAATTACTTTTATCTTTTGTTAATATTTCTATTATATAAAAACATTTTTATCATTATTATTATAATATGAAGAATGTAATTTCTGCTCTAGGGTTAGGGTTAGCAACTTCAAATACATTTTTGGGACAATAATGACTGTTTTCGCACAAGACATTACAGAAGCACACTTGATTGAACTGTCAAACTCACAGCGGTCTGGAAGAGGAGACACGTGAAGATAAAAACAACGAGGACCCTCATGACTGCTGCAGCCGTTTCTCTGTTCTGCTCTTTGTCCCGTCAGATCAGCAGACGCACTTCCATCACAGAGCCGGACAAATCATTAACCGCTTCCAATACAAGCCTGACATCAGACTGAATCAAATCCCGGAAAGGTCTATTGGTTTATTGACACTTCTAATCTACTATTTCAGTTGTATCCGACTCTTGGTGATTCTATGACCATCTCTCACTATATGCAAGAGACCGTCCATGTATTTTCTTGGCCTGGTTGTCAGCTCTTTCCCCAATCCTCCTTATTACATGGCGGACTTGCACACAAACACATATTCACACCTACGACCAATTTGGCATGTCCAATCCACCTAACCTGTCATATCTTGTGTTGAACGAGGAACATTCGTCGATCTGTTGCACATGAATGCAACAGCTCTCAATCTAAACCACCAGAAGTAACAGAGGTACGCATATATTTTACATTTTAATAAAAATAAGCGCAAAACTTATAAGAAACCTGAGGTTTAGTAGGACAGTAAATAAACATTCATTGAGTTTGATTAATTATTAACTTGCATTTCAATCAGAGTCTCAAACAAAACGTACACCTCTGGACTGAGCGGATATCAAAGTATAGTAAGAATTTAATTTGTATTAAAACAGCTAAATTGTGTATTCAAAGAGTCAGAAATAACTTTAATTCAATTTCAGATGTTGCAGTCTGTAACTTGGTTAAAAATGATCCAAAATCAATTTTTGAGCAAGTACATAACCAGCCAGTGTTCAAAACTATCTCCTTACCTTGGCCCGATTCACAACGGTTAGCTTGTAATAATGTGGTACTGGTGGGTTTCCGCGGGAAATTCGAGCATGTTGCCTTTTTTGCGCCATTACGTCACGTCTGTTTACATAAAGAACGAGTCCCAGCTAGTAGCTATATCATGTGAGGATGGTGCATCATTTATAGCCTTTTCTCACAGCAGCTGCAATAATTAAACTTATCATTTTGATGGCGGATTTTATGGTATGACAATTAACGTTAGATTAGTCTGAAATTGAAATCTACAGGTAACGCTAATACACACTAAATACATGTAGTTACGCAATGCTGATGCTGTTAACATTAACAATTTGAGAACATAATAATTTGCATGGTTTGATGTTATATGAGCTAAGCGAATCTTAGATTGAATCACCAATGGTAGCGCGATTTTCCGGTGAAAATTCTTATTTTGGTCAAACTTCCAAGACGTAGAATCTGTGATTCTGAAGTACAGTATCCATACCGGTGTGATGACTGACAGCAAACATCAGATTCATCCGCGCCGGGGAACTGTGCCGACGCACAACCCACATAAAGATGATGATTCCGCAAATAACTGTAACTGCAGGTTTGAAACAGAGATGGCGACAAAGAGGCAAAACTTACAGACTGCAGCTTTAATGACATGAACATTATTGACTGAATTTCAGATAGTGTTTCCCAAAATTAAGTTTGACACATCAGATCTTCATAATGGATAATGAATCTTACATATGCTAAATTAATACATAAATGTTTCCAACCACTACAATGGAAACAAGCTCAATATAAAACTAACTCACCAAAATTGGTGATCATTTTTACCGATTTTCCAAACTACAAAAAAGAAAAAAAACTTAAATATTTTGTAGTGCATTTTTATAATAATTAAATTTAATAATATGAATTTTTTACTTATATTGTGAGGATCTACTTTTCTGACGGCAGCTTGATAAAGGTATTAACTAAAGGTTCCACATGTAAAAATGCCAAAACGCTGCCATTTGTAAGCAATGACATTGTCATATTCTTATATTTAAGTTGTGCAAATGACCAGAAAAAAAGAAAGATGAACAGACTGGTGCAGAAAAACTTTCTTTTGAAATTAAACATTAAAAACTCCAGACACTGGAGCAGAAGACACTGGTGAGGAATCACCCTAAAAAACACTTATCAGACCAAATACAGCTTATAAGAGCAAATAAAACTCTACGAGAAACAAATAACAGCATTCTAATGATCCATCTGTCCAAACACAACCATGATCGCACGTCATGTGAGCTGAAACCACAAACAGACCTACAAATGATCCAACGCCAATAAACAGATAATATATTTATAAATCTATACCGTTTGATTAGAATGATTGATTGTGTAAGTGTAAATATGTAGTTATGTAAAATATGGTAATTTACATGCAGGTTATTTCTGGTTATGTGAACATTAAGAGAAACGTTCCATTTTATATTTTTTTTTCTAAACGTTCTCTAAATGTCAAACAAATATTAAAATGTAAAAAATGTTTTTAAATGTTCTAAAACATTTAAGAAAAGAAAAAAATAAAATAAATGAATGATGTATAAATAACGTTTTTGTGCTAACTTTTTGAAAACATGAAAACAACATTTTGAAAACATTATTAAAGACCAGATAACTTTGAACAAGCGTTCTGTTGACATTTCTGGAAGAACGTTCGTTCATAACTTTGAGAGAACCTTGCCAGAACGTTCCCTGTTCGCTGAATTATTACTTATTTCGCTGAATAAATGTGGTCAAGCGGCTAAAGATTGTGGAGTCCAAATCTAGTGGAATTTTGCAATAAACGTTATACACGTTTATACATTATAAATTTGTTAAATAATATTTCACCTATTGTTGATTCAAGATATTCTCTGCAATTTAGCTTCTCAGTAAATGTTTAAATATGTTTAGATATTGTCAGATATCAGGAAAACGAGACTTTATTGCAGTGTAACGCCGTTTCTCTCTTGACAAGTTCTTGTTTAATGAGAATTCACGAGCATTAATGATTTTAAACAATAAGTGAATGTTTTAGTTTTAGGTTACTAATGAAAATGTATTTACTATAGTAGTATATTTTAGAATATTTACAACACTTTGTTAATGAATGCTACAGCAAACTTTAGTGAACTGATAAACTGTAATAAATACTGTAGTATACTTTAGTTTTTACTACAGTAAACTGTAGTGTACTATAATATATCACATAGTTGTAGAAAACTTAGTACAGTATTGGGTAAAGTAATTTGTTTATATTACCACAACAAATTAATTCAAGTACTTATGGTTCAAAAACACTAATTTCTATAAATTAGCCTACTATAATATTTTTTCATGTCTGATTTGAGGCAGAAGATAGCGATGCGGTCGGTCACATTATATGAAAATTTACTTCAGAATTATGCAATGCGGAAAAATAGGTAAATATCACGATTTTAATCAACGTTTTGATTTCAATTTTAATCGCGATTTTGAAGCAATATTTCCTCACACACACATATAAGATGGTGTCGGCGGAACTATTTTAACCGCACAAACGGGTTCTGCGTGAATGAACGGCCATTTTGTTTTTGCCGATAGTTTGATAGTTTGTCTTGCAAATTACCTGCTCTGATACATACTCTCTCCTGTATCCAGAATATTCCCAAACCACGATTGTTGTTTATTCAAATCCGTATCCTGCCCTGAATTCATCTCGCCTGTTTTTGTGTCTTCTTCCCACAATGTAACAGTAAACTAGATTTGGCGCGCTGCATTCTGATTGGCTCTGAAGAATCTTTCAGCGCTTTGGAAATCGCGCATGCTCACATCGTGATTTTATTACGATTCCGATAAATCGCACAGCCCTGCGAATTATAAAAGAAACAAAAAAACAATTATGCTTGTAAAATGGGATAAACTGTATTTGATTTGTATACAACTTATTTGGTATTAAATATTAAAACAAGTACATGCATGCACAAAAAAAAAAAAACGCTACATCTGATCAACCCCTAAAAACATGAAGAAATAAATCTGTCTTAGAATTACATCAATTTAAAGTAAACAACAAAACTCCATTCTAGAAAAGAATACAATAATTATTGTACAATATATTATATTTCTCAGCATGATTGTTGGCTGTTTATTATTGCTTTCAAATGAATTTCTTGAATTGCTTGGAGCATCAAACAAATCTAAACATGTAATCAACTCAATAATATATTAGAGTCTTATTGCAGCGCTCTGAATGATAGGCGACAGTGGACAGGCCATGCAGAAACACACCAGAAATACACTGCTAAAGACACATGGTGAAACACACACAAACAGAGGCACACACTGTAAGACACACAAGCGGACACAAACATATTTGGTCTTTAAAGTAAACCGTTACATTCATTAAAGCAGCCGTTTTCTGATTGTTCAACCATTCGACTGGCTGAATAAACGTACGCCTCTGTGTTTCAAAGGATGAGACACACTATATGCTCAGGTTTGAGGTACACGTACGGTAGTTTGATTGACAGATGACTTTGGTTTGAAATGGTCAGTGAAAGCGTTTCTAGATGTGGCTACGGCCGCGCTGCAGGTGCTCGGATACTTTGGTGCTTCAATGACGGTCGTGATGTGCTTGTTGCTTTCATGTCACGCTGGTGTTGAATGTTGTCCTTCATCATGGCGAGTTTGTCGGAGAACCCTTCAGACTGCTGAGAGCCGCGTGGATGCGGAAGTGAAGTCGAGACTCCATAGAATAGTCTTTATAATTCAACCTGCAAACACAAACATTGTCAACTCCTCCGACATTCATTTATTTGCTAAGAATCAATTAAATCATTACACGACCTAAACCTTTACCATTTTCCACCACAGTAAGGATGACATCACAGTATAGTAATTCTGCCTCAGACACTACTAATTCAAATCATTTATTTATTTATTGCTTAATTTACTATTAATTAAATTAGTTTAACTCACATCACTCTTTGACAAGCTGCTTTTTTCACTTGTGACAAACTATCATATTTATATATATATATATATATATATATATATATATATATTATATATTTATATATTATATTGTTGCTTTCTGAGAAATGTTTACACTCACTTACAAAACCAACTGACATTTAAATCTGTTAACGGAACGAAACCGAGCGACATTTAAATCTCGTAATAGAACGAAACCAAGACATTTAAATCTCTTAACGTAACAAAACCGTGCGACATTTAAATTTCGTCATAGAACAAAAGCGAGCGACATTTAAATTTCGTCATAGAACGAAAGTGAGCGACATTTAAATTTTGCAATAGAACAAAACCGAGTGACATTTAAATCTCGTAACAGAACGAAACCGAGTGACATTTAAATCTCGTAATAGAACGAAACCGAGTGACATTTAAATCTCGTAATAGAACGAAACCGAGTGACATTTAAATCTCGTAACAGAACAAAAGCGAGCGACATTTAAATCTCGTAATAGAACGAAAGCGAGCGACATTTAAATCTCGTAATAGAACGAAAGCGAGCGACATTTAAATCTCGTAACAGAACAAAACCGAGCGACATTTAAATCTCGTAACAGAAGGAAACCGAGCGACATTTAAATCTCGTAACAGAATGTAACCGAGTGACATTTAAATCTCGTAATAGAATGAAATCGAGCAACATTTAAATCTCGTAATAGAATGAAATCGAGCAACATTTAAATTTCGTAATAGAACAAAACCGAGCGACATTTAAATATCGTAATAGAACGAAATCAAGCGAAATTGAAATCTCGTAACAGAAGGAAACCGAGCGACATTTAAATCTCGTAACAGAGCGTAACCGAGCGACATTTAAATCTCGTAACAGAAGGAAACCGAGCGACATTTAAATCTCGTAACAGAATGTAACCGAGCGACATTTAAATCTCGTAATAGAATGAAATCGAGCAACATTTAAATATCGTAATAGAACGAAAGCGAGCGACATTTAAATCTCGTAACAGAACAAAACCGAGCGAAATTGAAATCTCGTAACAGAAGGAAACCGAGCGACATTTAAATCTCGTAACAGAGCGTAACCGAGCGACATTTAAATCTCGTAATAGAATGAAATCGAGCACCATTTAAATTTCGTAATAGAACAAAACCGAGCGACATTTAAATCTCGTAACGGAACGTAACTGAGCGACATTTAAATCTCGTAACAGAACGTAACTGAGCGACATTTAAATCTCGTAATAGAATGAAATCGAGCAACATTTAAATCTCGCAATAGAAAGAAATTGAGCACCATTTAAATTTCGTAATAGAACAAAACCGAGCGACATTTAAATCTCGTAACAGAACAAAAGCGAGCGACATTTAAATCTCGTAACAGAACAAAAGCGAGCAACATTTAAATCTCGTAATAGAACGAAACCGAGCGACATTTAAATCTCGTAACAGAACAAAACCGAGCGACATTTAAATCTCGTAATAGAACGAAAGCGAGTGACATTTAAATCTCGTAACAGAACAAAACCGAGCGACATTTAAATCTCGTAATAGAATGAAATCGAGCCACATTTAAATCTCGCAATAGAAAGAAATCGAGCACCATTTAAATCTCGTAATAGAACGAAACCGAGCGACATTTAAATCTTGTAACAGAACGTAACCGAGCGACATTTAAATCTCGTAATAGAATGAAATTGAGCAACATTTAAATTTCGTAATAGAACAAAACCGAGCGACATTTAAATCTCATAATAGAACTAAACCGAGCGACATTTAAATATCGTAATAGAACGAAAGCGAGCGACATTTAAATCTCGTAATAGAATGAAATCGAGCAACATTTAAATTTCGTAATAGAACAAAACCGAGCGACATTTAAATCTCATAATAGAACTAAACTGAGCGACATTTAAATATCGTAATAGAACGAAAGCGAGCGACATTTAAATCTCGTAACAGAACAAAACTGAGCGAAATTTAAATCTCGTAACAGAAGGAAACCGAGCGACATTTAAATCTCGTAACAAAACGTAACCGAGCGACATTTAAATCTCATAATAGAATGAAATTGAGCAACATTTAAATTTCGTAATAGAACAAAACCGAGCAACATTTAAATCTCATAATAGAACTAAACCGAGCGACATTTAAATCTCATAATAGAACTAAACCGAGCGACATTTAAATATCGTAATAGAACGAAAGCGAGCGACATTTAAATCTCGTAACAGAACAAAACCGAGCGAAATTTAAATCTCGTAACAGAAGGAAACCGAGCGACATTTAAATCTCGTAACAGAACGTAACCGAGCGACATTTAAATCTCGTAATAGAATGAAATTGAGCACCATTTAAATTTCGTAATAGAACAAAACCGAGCGACATTTAAATCTCGTAACAGAACAAAAGCGAGCGACATTTAAATCTCGTAACAGAACAAAACCGAGCAACATTTAAATCTCGTAATAGAACGAAAGCGAGTGACATTTAAATCTCGTAACAGAACGTAACCGAGCGACATTTAAATCTCGTAATAGAATGAAATCGAGCACCATTTAAATTTCGTAATAGAACAAAACCGAGCGACATTTAAATCTCGTAACAGAACGTAACTGAGCGACATTTAAATCTCGTAACAGAACGTAACTGAGCGACATTTAAATCTCGTAACAGAACGTAACTGAGTGACATTTAAATCTCGTAATAGAATGAAATCGAGCAACATTTAAATCTCGCAATAGAAAGAAATTGAGCACCATTTAAATTTCGTAATAGAACAAAACCGAGCGACATTTAAATCTCGTAACAGAACAAAAGCGAGCGACATTTAAATCTCGTAACAGAACAAAACTGAGCGACATTTAAATCTCGTAATAGAATGAAATCGAGCAACCTTTAAATCTCGCAATAGAAAGAAATCGAGCACCATTTAAATTTCATAATAGAACAAAACCGAGCGACATTTAAATTTCGTAACGGAACGTAACTGAGCGACATTTAAATCTCGTAACAGAACGTAACTGAGCGACATTTAAATCTCGTAACAGAACGTAACTGAGCGACATTTAAATCTCGTAACAGAACGTAACTGAGCGACATTTAAATCTCGTAACAGAACGTAACTGAGTGACATTTAAATCTCGTAATAGAATGAAATCGAGCAACATTTAAATCTCGCAATAGAAAGAAATTGAGCACCATTTAAATTTCGTAATAGAACAAAACCGAGCGACATTTAAATCTCGTAACAGAACAAAAGCGAGCGACATTTAAATCTCGTAACAGAACAAAACCGAGCGACATTTAAATCTCGTAATAGAACGAAAGCGAGTGACATTTAAATCTCGTAACAGAACAAAACCGAGCGACATTTAAATCTCGTAATAGAACGAAAGCGAGTGACATTTAAATCTCGTAACAGAACAAAACCGAGCGACATTTAAATCTCGTAATAGAATGAAATCGAGCCACATTTAAATCTCGCAATAGAAAGAAATCGAGCACCATTTAAATTTCATAATAGAACAAAACCGAGCGACATTTAAATCTCGTAACGGAACGTAACTGAGCGACATTTAAATCTCGTAACAGAACGTAACTGAGCGACATTTAAATCTCGTAACAGAACGTAACTGAGCGACATTTAAATCTCGTAACAGAACGTAACTGAGTGACATTTAAATCTCGTAATAGAATGAAATCGAGCAACATTTAAATCTCGCAATAGAAAGAAATTGAGCACCATTTAAATTTCGTAATAGAACAAAACCGAGCGACATTTAAATCTCGTAACAGAACAAAAGCGAGCGACATTTAAATCTCGTAACAGAACAAAACCGAGCGACATTTAAATCTCGTAATAGAACGAAAGCGAGTGACATTTAAATCTCGTAACAGAACAAAACCGAGCGACATTTAAATCTCGTAATAGAATGAAATCGAGCAACCTTTAAATCTCGCAATAGAAAGAAATCGAGCACCATTTAAATTTCATAATAGAACAAAACCGAGCGACATTTAAATCTCGTAACAGAACAAAACCGAGCGACATTTAAATCTCGTAATAGAACGAAACCGAGCGACATTTAAATCTCGTAACAGAACAAAACCGAGCGACATTTAAATCTCGTAATAGAACTAAACCGAGCGACATTTAAATATCGTAATAGAACGAAAGCGAGCGACATTTAAATCTCATAATAGAACTAAACCGAGCGACATTTAAATATCGTAATAGAACGAAAGCGAGCGACATTTAAATCTCGTAATAGAATGAAATCGAGCAACATTTAAATTTTGTAATAGAACAAAACCGAGCGACATTTAAATCTCATAATAGAACTAAACCGAGCGACATTTAAATATCGTAATAGAACGAAAGCGAGCGACATTTAAATCTCGTAACAGAACAAAACCGAGTGACATTTAAATCTCGTAACAGAACGAAACCGAGCGAAATTTAAATCTCGTAACAGAAAAGTTGTTAAATCTTTAACCCTCAAGTTGTCATTTACTTCAGAGGAGAGATACACACACACACACACACACACACACACACACACACACACACACACACACACACAGACCTATAGTCCAAGGACTTGATTAGCTTAATCAGGTGTGTTTAATTAGGGCTGAAGCTAAACTCTGCAGACTGTGACCCTCCAGGTTTGCATATGGAGCCCAACTCACTTGGCATCCTCGATGAAGCGCGTGGCTTTGATGAAATCGCCCTGCTGCTTGTACAGTAGACCCAGCTCGTACAGGGTGAAGGGGATCAGATAGTGATCGTAACGGATGCGCTTCTCACTGCAAACACACAGTTAGCTCGAGTCATCATCAAAACACTGCAAACGCTCTTCCTCATTATATAAGAAAGTGAAATAATATGTGTGTGTGTGATTGTGTGTTTACCTGCTGATCACCTGTGTGAAGCACAGCTCGGCCTGCAGTAACCTGCCCAAATTCTTCAAACACAAACCCTTCAACATCTGCACCAGACACTGATCATCAGGGTGAAACTCAGACGGGTCTGAAACACGCACGCACACACACACACACACACACACACACACACACACACACACACACACACACACTTGTTTCTCATGCGAACTTTGCATAAAGGAAGTAGGTTTGATGTTGACATTGATGGGGACATAAAAGCACTTTTGACTGCAATTCCATGTCATCTAATGTATTCATTTATAGATATAGTAGCCAACCCACTCATGACATATGTAAACCAACAACATTATATAAACAATCATACATACAGCAACCACAATTTTTATCATGAAAATAAATGGCAATTAGATTTTTTCCTCAAACGCAGTTCTCACTCGAGAAGGCTCATAAACGGCTCAAATAATGTCTCACTGGGATCGCTGCGCAGCTGCTCTTCCGCTCTCTCGATGGTGACCAGTAAGCTCTCAGTGTAATCCGCACGTTTCCCAACGATGGTGAAGCCGTTCCACACGTACATCATTTCCTGTGTGAAGAACCACAGACCCATGACTTCCTCCTCTCTTGATTTACATGTGTTTTTTGTAGCGTGTGTGTGTGAGAGAGAGAGACGCACCAGAGCAGGAATCACCAGTTTGACAGGCACGGCTGACGAGTATCTCCGGGATTTCCTCACGGCAAACTTCTCCGTAGGGATGGACTTCCCGGCCAGACGCTGCTTCAGTCCCTCCACCTGCCTGCGGCACACCAGAGAGAGCCGCGGACCATCAGCCTCGGCAAACGCAGGAGGAATCTCACGAGAGACGCGCCAGACTCACCTGAACAACTCCACGATACTCTCTCCGGTCGTCTTCACGTCCTGCTCGGACATCATGCTCAGGATAGCAGCTTTCTGATACACGTAGATGGCCTGAGAGAGGAGAAACAGCTGCTCATCATACTGTACGCGCTCAAAATACCTTCGAAATCTCACTTGTTACCATCAATGACTTAAAAAAACAGGGTCATTTTTTTTTATGTCTTTGTTTTTTAATTGTTGCGGGTTCAATGTTACAATAAATATTATATATATAGACTGAAACTGATCCTGACTGGTTTTAATACAATTCACCATAAATCACAGGAAAAATAGCAAACAGATCAAAACAGTATTATAAAAATTATGAAAATTACAAAATTTATAAAAACACATGATAAATAAAACTGTATTTAACAAATTACATTTTAGGGCCCTATGAAATTTTTTTTTTTCTTCTAGATTCTGTTTTATTTATTTATTTATTTTTTAAAGGTTTAATTAAATTGCAATAATCAAAGAGTCTGTCTAAATCATAAAACTTCAATAATTTAACTAGACAAAAATGTTAGTCAAGACAAACTCTGAAGGTGGCTTGAGAAAGCCTGACCAGAAATTTGAAGATTTTATTTTATTTTGAAGGTTTACTTACATTTTAATAATCAAAGAGCATGTCTAATCAATAAAACTTCAACAATTTAATAATTTATTAAAATTTTGATGTCCCTATGAAATGTTTTATTTTTATTCAGAAATTCAGTGTTGTGTGTTTTCATTTTTCTGGATTTATGATTTAATGCAAATGTATTATTATAAACTGTGGTAATCAAATGAATGCATAAATAAATAATTTAATTAAACTTTTAAAATGTAAATCAAACAATTCCTTTTGTCTTTTGGCATACAAAGCGTCGCACAAGAGAGGTTTACCGGTAAAATCAACAAAAACATCTGTCTTCAGCATCACAGAAATCTTGATATTTCACCCAGAAATGAACATTCTCATCATTTACTCAAGTTAAGCTAATTTAACAAATATTTTAGCAATTTCTAATTGTATTTATTTATCTAGTTTTCATTTTCACAAAATGTGAATATTCTGTATTACAACTGTTTTGTTATTTTATGTTGGTGCTTTTGGAAACTGATCTTGATCCATAATTAGGCTTATTATTTTGCATTCTAGAATCATTTTGAAGCAAAGTACTGTACGTGCTTCCTGCTCATTTTTTATTTATTAATTCATATCGAGGTGTAGTTATAGTTAAGATGTGTGTTTGGGAATTACTGCAAAACTTTGGGAGTGTCTATATAGATATACAATACAGATCTTTTGAAGCAGATTCATAGTATAAAATGGAAAATAACAGCGTCGATGTTCCAAATTTCCATTTTTAAGCTGTAATGCAGTCATTATTCAGATCAATTCAGCTCAAGTTTTGTTCTCGTCTGATAGCGTCAGTGCAGTGAGAGCGATAATATTACAGCATTTGAAGTGTCGTGTGTGTGTTACTTTAGACCAGCGGCTCTCTCGGCACAGCAGGTCAGCGTATCGGTACGCTTCCATCCACTGCTGCTGGAACGAGTGACACCACATCAGCTCCCAGTAGCACAGATGATGGACCTGACGCCACTGCTGCTGGGTCGCGATACACTCCTGAAACTTCACCGCTGCCTGAGAGATTCACAGCCGTTACAACACAAGACACGGCTACACACACGTGCGCACCGCAGCTAAACCCCCTCACCTTCTCAAAGTTTCCCCTCAGTAAGGCGATCCGAGCCGAGTAAAACAGGATGATGGAGCCCTGGGAGCAAACACAGCTTTCAATAGAATCAGGACTGCTAAAGTCACCATGTGACAGTGTGTGTGTGTGTGTGTGTGTGTGTGTGTGTGTGTGTCTCACCCGAGGAAATCTCTCTATGTACGGCTCCAGCAGAGCCTCGGCCTCCACCAGGTTCCCCTCACCAGTGCCTGAAACACAATAAACACTCAGTATTACGACACAAACAGCAGGAAAACTTCACAACAAACACAAACACAACGTGAAGCAGAAGTGAAGTCTGGAATACACTGCGTGATTTCTGCTCTGATTTACAGTTATTATAGTTCACTGAAACTAAGACTAAAACCATAAAAAATGTTCGTTACTTGACATAAAATAAACATTAACTGAAATGAATATATACAGTACCAAGATAACTAAATCTAATACTGAAAAAAACTACATGTACAAAAAACCCCAAAACAAACAAACACAAAAAAAAAAACGACAAAGAAATTAAGACAATACTAAAGCCATGCATATTATTATTGTAATTTCACAGTTGTATCATTATCATATTATTTATAATTAATAAAATAAACAATAATAAATTATTTAAAATATATTTAAATCAGGGTTATTATCATCAACTAAAACTAAACCTTCTAATTAAAATTAAGCTGAAATAAAATAAAATATAAATATTAGTTGAAAAACTTAAACTAAAGTTAGAAATGTTGACTTGGAAATAAACTGAAATAAGTCTGAAATTATTTAAGCACTAAAATTATTACCTGGAAATAAATAAATTAATTAAACCTTAATAACAATATTTTAAAAATGACAAAAGCACATAACGAAATGACTAAAAATTAAACTAAAATTAACATAAAAAAAAAAACTATTAAATAAAAGCTAATTCAAAATATGAATAAAACTAAAATAGCACTTAAATAAATTATATATATTTTTTTGTCAAAGATTTAGTAATTTTCCTGTGTTTTGTTATATATATATATATATATATATATATATATATATATATATATATAAAATTAAATCATCAATTAAAATAAAATTAAACCATTGGTCAAAATTGGGCATTTGACTAAAACTGAAAAAACATATAATATAATATAAAAAAATAAAATATAATATAAATATTAGTTGAAAAACTTAAACTAAACAAAAGTTAGAAATGTAAACTGAAATAAGTTTAAGTTGAAGCACTGAAATTATTAACTGGAAACAAAATAAAAAATAAAAATAAATTAAACTTTAATAACAATATTTAAAAAAACCTGACAAAAGCACATAACGAAATGACTAAAAATGAAACTAAAATTAACATAAAATACTAAAACTATAAAAATAAAAGCCAATTCAAAATATTAGTAAAACTAAAATAGCACTTAAATAAATACATTATATATATATATATTTTTGTCAAAGTTTAGTAATTTTCCTGTATTTTTGTTTATTTATATATATTTATATCAGTATTTATAAATAAATAAATAAATAATTAAACCATTGGTCAAAATTGGGCATTTGACTTCAAGTCTATGATTCCATTCAGTTCATCCAGAGGATTTCAAACATGTCTGATATTTTGATATTTCAGATCGCATCTGATGTCCAGTTCTCCTGGTCAGGTGTGTTTGTGTGTCCAGTGGTTACCCAGTATGAGAGAGACGTAAGTGTGGTAGAAGAGCAGCGTCAGGACACACAGGATTGATCTGAGACTGTGACTGCCGGCGCCGTCCCGCAGCTGCGACAGACCGAACTCCTGCAGGACAGACACCGTTAGTTCAACTCATTCAGTCTGAAAAGCTTCATTTCCCCATCAGCAGTTACTCACTCGATTCCCTGAGAAGCCGATGAACTCCAGCAGTCGAAGGATTCGTGCAGGTAGTAAAGACAGCATCTGACACACACACAGTTAAAGCTTCAGCTCAAGATCCCTTCATCTGCTGCTTTTCACTTTTCAGTTATTACATCAGTCTAATTTAACCACATGCACAGTGACTCTCCTGCACTTCCTGTCTCATTGACTGACCAGGTTGAAGGAGCCAATCCCCAGCTTGACTCCGCCCTCAAACTGTCTGAAGGCCTCGCTGTCTCCGCCCACTCCCTGAGACATGTTCAACACATTCTGGCAGTCCCTAAACACACACACACACACACACACACACACACACACACACACACACACACACACACACACACACACACTTCAGCTAGAGAACAATAATAAATATCAATATATATAATGTGTATGTTCAAATATATTTTATCTCAATTATTACTAAATTGATTTTTTGTCGTTCACAAAACATAATATAAAAAATATAATTATACAATAATCAATTATTATACTATATTATTATATATTAGTATAATTATATTTTTTTATAAATTATAAACTATTATTTTATATAATATATTATATTAAAATATTATAAATATAATTTTCAACTGTCAAGTTATTTATATTATAAATACAATATTTTTACAGATATTATACAGTAGATTAAATCATATTTTTTGAATATGAATTCTTGATTTCAGACTCACTTGTAGATTTGATAACTTGTGCGTACTTTGATTCCTCCTTTAATAAAACTGATCATGTTTTCATCCTGAAATAAACACAAAGCAGTGATGAATGAGAATGTGTCTTATATTTCATATTTATTTTTCATAATTAATATTATAAAAACTTGTTTCCACCACAGAATGAAAAACCTAAAAAGCCCCCCCCCCCCTTCACAATTGCAAGATTATCACTTGCAATTCTGCCTTTTTTCTCAGAATTGTGAGATTTAAACTATTTAGATGGTATTTTTTATTTATATGCGGGTCAATGACGTGACGGGTCATTTTTTTGTCCAAAGGCCTTAATAATAATAATAAAAAACAAAGATATGACATCCAAAGTATGTTCACAGCAAAATCACCAGAGTTAGTTAATGACATAATTAAGCGAATAATAAAAAGTGATGATTGAGCATTAGTGATGAACACCTGCTGTTAACAAGCAGAATCACTGAAGAAAAGAGAAACACAAAAACTGATTTCAGCCACAGCCTTAGATGAAAGACATTATATCACAAGATCTCAGCAGAGGAGGATTATCTTTTCTTCAGTGATTCTGCTTGTTAACAGCAGGTGTTCATCAATAATGCTTATTCATCACTTAATTATCTCATTAACTTTAACTCTGCTTCAGTGTCACTTTAGCACTATTTAGAGAGGAACCATATGTAATCTGAGCAGAGCTGATTTAACTCTGGTGATTTTGCTGTGTAAGGTAGTACAACTAGATCTCTTTTATTGAATCCAGAAGGGTTTAATTATACTTTTCTACATATAAAGGTATTTTAAAGATTCTGAAGTATCAAAAGGTCATTCGGTTTAACCGTCCAAAGGCCAATACAGCCATTTCATTTGTGATTAAAATATCTTAAAATGAAATAAATGTATATATTTCTTTATTCTGGCATCATTTTAAAAACCCGATTCCAATAAAGTTGGGACACTGTACAAATTGTGAATAAAAAAGGAATGCAATAATTTACAAATCTCATAAACTTATATTTTATTCACAATAGAATATAGATAACATATCAAATGTTGAAAGTGAGACATTTTGAAATGTCATGCCAAATATTGGCTCATTTTGGATTTCATGAGAGCTACACATTCCAAAAAAGTTGGGACAGGTAGCAATAAGAGGCCGGAAAAGTTAAATGTACATAAAAGGAACAGCTGGAGGACCAATTTGCAACTTATTAGCTCAACTGGCAACATGATTGGGTATAAAAAGAGCCTCTCAGAGTGGCAGTGTCTCTCAGAAGTCAAGATGGGCAGAGGATCACCAATTCCCCCAATGCTGCGGCCAAAAATAGTGGAGCAATATCAGAAAGCAGTTTCTCAGAGAAAAACTGCAAAGAGTTTGAAGTTATCATCATCTACAGTGCATAATATCATCCAAAGATTCAGAGAATCTGGAACAATCTCTGTGCGTAAGGGTCAAGGCCGGAAAACCATACTGGATGCCCGTGATCTTCGGGCCCTTAGACGGCACTGCATCACATACAGGAATGCTACTGTAATGGAAATCACAACATGGGCTCAGGAATACTTCCAGAAAACACAATCCACCGTGCCATTCGCCGTTGCCGGCTAAAACTCTACAGGTCAAAAAAGAAGCCATATCTAAACATGATCCAGAAGCGCAGGCGTTTTCTCTGGGCCAAGGCTCATTTAAAATGGACTGTGGCAAAGTGGAAAACTGTTCTGTGGTCAGACGAATCAAAATTTGAAGTTCATTTTGGAAAACTGGGACGCCATGTCATCCGGACTAAAGAGGACAAGGACAACCCAAGTTGTTATCAGCGCTCAGTTCAGAAGCCTGCATCTCTGATGGTATGGGGTTGCATGAGTGCGTGTGGCATGGGCAGCTTACACATCTGGAAAGGCACCATCAATGCTGAAAGGTATATCCAAGTTCTAGAACAACATATGCTCCCATCCAGACGTCGTCTCTTTCAGGGAAGACCTTGCATTTTCCAACATGACAATGCCACACCACATACTGCATCAATTACAACATCATGGCTGCGTAGAAGAAGGATCCGGGTACTGAAATGGCCAGCCTGCAGTCCAGATCTTTCACCCATAGAAAACATTTGCCGCATCATAAAGAGGAAGATGTGACAAAGAAGACCTAAGACAGTTGAGCAACTAGAAGCCTGTATTAGACAAGAATGGGACAACATTCCTATTCCTAAACTTGAGCAACTTGTCTCCTCAGTCCCCAGACGTTTGCAGACTGTTATAAAAAGAAGAGGGGATGCCACACAGTGGTAAACATGGCCTTGTCCCAACTTTCTGTGTTGATGCCATGAAACTTAAAATCAACTTATTTTTCACTTAAAATGATACATTTTCTCAGTTTAAACATTTGATATGTCATCTATGTTGTATTCTGAATAAAATATTGAAATTTGAAACTTCCACATCATTGCATTCTGTTTTTATTCACAATTTGTACAGTGTCGCAACTTTTTTGGAATCGGGTTTGTATATCATCATATATCAACATAGTGCAAAATGATATTAAAATTATGTGTAGAAGTCGTTGCTTTGTTATGAGAAAGAATGTCCGGAAAAATGAATTTCATTGATGTCATTCGGAGTAACCAATATAAAGGGATCATTTTGGATCAAGTCATGTGGTCATTATCATGTGACATCATTCAGACCACATGGTCATGAAGCAAAGTAACTAACTCTCTCTTAACTATTTGATAAATTCATGTTTTCACTTGTTCATACGCATGTCCCGAAACATCAGGTCTTTCGGTGCAACCGCTATAAAACATGGAAAATGTTGTAATATTTTAAAAACTTGTTAAAAAGCCTGTTAGCATTGTTTGAAAACATCGTCATTCGGTATAACCAAAATTTTGGTTAAATCAAATTACTTTTTTTGGTGACAAATTTTGTCCATCTTGTAAAAAAAAAAAGACAAAATCAGTGTTAATTGATTATAAAAACCACATGATCTCCTTGTTAACACTTAATAAAACTTCAAAATTAATTAATCTCCATTATGTTTTTAAAAGCCTCATTCGTCAATGACCAATTTTATCGGTTTGTGTGCGAGTCTGTGTTTTTGCTGCTGTAACATGTTAATTTCCCTTCAGGCATTACTAATGTAGCATCATATCATGTAAATAACACTGTTGCCAAGTTATTAGTCAAGCCGGTGTAGACGCACTGGACCGGAGTGAAACGGTTCACTGACCTGTACAAATGTTAGTGTGGCTTTCTGCAGCAAACATTCAGCATAGCAGATCTCCGCATGCATCTCCTCTGCACACACACACACACACACGAGTAAGATCTCTACACAAACACATTCAGACATGTTACTAGCGCTCAGTGTCTCAATCACACGGTTACCCTCTTTCAGGCTGTCTGACGGCTGTTTGGACATCAGGCTGGATATGGAGCCCACCATTGAGTTTCGTTTCCTGAACCTGCAGACAGACGGGAACAAGTCAGAAGTGTCCAGAAGCGTCAGCTTCAGTGATGATGAACTCATGCTTGAGCCGCACCTCTGGCAGGTCTGTAAGGCGTCTTTGATGGTCGCCATACCAGTCTGGATGTCTTTGTGCTCGAACGTCATGGTGGCCTGCATCGCCAGAATACTGCTGTAGCCCAACGCGTGATACATGCTGTCCTTAGACCTACAAGTAAAAGCCTTTCAGTGTCATTGTACAAACTTCCACCTTCAGCTTGAGGTTCATGTGTGTTTTTGCTCGGAAAAGTCAGTGGTGTACCAGGGTTTGAGGAGGTCCAGGGCTTCAGAGAACTTGTTGTTGAGGACGAGGTTGAGGGCCATGGTGCACTCCTCTATAGACGTGCGCAGGTCCATCTTAGACGCCCTGAACACACACAGATTTTATTCTGATACATAAATATGATCAATGATCCTGATTGTGAGGGATGAGCTGATGTGATACTCACACTGGGATGCGATCGAAAGCATCTTCAAAACAGTCCTGAAACAAACGAACAGATAATGAACATAATGACACATGAACAGCAGCTGCACTCAACATACATGAGCCTCTCTCTCCGCTCAGATCAGATGTTCCACTAACACGACTGTCTCTATTTATAGATGTCCAGTTATGTAACTCAGTTTGGACCGTCGCTGTCTGACACACAAACCTGATGCCTTCATCACAATATCTTCACTTATAGTTGCATTTTGTGCAGATAAATCCATCTTCATTACTGTATTCAGATAAAATATCACTTGTGTTTGTGTACTTCTAGAAACAGCAGCATGAAGAGCTTTATAATGCATTAGGCCTCATGTTAGTGTGTGTGTAACAGTGACATTTACTGTCATGAATATTTAACTAAATCTGTCAAAGTGCAAAGGAAATAGACAGAACTGAAAAAACAACAAACATTCATTAATGAAAGAACCGGAAACACTCATCTAAATGAACTAACAATTAAAAATACTTTTAAAGGGGATCTATAACGCCTCTTTCACAAGATGTAATATCAGTCTCTGGTGTCTCCAGAAGTTTCAGCTCAAAATCCCCCACAGATCATTTATTATAGCTTGTCAAATTTGCCCCTATTTGGGTGTGAGCAAAAACACGCCGTTTTTGTGTGTGTCCCTTTAAATGCAAATGAGCTCCGCTTTCCAGAAGAGGGCGGAGCTTTAACAGCTCAACAACAACAAAGCTGGAGAATCTCACGCAGCCAAAATGATGAAAGTGTTCAGCCTTACATTGTTCAAACCGGAGTCGACACTGATGGAGAGACTCAGGAAGAAGTTACAACTTTTAGACGTTTCTGAATGGTTAGTGGATAAATTGATGTAGTTGCTGTGGAGTTGATTCAACTCATCCACTAGCATGTGCCGTCATGTTCATCTTTTGTGTTGAATTGACCCTCGTTTGTGAAGCAGTCCGGCGTAAAATGACGGCATGACAACAACACTCTACTACAACAACTCTTCCTCTTCTCTAAAGCAGCCCAACATGGCCCCGCCCCCTTTGTACTTCACAATATTCCTCATTTAAATAATTCATGTGCAGAATAAAGGGGCGGGGCCTGGTTGAGTTAGTTAGTAGTGTGTTGAAACTGGCGGTTATGGTAAGGGGCGGGACATTTCCCAAACACCAATCACAACACACTGCTCCAGCCGACCAATCAGAGCACATTGTGCTTTTCAGAAGGAGGGGCTTCATAGAGACAGGAAGTAAACAGAGCGTTACTGACAGACTGGGAAGAGAGGAGCTGCAACAATGGAGAATATGAGGAGAATAATCAACGTTCAATCTAGTAGAGCACAAGTTACTGGTGAGACAAAATAATTCACCTGCAGACAAACAGAACGACAGAAGGATGAAATGCTGGTAAACCAGTGCAGCCTTTCAAACTATTTAAATTCCTATAGAACTGTGATGTGTGTCTGTGGACAGTGTGTGTGTGTGTGATTGTAAATTCCTCAGTTTTAAAGTTGGACTGCACACAGATAGTTGATCGAAGATGACTGTAAAAATAAATCTGCATTGTTTATCCTTTTGATCTTTAATTCATAAAATTAGCACAAAATCTAACCTTTCATTGAAGGAAAAGAATTGAAAGTGGGAGGAAAATCACATCTACAGAACTGGTTCAGAGTCAGAGTTGGAAACGTCTTTTTCCACAAATTTTGTATGTATGTAAATTATATAATAAGCTACACATTTCTAGTGATTGTGCAGTTTATTTTTCATATTGTATTTTCAGAAAGTTTTGGAATATTTTTCCTCTGCCTAAATTTGTCAGTACTGAAACACAATAATAAATCATTTAATCAGAAGAGTCACATTGACCTATTAAGATTTTGTTTACATTTACCTAATAAATATATTTTTTGCTTTTTTTAAAAAAAAAGTTTTCACAGGTAAATCAATAATAATAACAATTTTATCAATATTTCAAGAGTAATTTATGAGATTTGTTGTATTTTGAATCCAATCTTTCTTTGTAAAAGTCATAAAGTTTATCAAACTGATTTCAAAGTGAAGGATTCATTAGTTTGAATAAACATTGAATCAAACACTATAATAACATCTGAGTTGATCATTCAATATACTTTATTTCTGACAAATCATCCCATGATGCACAGTTTCAGTAGTGACAGTAATGTGTTGGTAGTGACACATCACATGACACGATTTAACTCACATACTAAAACATACTAAAACACTAATGATTTGCATAACTGTACTAAAATATAGTTTATTTCCCCCAAATAAATGATTGTGTCCCTTTTGTCACTACCAAAACAGCGATGTCACTACTGAAATTTCCCCACATGTTTCAGACACTTTTGAGCTCAAAGATGATGATCAGCACATGGTTATCCAACACAGTTCTGAACAGTTGAACACACATAAACACTACATTTAATGGAATAACACCCATAAAAGTGTGCTTAATTGCAGAAAAAGGTGTTTGTTAGTGACGTTCTTAAAGCTCCACACAGATTTTCAGGCTTCTGAACACATTTAACTCAGAATGATGATCTGCTGTGAAAGAGAGGCTGTGAGAGGAGGAACACAGGAATATCTCCTGATCAGAAATGTAGAAGTGTGTTAAAATCAGCCTCAATGACTCAAACACACACTGTTCCGGTAGTGACGTGAACATGAGAGACGCTTTTTACATAAAGATTCATGATATAACAATAGAAATATAAAAAAATAAAAAATATTGCTGTTAAAACAACAATGGAAAAAATGCAAAAATTATTTCAACATCATTTTCACAAGTTGAAATTTAGGGGTCAGGGTTCAGGACAGACTCCTCCCAACTGAAAGTACCCAATAAATGAAGATTTTATATATATTAATCTTACTGATATTAAATATTATTGTGGGATTCAACAGATAATAGAAGCATCTTAGTAAACATCTAAAATTTGAATACTTAAATGCTTTTAAACGTGTTTTTAGTTGTGGGACAGCAGTAGAATGGCCCATAAATGCTCTTAATCGTGTTTAGTGTGTGTGTAGTGTTGTAATAGTGTAAGTGGATTACACTCTTTAGGCTACAGATCACCAGCTCACACACACACACACACACACACACACACACACACACACACACACACACACACACACACACACATTTCTCAGTCAACACGCAGTAATATCTGTGTTTCCGATCAAGCACACATTCTGCAGTGGAAAAAACAGTGACAGTAACTGGATCTGCACACACACACACACACACACACACACTGCTTAGGGTGTTTATCAATAAATAACCATCACACACACACACACACAGCATGCTTTAAAAGCCTTTTAACAGATGATCTCTTCAGAGCAGTTGTGTGTGTGTGTGTGTGTGTGTTTCAGGATAAGTGCGGTCTGAAGCACCTGGTTGCCATGGAAACGTTTACATCAGATGACAATATTTTATAAGAAATGACATGCTGCGACATGTCATGCACATATCACGCATTCGCATGTTATGGTGATCACGTGTCTGCTCATAAACATACAATGATCATGGTAACGACGCTTCGCGTGAATGTACTGCATGCGTAACCTTTATGACGTCACGGCCGTTGCATAATTACGCCAATGAAAGACGTTTACCTGAACAAACCGAACCGAGTGTGTTTAAATCAGAGACATTTAGACAAACACACGCGCCCTATCTAGCTGTCAGTGTCGGAGTTCCCTGAGTAGCGCGCTCGAGGCCACAGCAGAAGCGGTTCATCGCTGGTCAGGGTTCGGAAGCACAGCCGGTGTTTGCGGTCAGATATTCGACACTCACCTCCTCCGGTTCCGCGCCGTCTGCTCCGGTACCGACCCGAGCCATGGCGCTGTAATTCCCTGAGATCGCGCGGAACGTTTGCTCACATTAACAGTCAGACATCTGGATCCGTCCGTGTGACTCGGTCGGTTCAGCCGAATATCGTCGGAGGTATGACGTTCGGACACTCCCACCGAGCGATGCGTGCGTCACGCAGGGCAGTTAATTACAAACCTGTAAAAAATCACCATGGTAACGATCGTAAAAATACTGCAGTTACTACAGTTATTGTTGCCGTGAAACGTCGTGGTTTTGTTTGGGTCTCCTCAAAGTTCGCTGAATGACCGGTCTACTATGAGGAAACCGTGGCTTATGAATATTAATAGTCTTGGTAACCTTCCGCCTGAATTAATATTCATGAGCCGCGCCTCGTGCACAGCAGGCTTCGCTGGCGCTCACACTCCACCGCCAATCGCGTCGCGTCACAGATTAATAATTCATGAGCTGATCTCCGCCATAGTATGATTCCGTGTCGGAACTCACACACTCAGTTACCGGAACGCGGGCAAGAGTGACAAATTAACTAAAACTCAGAAACACACGCAATTAATGTTGATACAAATTATATATAAATTATTTATAATTATATATGGGCCATTCTACAGAACTGAGTTGCAAATTTGTGTTTTTCTCCACAAATTTTGTATGTTTGCAAATTATATAATAAGCTACACATTTCTAGTAATTGTGCAGTTAATTCTCATATTGTATTTTCAGAAAGTTTTGGAATATTTTTCCTCTGTCTTAATTTGTCACTACTGAAACACAATAATAAATAATTTAATCAGAAGAGTCACATTGACCTATTAAGATTTTGTTTACATCTACCTTGGAAATATATTTTTTTGATATTTTATTAAAAAAAAAGTTTTCACAGGTAAATCAATTACAATTTTATCAATATTTCAAGTGTAATTTATGAGATTTGTTGTATTTTGAATCCGATCTTTCTTTGTAAAAGTCATAAAGTTTATCAAACTGATTTCAAACTGATTTTAAAGTGAAGGATTCATTAGTTTGAATAAACATTGAATCAAACACTATAATAACATCTTAATTGATCATTCAATATACTTTATTTCTGACAAATCATCCCATGATGCACAGTTTCAGTAGTGACAGTAATGTGTTGGTAGTGACACATCACATGACACGATTTAACTCACATACTAAAACATATTAAAATAATAATGATTTGCATAACTGTACTAAAATTTTGTTTATTTCCCCCAAATAAATGATTATGAGTTCTTTTTTGTCACTACCAGAACAATGATGTCACTAGGTGTCAAGTAACGAAGTACAAATACTTCGTTACCTTACTTAAGTAGAAATTTCGGGTATCTATACTTTACTGGAGTAATTATTTTTCAGACGACTTTTTACTTCTACTCCTTACATTTTCACGCAATTATCTGTACTTTCTACTCCTTACATTTTAAAAATAGCCTCGTTACTCATATTTCATTTCGGCTTGTTTTCATTCCGGCTTGAGAAAAAAAACAACTATCCAGATAAATCGCTCCATCCGGATAGAGTGAATTTGATTGTGGTTGGATGAGAATAAACATACCATTCTGACACCCTATTGGTTTGTACGCGATCCATCGCAGCTGGACATGTCACAAATCACATCACACTCCAGCGAGGAGGACAGTGTTGGGGGTCATTACTCAAAAAAGATTATTTCTTAAAAGTTATTATTTCTCCACTACTGGCTCATTTAGGCTATCAAACGGGTGCTTTCTCTTCGTCCTCTGCAAATTAAGCTAGGTAGTTCGGTAGAGACGTCTGAATAAATTATACACCGGTTTTTAAACTTTTTTTTTTTTTTTTTTTTTAGCGCGACCCTTTTTATTTATGTGACCCATAGTCATATACAACCATGTAGCTAAACAAGCCAAAACGAATTAATTTAAAACGAAACTGAAGGTAAACCTGCGTTGCTCTCATGGTGTTATACCTCTCTCTTTCGGTGAAGTGGAGCAGTGCTCTTGCTGAATGGCAAGGATTGCACTGGACTATTGTCCCTTTTATATGTTTTTTTTTTTTTACCGTATTTTATTTTTTATAACGAACAAGCTGCGATGTCACGTTTCCAGTGCTTTGTTGTGTGCGCGTGAGGCGCGGGCGCGATCAAACAGCTGTCTTTGCAGGGGACTTGCCTCATCGTCATGGCAACGGTTCGTGGCCAGGTCAGATTACGTCAGGCCCTGCGTTCCATTCGGAGGGGCTCATCCCTGTGCCCTAATCCCTTCAAAGTGTTTACCCTCCAGAGTGAGAGCTTCGAAGGGATGAAGGGTGTAGAGGTCAAAAATACTCCTTTTTTGGAACGCACTTCTGCGTCATCTTAACGAGACAATCAAGGAGGATAGATTGCGCAAGCTGCGCCCTTTGTTTAACGTTAGTTTAGGCCTATATATTTATTTATTTTTGGTTTATCGCACCATAATGTATATTGTGTCTATGTATTTGTAACATTTGAATGGACTGATAAAGGGAGCTGTAAAGTATTTTTGTTGAAGTACAGTGTCGTTTTGACCATAATAATGTACTAAATCTAACTCGTATAAATATTACAGTAGTATAGAAAAATATTATACATACATTTATAGGTAAAAATCGAACTCCGAGCCTCCTGTACCCATTCTGTGACGTCAAACAACTTCCCTGAGCAAAGGATCATGGGGCCCGAAGTGTCCATCAGTTGTACCCTTCGAAATCCTTCATTCCGAAGGGCCCTTTAAAGTGGCCAGTTTTGAACACTTTGGTTTGGAACGACCCTTCAATATGGCGGCCATGATTGTTTTCACTCCGAAGTGCCCTTCGGAGGGCGATATATCCCATTTGGAACGCACCGAGAGTTTGTTGCCGTTTGTTGGATGCTCAGACGACCAAACAAACGCTGATTAAAATGTTCAGTCTGGTAAAAACAGACTCCAGCCAACGGCAACACCTATCCAACAAACTCTAACAGACGTTTGTTGGCGTTTGTCGGTGCGGTGTGAACTGAAACAGCTGAAAACTACCCACATTTGGCGGGTGTTAATGTCAAGCCCTGATTGTTACTAACCTGCCCTGGGTACACCAAAACCACCTACATTTTTTCTTGTCCGCTGCCCTCACAGATTCCTGCAGTTAAGTTTGGATGTACATTTACATTCCAATAAAGGTTATTGATGACATTTTGAGGAGGTGGAGTGCACAATAGACCCCTGTGACACGGCCTAAGCTTTTGTCCTTAATGGCATTTTTTTCCTTACATTACTTTTACTTTTATACTTGAAGTAGTTTTGAAACCAGTACTTTTACACTTTTACTTGAGTAAAAAGCTTGAGTTGATACTTCAACTTCTACAGAAGTATTTTTAAACCCTAGTATCTATACTTCTACTTGAGTATTGAATGTGAATACTTTTGACACCAGTGCTGACTACCGGAACTTCCCCACATGTTTCAGTAATGACAATTTCAGACACTTTTGAGCCGCTCAAAGATGATGATCAGCACATGGTTATCTAGCACAGCTCTGAACAGTTGAACACACATAAACACTACATTTAATCAAATAACACTAAAAAAAAAAAAATGATGTCACAACCGAAACTTTACGTTTTAGTCGTGACTGTTTCGGTAGTGACTGTTGACATTAAAATGTGAGACATATTTACATAAAGTTTGATGATTTAAAAAAAGAAATATAAAATAACTTCACTTTCAAAATCAAAAACATTTTTAAAAACAACAATGGAAAAAAATTGCAAAAATTATGTCTATCATTTCATTTTCACAAGTTGAAATCTGGGGGTTAGAGATCAGGACAGACTCCTCTCAACTGAAAGTACCCAATAAATGATGATTTTATATATATTAATCTTACTGATATTTTGAATATTATTGTGGGATTCAATACATAATAGAAGCATCTTAGTAAACATCTAAAATGTGAATACTTTAATGCTTTTTAAACGTGTTTTTGGGTTGTGGGACAGCAGTTTACACCGATGCCCCATAAACACATTGGAAATGAATTATCGCACTTTTAGATGTTTCGCTCAAATCCGAAGACAGCAAATCGGACGAAATCAAAACACAAGAAGCACCAAAAAGTATTGAAGATCAGTTTAATGCGATCAAGATCATATTGACTGTAACATCAACACAGGAAGCACATGCAAGTGCTTTATAATACAAATCTAGGGGCGTGTGAGCAGGACAGATAATGCTAGAAAGTGTTACGGCTAAATGTTTTCACGACGCAGACAGCGTCTGTTAGCACCGGATTCAGATCAGATCGTGTGTGAACGAGTCCAGATCAGACTCAAAGTGTTACTGTACACTGTATGAAGATGACGATGATGATGATATAGCTGCCCTGTGTACACACACACACACACACTGAACATTTTAATGCTTAATGTCTCACAAACGTCCATCTGAAGTGTTCGAGAAACTCTTTAAAAGATTATGAGACGTGTCCGACTAGATCTGCTGAGTTTTCAGACACTGCTCAGTCAAATCACTTTAATTGTAGTGTCACAATGATTGTAAAACACACAGCTAAAGTCTGATAAGTGATTTAATGCTCTGTGATAAAAGGGAAGGCATAAATCTGGATCCTGTCAGTCACTTTCACACACTTCAGATCAGAGTTCACACGACATCAGACCTCAAAACCAACATCTGAACGTGTGAAATCAAAGCTGAAGGTGTTTGTGAACTGACAGGATAAACAAACGTGAGGAATATCAGTTTCTCTGCCTTTATTAGTGTGTCTCTCTCTCTTTTCCTGAAGAACGACACCGTCTTCATCGCATTAGGATCAATCCATGACATGAGAAGTAAAAGACCTGAAAGCATCAGCGTGAGGATTTCAGACTGAGCTCTTGAAACTCTGACGGCGAGGGGAACGTGTGATTTACACCAGCTCTTCACCTCAGCGCCAATAAATAACTGCAACGGTGATCGGATAAAACTCTCTCTCTCTCTCTCTCCTGATTCCGGAATAACAACACAAACAAGGTTAAAAACACTCCGGCGGTTTCCTCAGGTCAGCTCCTGTCCTCGACGGCTGCGCTGAAAACAGAACCACTGTCATCAGAAACAGAAGATGGTTCTAATAAAACTGAAACGAGCAGCAGCGAGACTTAACGTGAGGTCAGCTCAGATGCTGTGCGTGTAATATGATGTCATGATGATGATGTCATACCTGCGAGGCACGTGTTCAGTGGTTTGAGGCGCTTGTTTCGTATCTTGAGTCTCTCCCGTCGGACTGATAACTGAACAGAGAGAGACACTGGGTTATTACTTTAAACATTCATCCCTCTTAAATGACTATAAATTAATAATGTTAAAATAATCAAACTTAATTACAATTACAATTCTTATTTGTGCAATGTAGAAATGCGGACAGAATCAAGTCGTAAAGATGGAATTTGCTGTATAACACGGAACGTCAACGAAACCGGCAAATTTTGGATGAATGAATCAAAAGTAGGACTGCACACTTAAACATTACTGTAAATAAATATAATAAATTAAGTTGTTAAAGCTTCAATTGGTTAGACATGCTTTTTGATTAAGGTTTTACAAACCATTAAAATAGAAAAATGAAAATGTAAAACAGAATTTGGGAAAAATAAAATAGAATTTAAAAAAAATAAATAAAACAATTCATAGGGTCCTAAAAAGTATTTATTACACTAACTTTTCACTATTGAATTTTAACTTTTAATAAACTTTTTTAACTTTTTTCAATTAGACATGCTTTTTGATGACTTTCATTAAATTTGAGTCCATTAAAAAAAATTTATTTTTTGGAATAAATAAAATCGATTTTTTGAAAAACATTTCATAGAACCCTAAATAAAACTCTTACACTTTTAATAAATTGTAGTTAAATTGTATCATTTTTATGATTTCAATTAATTAGACATGCTTTTAATTACTACAATTTAACTGTAGACCAGAAAAATTAAAAATAATAAAAAAAAGGGGGAGAAAATGGAATTTGGGGAAAAAATAAAACGCATTAAAATGGCTTTAATAACAAAAATTCATGCGTTTTGTTATAAAAAAAATATATATTTTTTTTTTAAAAGAGCAAACTGTTCTTGAAAGTTCTGGAATCACACAATGAATCATGGTTAATTTAAAGTGCATCTATAACGACCCTTTCACAAGATGTAATAAAGTCTCTGGTGTCTCCAGAATGTGTGTGTGAAGTTTCAGCTCAAAATCCCCCACAGATCATTTATTATAGCTTGTCAAATTTGCCCCTATTTGGGTGTGAGCAAAAACACGCCGTTTTTGTGTGTGTCCCTTTAAATGCAAATGAGCTGCTGCTCCAGAAGAGGGCGGAGCTTTAACAGCTCAACAACAACAAAGCTGGAGAATCTCACGCAGCCAAAATGAGGAAAGTGTTCAGCCTTACATTGTTCAAACCGGAGTCGACACTGATGGAGAGACTCAGGAAGAAGTTACAACTTTTAGACGTTTCTGAATGGTTAGTGGATAAATTGATGTAGTTGCTGTGGAGTTGATTCAACTCATCCACTAGCATGTGCCGTCATGTTCATCTTTTGTGTTGAATTGACCCTTTAATATATCACCAGTGTTAATAAAAATGTTTGAAAACAAGCAGTTTTGCGTTGATATGCTGATCGGTATGAACACGACACATGGATTAGAGAGGAAATGATTGTATTCTGTGAGCAGAGAGATGATAAATCAGGTCCATTATGCAGTTACTGACCAAATCACGGTCAAGTATCCCAGAGAGCCGTGTAATAACCCACAGCACGAGGCTTCCAGGAACAGCGTGTCATTACCTGATCCGGCGTCAGTCTGCCGCTCGTCGCTCTCTCTCTCCTGCTGCAGCGAGTCGATGTACTCCTGACTCAGAGGCTCGTCTGCGTCTCCGATGAGGTAGATGTTCTTGAAGCGATGATACAACATGGAGGCTTTAAACATGATCGCCTCGCTGCCACGAAACCACCGCATCTGACGGCACAAACACGCGTCATGCCTGCTCTCGTGTTGAGGAGGTGAACTATAGTAAGTAAACATACCTTTCTGAGCGTGTCGATGAGCTCGCTGTGGTTCTGGATGTTTCGAGACGAGACGGGGACGGTGCTCAACTCGTCCAGAGCCAACAAACACTTACTGACATCCTGAGAGAGACACGGACGTTAATGACGGTGAATTCAAAATAAAATGATCAATATATAAATGATGTGAAACGGGTTCATACTGGATTGTCGAGCGTCATTGAGATTCTGATGTCACCGTGCAGCCGGTAGAGCAGAGAATCTGTGACGGACAGAGAAGGAGCTGAAACACACACACACAGTTAGAGATCCACACACACACATGTTGATACAGATGTTTCAGTGTGATGTGTGTCTCACCTTTGCGCTCTTCCTCTCTGCTGGTGTTGTTCTGCTGTCTGTAGAAACACACACTCAGTTAATTAACCAGATGTGACGCAATAAAACCGTCTTTTCCTCGTTAATCAGAGTTTTAGTCCTAACCATGTCTGTATGCGCACTGCACTCAATCAAATCAACCCAAAATCACAGCCAATCAGAAGAGCGTGTGGGCAGAGTCTCCCAACCAAATCAATCAAAAAAAAAAAAAAAAAAAAAAATCAGCCAATCAGAAGAGTATGTGGGCGGAGTCTCTGTATGCGCACTGCACTCACAACCACATCAATCAAAAATCACAGCCAATCAGAAGAGTATGTGGGCAGAGTCTCTGTAAACTCGCTGCATTCGAAATCAAATCACCTAAAATCACAGCCAATCAGAATAGCTTGGGCGGAGTCTCTGTATGCGCACTGCACTCACAACCAAAACATTTAAAAATCAGCCAAACAGAAGAGCGTGTGGGCGGAGTCTCTGCAAGCTCACTGCACTCACACATCAATCAAAAAAAAAAAGCCAATCAGAAGAGTGTGGGCGGAGTCTCTCGCAACTAAATGAATCAAAAATCACAGCCAATCAGAAGAGCGTGTTGGCGGAGTCTCTGCAAGCTCACTGCACTCACACATCAATCAAAAAAAAGCCAATCAGAAGAGAGTGTGGGCGGAGTCTCTCGCAACTAAATCAATCAAAAATCACAGCCAATCAGAAGAGAGTGGGCGGAGTCTCTCTGCAGGCGCACTGCACTCGCAACCACATCAATCAAAAATCACAGCCAATCAGAAGAGTATGTGGGCGGAGTCTCTGTAAACTCGCTGCATTCGAAATCAAATCACCTAAAAATCACAGCCAATCAGAATAGCTTGGGCGGAGTCTCTGTATGCGCACTGCACTCACAACCAAAACATTTAAAAATCAGCCAAACAGAAGAGCGTGTGGGCGGAGTCTCTCGCAACTAAATCAATCAAAAATCACAGCCAATCAGAAGAGCGTGTGGGCGGAGTCTCTGCAAGCGCACTGCACTCACACATCAATAAAAAAAAAAGCCAATCAGAAGAGAGTGTGGGCGGAGTCTCTCGCAACTAAACCAATCAAAAATCACAGCCAATCAGAAGAGAGTGGGCGGAGTCTCTCTGCAGGTGCACTGCACTCGCAACCACATCAATCAAAAATCACAGCCAATCAGAAGAGAGTGGGCGGAGTCTCTCTGCAGGCGCACTGCACTTGCAACCACATCAATCAAAAATCACAGCCAATCAGAAGAGAGTGGGCGGAGTCTCTCTGCAGGCGCACTGCACTCGCAACCACATCAATCAAAAAAAAAAGCCAATCAGAAGAGAGTGTGGGCGGAGTCTCTCGCAACTAAATCAATCAAAAATCACAGCCAATCAGAAGAGAGTGGGCGGAGTCTCTCTGCAGGCGCACTGCACTCGCAACCAAATCAATCAAAAATCACTCTGATTAACATGGAAAACACAGCTTTTATCACATTGGTAGTTAGAAAGATTACTATTACTCTATATTTATAGTTATTGTTATAGTTGTGGTGTGGACTACTTTCTCAGAGTTAGAAGTGTTATCAAAACTTATTAGTTTAAATTAGTTAATCCGTTATTAAAACGTATTAGTTATTCTCGGGCTTTAGTCTCGACACAGCTTCAGGATTAGACTCCTGTGCTTCTGCATTCTGATTCGATCTCACTCACTCCGCGTTCCTGCTGTCATGTTCTCCGTTCTGCTCCGTTTCTTTCTTCTCGCCCTCGGCCGGTTTGACGGGGCTGCGGTTCTCGCTCCTGACGCCGCGGCTCCTCTCGGGCCGTTTCTGCGGCTCCTCGTGTTGAGCGGTTTGTTCGGCGCCGGACTGTGTCTTTCCCCTGGTGGACGTGACCAATCCCTGCAGGGACTTCAGCACGCTCTGCCTCTTCTCCGCCGGGATCTTACTCCTCTACGAGAGAGACACACAGAGAGACGTCAGCTCGCTCCTGCTCCGTACGGCTCCTCCTCCAGCGCTCCCGTCCGCTCTCACCTCTTCACCTCTCGGATGTTTCTCCTCTTTTGTCTCATCCTGCTTTTCAGAGACGCTCAGAACGTCACTCTTCACCTCCTCAGGTTTATTCGCCGCCTGTGTCCGTCCGTCCTTATCTTGTGCTTTTATCTTCTTGACCTCGTTCTTCTCCGGTTCTTCAGGGACAGACGTCTGCTCTTCTGTGGGCCGCTTCCTCTTTGAGCCTGTAAATTGATCAGATTAGAAGCTCTTTATGGTAATAATGACCATTGAGATTATAATGAACACATGAAACGACATCCACAACTTTTTATTTAACTTCTGCAATGTGACTTCTTTGGGAAAAAATAAAATCGAATCGGGATAAGGATTGTAGCGTGGATTTATTTGTATGCACAAGCATAATAATATAATTTTGTTCATTTTAAAGCACATCTTTCATAGAGCAGCTTTAAAATAACTATAAGACCAGGAATATCTATTAACTCTTTCCTCGGCAATGATGGACATTTCTGCCAATCCGATTAAATTTTTCAAATTTTTATTTTTTTCATTGTAATAATTGTTAATATTTAATTTTGTTAAATTAATACTGAAATGAAATAATAATAATAATAATAAATAATAATAATAATAATAATGATAACAACAACAACAACAACAACACATTTTTATTTAGGGATACAAATAGTAATATAACAAAAGCAATATACTTCTGTTTTAATTCACTTTCACGCATTAAACCGATTTTATGATTTCAAAAAGCAAGGAGTGAAAATGAAATCTAAATCTTTACTGTTGTGTCGTGAACTTTGTAAAAATGGATTTAAGACACTTTAAAGCTAACTAGTTTGATGACAAACTTTGGTGTTGGATTGACAAAGTCTTGTCTGAAAGTCTGAAATAACTGAAAAGTTATGAAAGCTTGACGTTTTTTAGTTATTAACATGTTCTAGCACATTGCTAACATGTTTTAGCAAGTTGCTAGCACAAATTAACACATTGTTGACATGTTTTAACCAGTTTTTAACATGTTTTAACAGGATTTAATGTTGCAGACAAGTTTCTAACACAAATTAACAGCTTGCATGATTTCGTACATTGCTTGCATGTTTCTATCATGCTTTAACACATTGCTAACACATTTTAACATGTTGCTAATATGATTTAGCATGTTTCTGGGTAGATCACCTGCTGGGCCGGAGGGGGCGGAGCTGCTCGTCACTGGAAGAGAAACAGGCTTGTCAGGGACAGACGTCTGCTCTTCTGTGGGCCGCTTCCTCTTTGAGCCTGTAAATTGACCAGATTAACACATTGTTGACATGTTTTAACAAGTTTTTAAAATCGGATTAGAAAAGGAATAAACGACCCCTTCCAATCCGATCGAAATTTCATTCGGATCGCGTGCAGTCGGATCGATTAAGGTGTTTACATGAACGTTTTTCATTCCGGTTGAGCCGTCAATCCGATTACAAATGCATTATTTGGGTGCATGTAAATGTAGCCACTGCTAGCATGTTTTAACATGTTTCTAACACAATTTAACATATTGCTAACATGACAACACATTGCTGACGTTTTAAATGCTTTAACACATTGCTAACACGTTTTAACATGTTGCTTGCATGATTTAGCATGTTGTTAGCAAGTTTCTAACATGATTTAACACATTGCTAACACATTTTAACATGTTGCTAATATGATTTAACATGTTTCTGGGTAGATCACCTGCTGGGCCGGAGGGGGCGGAGCTGCTCGTCACTGGAAGAGAAACAGGCTTGTCAGGGACAGACGTCTGCTCTTCTGTGGGCCGCTTCCTCTTTGAGCCTGTAAATTGACCAGATTAACACATTGTTGACATGTTTTAACAAGTTTTTAAAATCGGATTAGAAAAGGAATAAACGACCCCTTCCAATCCGATCGAAATTTCATTCGGATCGCGTGCAGTCGGATCGATTAAGGTGTTTACATGAACGTTTTTCATTCCGGTTGAGCCGTCAATCCGATTACAAATGCATTATTTGGGTGCATGTAAATGTAGCCACTGCTAGCATGTTTTAACATGTTTCTAACACAATTTAACATATTGCTAACATGACAACACATTGCTGACGTTTTAAATGCTTTAACACATTGCTAACACGTTTTAACATGTTGCTTGCATGATTTAGCATGTTGTTAGCAAGTTTCTAACATGATTTAACACATTGCTAACACATTTTAACATGTTGCTAATATGATTTAACATGTTTCTGGGTAGATCACCTGCTGGGCCGGAGGGGGCGGAGCTGCTCGTCACTGGAAGAGAAACAGGCTTGTCAGGGACAGACGTCTGCTCTTCTGTGGGCCGCTTCCTCTTTGAGCCTGTAAATTGACCAGATTAACACATTGTTGACATGTTTTAACAGGATTTAATGTTTCTAACACAAATTAATAACAGCTTGCATGATTTCGTATGTTGCATGATTTAACACACCGGCTACGTTTACATGCACCAATTTCCGATTGCAGATCTGTTTACATGTACTCTAAACACTGTAATCTGATTCAAATATCCGCTTGTATGCGTTTACATTCATAAATCTTCACAACTAAAGATGTGAACGTGAACTTACGCACTGCGTAATGTGCCTCAGAGACTTCTGAATGCGATTGAGAAAGTAGTCGGATTCAAGCGTTTACATGGTAATTTTTTGCTGTTGGATCGGATTAGAAAAGGAATAAACCACCCCTTCCAATCCGATTGAAATTTCATTCAGATCAAGCTCAGTCTGATCGATTATGGCGTTTACATGAACGTTTTTCTGATTACAAATGCATTATCTGGGTGCATGTAAACGTAGCCACTGCTAGCATGTTTTAACATGTTTCTAACACGATTTAACATATTGCTAACATGACAACACATTGCTGACGTTTTAAATGCTTTAACACATAGCTAACACGTTTTAACACGTTGCTTGCATGATTTAGCATGTTGTTAGCAAGTTTCTAACATGATTTAACACATTGGTAACACTTTTTAACACATTGCTAGCATGTTTGTAGCTAGATCAAAGCCACTGGAAGACAAGCCTGCAACCTTTAGCCAAAAAAGCGTAACGGCTAATGCTAACTGGCGGTACGCATTGGCGTTAGTGTATATTCTTTGGCGGTACGCAGGGAGGAGTTTTGAACGGCGACATGATAGGGTGAGAGGTGCCGCACGTGATTAAGTTAGCCGTTACGCCTTCTCCAATGGTCAGAGATACAGACCCTCTCATCTGACTATAATAATACGATCTCTGGCTAGATCACCTGCTGGGCCGGAGGGGGCGGAGCTGCTCGTCACTGGAAGAGAAACAGGCTTGTCAGGGACAGACGTCTGCTCTTCTGTGGGCCGCTTCCTCTTTGAGCCTGTAAATTGATCAGATTAGAAGCTCTTTATGGTAATAATGACCATCGAGATTATATTGAACACATGAAACGACATCCACAACTTTTTATTTAACTTCTGCAATGTGACTTATTTGGGAAAATTTGGGAAAAAATAAAATCAAATCAGCATAAGGCAAGAATATGAATTGTAACATGGATTTTTTTTGTAATTTTGTTCATTTTTAAGCACATCTTTCATAGAGCAGCTTTAAAGTAACTATAAGACCAGGAATATCTTTTAACTCTTTCCTCGGCAATGATGGACATTTCTGCCAATCCGATTAAATTTTTCAAATTTTTATTTTTTTCCATTTTAATAATTGTTAATATTTAATTTTGTTAAATTAATACTGGACTGAAAATATAATAATAATAACACATTTTATTTAGGGATACAAATAGTAATATAACAAAAGCAATATACTTCTGCTTTAATTCACTTTTATGTGTTAAACTGATTTTATGATTTCAAAAAGCAAGGAGTGAAAATGAAATCTAAATCTTTACTGTTGTGTCGTGAACTTTGTAAAAATGGATTTAAGACACTTTAAAGCTAACTAGTTTGATGACAAACTCTGGTGTTGGATTGACAAAGTCTTGTCTGAAAGTCTGAAATAACTGAAAAGTTATGAAAGTTTGATGTTTTTAGTCAAAATGTTATTAACATTTTCTAACACATTGCTAACATGTTTTAGCAAGTTGCTAGCACAAATTAACACATTGTTGACATGTTTTAACCAGTTTTTAACATGTTTTAACAGGATTTAATGTTGCAGACAAGTTTCTAACACGAATGAACAGCTTGCATGATTAAGTTGCTAGCATGTTTCTATCATGATTTAACACACTGCTAGCATGTTTTAACATGTTTCTAGCATGATTTAACATATTGCTAACATGACAACACATTGCTAACACGTTTAACATTTTGCTAACATGATTTAGCGTGTTGTTAGTATGTTTCTTACATGCTTTAACACATTGCTAACACATTTTAACATGTTGCTAATATGATTTAACATGTTTCTGGCTAGATCACCTGCTGGGCCGGAGGGGGCGGAGCTGCTCGTCACTGGAAGAGAAACAGGCTTGTCAGGGACAGACGTCTGCTCTTCTGTGGGCCGCTTCCTCTTTGAGCCTGTAAATTGACCAGATTAGAAGCTCTTTATAGTAATAATGTCCATCGAGATTATAATGAAACTATATCCACAACTTTTCATGACACTAAACCTGCATTTCATAATTTCGAAAAGCAAGGAGTGAAAATGAAATCGCTGTGTCGTAAACTTGGTAAAAGTGGATTTAAGACACTTTAAAGCTAACTAGATGAGTAAAGTTTGATGACAAACTGTGGTGTTGGATTGACAAAGTCTTGTCTGAAAGTTTGAAATAACTTTGAAAAGTTACATAAGTTTGACGATTTTAAGTCAATAAAATGTTAACATGTTTTAGCAAGTTGTTAGCACAATTGAACACATTGCTAACACATTTTAACATGTTGCTAATATGATTTAACATGTTTCTGGCTAGATCACCTGCTGGGCCGGAGGGGGCGGAGCTGCTCGTCACTGGAAGAGAAACAGGCTTGTCAGGGACAGACGTCTGCTCTTCTGTGGGCCGCTTCCTCTTTGAGCCTGTAAAATGATTTAACATGTTGTTAGCATGTTTCTAACATGACGTAGCACATTGCTAAAGGCTGATTTATACTTCTGTACATCTGTTCATCGTACCTATGCCGTAGCCTCTGCAGCGGTTTTCAAATATACTTCTGCATCAATGTGCAATAAATGCAGGAAGAGGTTCTAACAGACCAATCACAGCGCTTGTGGTCCATGTAAAATTGACACGTTAAATTTTTGGAGAGGTGCATGTCAGGCTACGCAAGAAAACACAGCCTATGATGTAGCTACGCTGTAGTTTCGTCACAGAAGTATAAATCAGCCTTAACGCATTTTAACATGTCGCTAGCATGATTTACCATGTTGTTAGCATGTTTCTAACATGATTTAACTATTTCCTAACATGTTTTAACATGGTGCTAACATGAATTAGCATGTTTCAAACATGATTTTACTCTTTGCTAACATGATTTAACATGTTTCTAACATGATTTAACTCTTTGCTAACATGTTTTAACATGGTGCTAACATGATTTAACATGTTTCTAACATGATTTAACTCTGCTAACATGGTGCTAACATGAATTAGCATGTTTCTAACATGATTTATCTCTTTGCTAACATGTTTTAACAGGGTGCTAACATGAATTAGCATGTTTCTAACATGATTTAACTCTTTGCTAACATGGTGCTAACATGACTTAGCATGTTTCTAACATGATTTAACTCTTTGCTAACATGGTGCTAACATGAATTAACATGTTTCTAATATGATTTAACTCTTTGCTAACATGATGCTAACATGAATTAACATGTTTCTAATATGATTTAACTCTTTGCTAACATGTTTTAACAAGTCGCTAACACAAATTAACACATTGTTGACCTGTTTTAACAAGTTGTTAATATGTTTTAGCAGGATTTAACATGTTGCAGACAAGTTTCTAACATGAATTAACACTGTTAGCATGTTTTAACATGTTGCTTGCATGATTTAGTACATTGTTTCTATCACCATTTAACACATTGCTAACATGTTCCAAGCACGATGTTGCTAACATGACTGAATACGTTGCTTGCATGTTTCTAGCTTGATTGAACACATTTGCCAACACGTTTTAACATGTTGCTAGCATGATTTAGCACACTGCTAACATGTTTCTGCATGTTTCTAGCTAGATCACCTGCTGGGCTGGAGGGGGCGGAGCTGCTCGTCACTGGAAGAGAAACAGGCGTGTCTTTCTTCAGAGTTCCTTCCTGTCTTCCATCAGAGGCAGTGTGCGAGCGCTTATGTTTCAGCGCGGGCGTCCTGAGCGGCGCGGCAGTGACGTCATCTGTGGTCTGGGTCAGATCTGCAGTAGAGCGCGTGATCCTCAAGGGCTGAATGGTTTCAATACAACACACAACATCAGCAACTCTGACATAAATTCTGACATAAACCAGGATCAGACGTGATGGATAACGGCATCACACAAACCTTTCGGTGACTGTTAGCATCCATCCGTTTCTTCGCAGTTGAAACGATCTTTCTATTCAGTACGTGTTTTCTGCGAGCAGAAAGTGTCTTTGCCGCAGTGGCTCGTCTCGTTAAAATGATCTTCCTGGACGGCAGCATCCTCCTTCCTGCCGCGACCGTCTTGAGCGACGTCACTCTCCTCGCAGGCGCAACTTCAGTCGTGCGTCTTTCGTCGGGCGTGACGATCTTCGCCGTTGAATCCCTGGAGCGCGTCGACCTGGTTTCGGTTGTTTTATCATCCGTCGACTTGACAGGTTCAGACTTTGTTTTGCTTGGAGTTTCTCTCCCACGTGGCGTCGCTACTTTCGAATCGCCCTTCGACACCGAATCTTTACGCGATCCAGTCTGGTTCTTGGCTTCGCTCTGATTTTCTGCTTTCTTCTTCCTGTCTTTCAGTTTCGGTCGACTCTCTGAGAGTCGTTTCACGAGCGCTACTTTCTGTCAGAAACACAAAGCCCATCATGCGTTACAGCGCTTTTCTAAAGACCCGTTCACACCAAAGACGATAGCTATATTAGCGTCCACACCAGCGGACGACATTGTTCTGTTTATTTTAAGCACTGCAGGTTTGGCGTCTGTCGCTTTAAATACTTGAGCTCTTTAAAGCAGGATGGATTCTGATTGGCTGTCAATGATTGTGTCATACATCAGCTGGAAAAAAATAATTCTTCGGGCTCATTCACACAGAATGCGTCTTTGCGTCTAAAAACGTGAGACTGAGCGCTCAGGAATGGTTTAAAAAGAAAGCGCAGTGCACAACGCGAGGGTCTCGAACGCGCTTTTGAGATGTAACGCAATAACGGAAATAATAGAAATAGGCAAAATTCTTTCACCTTGACACGGTGTCTTAAAAACATGGCACTCGTGTGCGAAATGCTGCAAAAGACACAAGATGTGAGCGTAACGGTCATACACGTCCGTCTGACGCGCGTTTACATAAGAAAAAACAATGGAAAAGTATAGAAAAACACGTTCTGTGTGAACGGCCCCTTAATCGTTCTCTGTGTCGTTATAGTTGTGGTGTGGATTCTGCTATTCTGTCTATGTAGAAGCGATCTCTTTAACGCTATAGTTTGAAGCGATCTCTTTAACGCTATGGTTTGAAGTGATCTCTTTAGCGCTATAGTTTAAAGTGATCTCTTTAATGCTATAGTTTAAAGTGATATCTTTAACGCTAGAGTTTAAAGCGATCTCTTTAGCGCTAGAGTTTAAAGTGATCTCTTTAGCGCTATGGTTTGAAGTGATCTCTTTAACGCTATAGTTTGAAGCGATATCTTTAACGCTAGAGTTTAAAGCGATCTCTTTAGCGCTATGGTTTGAAGTGATCTCTTTAGCGCTATAGTTTGAAGTGATCTCTTTAGCGCTATAGTTTGAAGCGATATCTTTAACGCTATAGTTTGAAGCGATATCTTTAGCGCTATGGTTTGAAGTGATCTCTTTAACGCTATAGTTTGAAGCGATATCTTTAACGCTATAGTTTGAAGCGATATCTTTAGAGCTATGGTTTGAAGCGATCTCTTTAACGCTATGGTTTGAAGCGATATCTTTAGCGCTATGGTTTGAAGCGATCTCTTTAGCGCTATGGTTTGAAGCGATATCTTTAGCGCTATAGTTTAAAGCTATCTCTTTAGCGCTAGAGTTTAAAGCGATCTCTTTAGCGCTATGGTTTGAAGCGATCTCTTTAGCGCTAGAGTTTAAAGTGATCTCTTTAGCACTATGGTTTGAAGCGATCTCTTTAGCGCTATAGTTTAAGCGATATTTTTAGCGCTATAGTTTAAAGTGATCTCTTTAATGCTATAGTTTAAAGTGATATCTTTAACGCTAGAGTTTAAAGCGATCTCTTTAGCGCTAGAGTTTAAAGTGATCTCTTTAGCGCTATGGTTTGAAGTGATCTCTTTAACGCTATAGTTTGAAGCGATATCTTTAGCGCTAGAGTTTAAAGCGATATCTTTAGCGCTAGAGTTTAAAGCGATCTCTTTAGCGCTATGGTTTGAAGTGATCTCTTTAGCGCTATAGTTTAAAGCTATCTCTTTAGCGCTAGAGTTTAAAGCGATCTCTTTAGCGCTATGGTTTGAAGTGATCTCTTTAACGCTATAGTTTGAAGCGATATCTTTAACGCTATAGTTTGAAGCGATATCTTTAGAGCTATGGTTTGAAGCGATATCTTTAGCGCTATGGTTTGAAGCGATCTCTTTAGCGCTATGGTTTGAAGCGATATCTTTAGCGCTATAGTTTAAAGCTATCTCTTTAGCGCTAGAGTTTAAAGCGATCTCTTTAGCGCTATGGTTTGAAGCGATCTCTTTAGCGCTAGAGTTTAAAGTGATCTCTTTAGCACTATGGTTTGAAGCGATCTCTTTAGCGCTATAGTTTAAGCGATATTTTTAGCGCTATAGTTTAAAGTGATCTCTTTAATGCTATAGTTTAAAGTGATATCTTTAACGCTAGAGTTTAAAGCTATCTCTTTAGCGCTAGAGTTTAAAGGGATATCTTTAGCACTATAGTTTAAAGGGATATCTTTAGCATTATAGTTTAAGCGATCTCTTTAGCGCTACAGTTTAAAGTGATATCTTTAACGCTATAGTTTGAAGCGATATCTTTAGAGCTATGGTTTGAAGCGATCTCTTTAGCGCTACAGTTTGAAGCAATCTCTTTAACGCTATGGTTTGAAGCGATCTCTTTAACGCTATGGTTTGAAGCGATCTCTTTAGCGCTACAGTTTAAAGCGATATCTTTAGAGCTATGGTTTGAAGCGATCTCTTTAGCGCTACAGTTTAAAGCGATATCTTTAGCGCTATAGTTTGAAGCAATATCTGTAGAGCTATGGTTTGAAGCGATCTCTTTAACGCTATGGTTTGAAGCGATCTCTTTAGCGCTATGGTTTGAAGCGATATCTTTAGAGCTATGGTTTGAAGCGATCTCTTTAGCGCTATGGTTTGAAGCGATATCTTTAGAGCTATGGTTTGAAGCGATCTCTTTAACGCTATGGTTTGAAGCGATCTCTTTAACGCTATGGTTTGAAGCGATCTCTTTAGCGCTATGGTTTGAAGCGATATCTTTAGCGCTACAGTTTAAAGCGATCTCTTTAGCGCTACAGTTTGAAGCGATCTCTTTAACGCTATGGTTTGAAGCGATCTCTTTAGCGCTACAGTTTAAAGCGATATCTTTAGAGCTATGGTTTGAAGCGATCTCTTTAGCGCTACAGTTTAAAGCGATATCTTTAGCGCTATAGTTCAAAGCGGTATCTTTAGTGCTATAGTTTGAAGCAATATCTTTAGTGCTATAGTTCAAAGCGGTATCTTTAGCGCTATAGTTTAAAGCGATATCTTTAGTGCTATAGTTTGAAGCAATATCTTTAGTGCTATAGTTCAAAGCGGTATCTTTAGCGCTATGGTTTGAAGCGATATCTTTAGAGCTATGGTTTGAAGCGATATCTTTAGAGCTATGGTTTGAAGCGATATCTTTAGAGCTATGGTTTGAAGCGATCTCTTTAACGCTATGGTTTGAAGCGATCTCTTTAACGCTATGGTTTGAAGCGATCTCTTTAGCGCTATGGTTTGAAGCGATATCTTTAGCGCTACAGTTTAAAGCGATCTCTTTAGCGCTACAGTTTGAAGCGATCTCTTTAACGTTATGGTTTGAAGCGATCTCTTTAGCGCTACAGTTTAAAGCGATATCTTTAGAGCTATGGTTTGAAGCGATCTCTTTAGCGCTACAGTTTAAAGCGATATCTTTAGCGCTATAGTTCAAAGCGGTATCTTTAACGCTATGGTTTGAAGCGATATCTTTAGTGCTATAGTTTGAAGCAATATCTTTAGTGCTATAGTTCAAAGCGGTATCTTTAGCGCTATAGTTTAAAGCGATATCTTTAGCGCTACAGTTTAAAGCGATATCTTTAGCGCTATAGTTTGAAGCAATATCTTTAGCGCTATAGTTTAAAGCGATATCATTAGCGCTATAGTTATCTGGCCGTAACAGCAAAAATCACTGACCTTTTGACCTCTGAGGCCCACGCCCGGGTCGTTCTCAATCTCCCACATGCCCTCCTCGAACCCGCCCCGTTTGATGGGCCGGCCGTACCTCTCTTTGTTTGGCCAGTAGGGGACGATGTCTTTGGGGAAGAGAAATGTTCTGGAATAGGAGAGATGTTCAGAACACAATGCTGGTTATTACTAGATAGCAAGTGACAATGATAAATGTTTCAAACGTGTGATCGGTATCCAGATTTACGCAAAAATCTATTATTGAAAAAGACATTTAAGATACCATATATATGTGCTTTTCTTGGGAATATATCCTAATATATTCTCTATATCCTAAACTATGACATACTAAATCAAAACTAAGGCATAAAAAGTCAAAATTATATGACACATTAAGTCATAATTATGAGATAAAGTCAAAATGGTATAACACCTAAGTAGGGCTGGACCATTGTGACCTAAAATAGAAACCTCGATTAATTGAACATTTTACTTAAATTCCGACTAATGAACGATTATTTTGTTTCTTTTTTTCTGCCCTCACAGTTCACTTACACGGTTTGTACTGTAAATATGCTTGACTATTAAACGTGGGATATTTTTTCCTAATGAAAGAGTGATCTGACATAACAGCTCACTTTCAGCAGTTATTTTAAATATGGTTCGTAACATTTCTTAAAGATTTCTGCTCGTCTGGTCTAAGATCTCTTGAATGTCCAAACTGGCACAAAGCCCTAAGACACATACAATTGACAAAGTTTAGCGAAAGCTCTCACTGAGGGCTCACCGCTCGCACGCCGTCTGTGTGTGTTGACTCGGCGTTCGTCTCCGTGTTGCTTCCATGCCACTGACTGGACGGAGTCATGTGACTAATACACTGTAGCATGTTTTTAAGGGGAAAGTATTAACAGTATTAAAAAAAACTAAATAACCGACATGGGATAATTACGTTGGTTAGAAGTTCTGAATTTCGGTTTTGATTACTTTGATGAATCGTCCAACCCTACACCTAAATGAAATTACTACATAAAAAGTTAGAATTCTGACAAAAAGTCAAAATTATGAGTCGAAAAGTCATAATTATCGCATAAAAGTTGAAATTCTGACAATTATGACAAGTCGAAATTCTGACAAAAAGTCGAAAATTCTGACAAAAAATTCTGACAAAAAGTCAAAAATTCTGACAAAAAGTCGAAATTGTGACACACTAAATCGAAATTATGACAGTCAAGTTAAAATTGAATCATACTAAGTCGAAATTATGACAAAGTTGAAATTATTACAGACAAAACTGACATACTAAGCCGAAATTGACATACTGACACAGGAGCCGGCGTTCGGACATAAACACAGAAGCTCTGCAACGTAAATAGCATAGCAAAATGACAGGCTAGAGACTAATTTGTTGAATAAAGTCGTTATTTTTGTTTCGTTTTTTTCTCGTCTCTTCATAACATTAAGGTTGAACCACTGCAGTCACATGACTGTTTTAATGATTCTTTAGTACCTTTCTGGACCTTGAAAGTGTTGATTATATTGCTGTCTATGGACGAGTCATATACCTCTCGGATTTCATCAAAAATATCTTAATTTGTGTTCTGAAGATGAACGAAGGTCTTACGGGTGTGGAACAACACGAGGGTGAGTAATTAAACCCTTGTGCCGTTTTACACCCGTAAGACCTTCGTTCATCTTCAGAACACAAATTAAGATATTTTTGATGAAATCCGATGGCTCAGTGAGGCCTGCATAGCCAGCAATGACATTTCCTCTCTCAAGATCCATTAATGTACTAAAAACATATTTAAATCAGTTCATGTGAGTACAGTGGTTCAATATTAATATTATAAAGCCATGAGAATATTTTTGGTGCGCCAAAAAAAAAAAATAACTACTTATATAGTGATGGCCGATTTCAAAACACTGCTTCAGGAAGCTTCGGAGCACAAATTAATCTTTTGTGTCGAATCATGATTCGGATCGCGTGTCAAACCACCAAACTGCTGAAATCACGTGACTTTGGCGCTCCGAACCGCTGATTCGACACACTGATTCATAACGCTGGCTATGCAGGCCTCACTGAGCCACCAAATTTCATCAAAAATATCTTAATTTGTGTTCTGAAGATGAACGAAGGTCTTATGGGTGTGGAACAACATGAAGGTGAGTAATAAATGACAGAAATTTCATTTTTGGGTGAACTAACCCTTTAAGATGAACAGTTGTATACATAGATATATATTTCTGCTTTATAGTTAGAGCTTCAAGGTTTCTCTGTATAAAAACGCTCATATATACGCGGAGAGTAGTACGACAGATAGCATATCTTTGGTTTAATGAAGGATGCGTGTTTTGTTTTGGTCGCTTCATCATGTATGTTTGATTTGAGTTCACTTACGTTGAGTGTGTTCCATAAAAGAAGATGGGGATCTTATTTTTCGGGGCTTTTCCTTCACCAATCTGAGTGACAAACAAATCAACACACAAACAGTCAGATTTCAGTTGACCTCATGTACAATATGCCTCATATCTGCTGTATAAACTCACTCTGGCAGGCCAGAAAGGATAACCCTTCATCTTAGCAAACACTATATCGCCTGGAATAAAATCGTCTGTGTTCTGATCAGATGTCATCTTCATCTGAGAAAACAAAAGGGTTAATTAATACAAATAACACTCAGCATGTGTTACCAACACACAAAACAACAAACAAAACACTTTATCAGCAGAGACAACTATTACATGCATTAAATTAGCCTTATGGCTATGAATTTGCCTTTTTAAAACAATAATATGACTTTATTATTATTAATTTATTGCTACAGACACTGAAGTAAATAAAATGATAGCCGTGTTTAGCTAGCTTAGGCTAACACAAGCCCATTGTTTGTTTATGAACTCACCTTCACTCCCTTCTGCATATCTACTTATTCAAAAACTATCTTAGAAACACTTTTACTTAAAAACAAAACGTAAAATACGCTAATAATTAAAAATATTCTCACGAGATGAATGAAAGGACATGGAGACTCGCGAGAGTGTGCATCTCCCCTCAGCACCGGTGGAATGGTTCAGTCCGCGTCCCGCTCAGCAGCGCGCATGAGGAATGTACCACTATACACAGGGAGAGGGGAGGGTTGGGTTTAAAATTATTCTAAATTTAATTAATAACATGGATTTATTCACAGTGTTAAAGCGAATAACTACATATTTTGTGTTATTTAATCACGAAATAATTTAAAAAGAATTTCGCGGATTGAAAACTAAATTTCGTTACTGTTCGTCATCATCGGTCGTTAAAGAGTTAAAATTCCGCGACAGGAAGCGGCAAAATAAAGATGTTTAAAATATTTTAACGCTTTATTTAATCATTAAAAAAAAAAAACCCGTAAGTATAATTAAAAAGTAAAACGCGAGCGATAGGTGTTTTGATGAATATTTCGCGGTGTTTTTCGTTTATCGTTGTTGTCATGGTGAGGAGGAAAATGGCGTCAGATTCAAACAGACGCTGAGGAGTGTTTACAACTACAACTACACGGATTTAAACATTTTAATGTCGTTTCACTGCAATAATTCACCAATCACGGACAGACGAGCGTAACAGGCATATTAATGGTGGGCTGGTGTTTAGATTTAATGTTGTTATTTTGAATTGACCATTTATCGCTTTTTGAAACAAACACGTGAATTTAATTTAGTTTGATTTGAGTTTTTACTGTGTATCATATAATTCATGTATTATATTTATAAATTACGTGTATATAAACTGTAGTTTTTGTCAAATTGTCGTCTGGAGCTATATTTAAAAGCATCTCTAAACCGGTTTTCTTTGTTATATTTATATATAATATTCTGTTATTGTTTCATAATTGTAATTCTTTATGTTTCTCCTTCTCTTTGTCTTTATAGGAACTTTGGAAATCCACCTAAAACATGAATGTATTTACTCATTGACATTCTCATTTTAAGCTATATTTGTTAATGATAAAGCGCTTATACAGTATTTTCTGACAGATCTCAGACCTGTAAGGACACGTTGAGGTCATGCCCTCTGACCTCCGTCCACGCCATGGCAGTCGAGCCAAACGTAAAGACTCGAGCCGCCCTGATTCCACCCTGCGGGCGTCTCACCCGTCCGCCCTGACCCCACAGGAGGAGATCAACAGGTTTGTTTCTAACATGTTGTGTGTGTGTGGAAGCCAAAGACTGAAAATAATGTCATTAATTACTCTCCCTCATGTCGTTCCACACCCTTAAGATACAAATTAAGATATTTTTGATGAAATCCGATGGCTCAGTGAGGCCTGCATAGGGAGCAATGACATTTCCTCTCTCAAGATCCTTCAGGAAGCTTCGGAGCGTTATGAATCAGCGTGTCGAATCAGCGGTTCAGATCGCCAAAGTCACGTGATTTCAGCAGTTTGACGGTTTGACACGCGATCCGAATCATGATTCGACACAAAAGATTCATAACGCTCCGAAGCTTCCTGAAGCAGTGTTTTGAAATCGGCCATCACTATATAAGTCGTTATTTTGTTTTTTTGGCGCACCAAAAATATTCTCGTGGCTTTATAATATTAATATTGAACCACTGTACTCACATGAACTGATTTAAATATGTTTTTAGTACATTAATGGATCTTGAGAGAGGAAATGTCATTGCTGGCTATGCAGGTCTCACTGAGCCATTGGATTTCATCAAAAACATCTTAATTTGTGTTCTGAAGATGAATGAAGGTCTTACAGGTGTGGAACGACATGAAGGTGAGTAATAAATGACAGAATTTTCATTTTTGGGTGAACTAACCCTTTAAGTCCGAATTTTTACTTGGTATGTCATAATTTTGACTTTTTTAAGGTAATAATTATGACAATAATTTTGTGACATATGACATAATGACATAACTTTTTGTCATAATTTCTACTGTCATTATTTTTTACTTTTTGTCATGATTTCTATTTTTGTTTTTTTTGTACTTTTAACTTAGTATGTCATCATTTTGACATTTTGTCAATTTCGGCTTAGTATGTCAGTTTTAACTGTCATAATTTAAACTTTTTGTCATAATTTTGAGTTTGTGTCATAATTTCAATTTAGTATGTCATTATTTTCTACTTTTTGTCAGATTTTTTTTGTCAATTTAGACTTTTTGTCAGAATTTTAATCTTTGTCATAATTTGACACACAATTTGACTTTTTGTCAAAATTTAACTTACTATGTCATAATTTTGACATTTTGTCAATTTCGGCTTAGTATGTCAGTTTTGACTGTCATAATTTCAACTTTTTGTCAGAATTTCGATTTAGTATGTCATTATTTTCTACTTTTTGTCAGAATTTTATTTTTTTTGTCAATTTAGACTTTGTAATAATTTTGGCTTAGTATGTTGGTTTTTGACAGTCAAAATTTCAACTTTTTGTGAGAATTTTTGTTATTTTGATTTAGTATGTCATTATTTTCTACTTTTTGTCAGAATTTCATTTTTTTTTTTTGGTCAATTTCATCTTTTTGTTAGAATTTTCATCTTTTTGTCATAATTTGACTTTTTGTCACAATTTTGACATTTTGTCATTTTCGGCTTAGTATGTCAACTTCAATTTAGTATGTCATTTTCTTTTTTTTGTCAGAATTTTAACTTAGTATGTCATAATTTTGACTTTTTACCTCATAATTATGACTTTCGATTTAATTCTGACGTTCTATGCTGTGGTTTTGATTTAGTATGTCATAATTTCATTACAGTTTACCAGAGCATGATTATAGTTCTTTTGTGGTGTAAATGGGCCTTGGTATGTATGTGTCCTCACAGCGCTGTGTTTACAGGCTCAGAGACGTGACTGATGGGCTGCAGCTGCAGAGAGACAGACGGGGCGGTGAGAGAGAGACGAGTGATGATTTCACTCTCGCGGCTGAGCTGAGGTGGAAAATCAACCAGCTGGAAAAAGACAAACTGGATTTCACTTCCAAACACAATGAAGAGGTACAAACAAACACCTGCTGCTCTGCCTCTGACAGATGTGATCAGGGCACTGCATGAAATACTGTATCCCACAATGCACTTGACCATCCACTTTCAGTGTGAAGAATTCTTTAAAAGTCATATCAACCACAATTTTTACAATTTACAGTTATATACTTCTCATTATATTACATCTTTATTCATCTTTACTCTGAATTTTGAGCAGGCACAGAGCAGCCTTAGCTCAGCCTTTGCTGAATTAAACATGACATAAATAATGTGATTTCAGTGCAGAAATGTTTTGTAATGTGCTCTTGTCATGTCATACCCCTGCAGGTGTCGCAGTATGAGGCGCAGGTTGCCCGGTTACGGGCGCAGGTGGAGCGCGGAGAGGCGCAGCGGCAGACGCTGGAGTACGATGTTGCCGTGGTGAGGAGAGACGCAGCAGCGGAGAGGAGAAACGCAGAGGAGAAGATGAAGGAGCTGAGGAAACACAATCACAGGCTGGATGGTGTGTGTGTGTGTGTGTGTGTGTGTGTGTGTGTGTGTGTGTGTGTGTGTGTGTCAAGTCACTAATCTGCAGAGTGTCTGCTGAGACAGACCTCATCTCTGTATTCCAAAGCATTCATGAAATACAACCATTTCATTTCACACCTATGATCAAAAACAGGGGTGACAGTTAACAGGTTAACAATGCCAAGATAATAAAAACAAAATATTTTGGTTGGTCGCTTGAGACGCACCTCATCAAAGCGATGAGAGTATTCATTGTTTGTGTGGAAAAACCATCGTATGATCCTGACAGCGAGTGTGTGTGTGTGTGTGTGTGTGTGTGTGTAGTCCTCAGCTCAGAGCTGCGTCAGAGAGTGTCAGATCTACAGAGATCTTTAGAGATAACGCAGCAGGCGCGTGAGGATGACCTGCAGGGCCTCCAGACGGAGCTGCACGAGAGAGACCGTCTGCTGCTGAGCGCAAATGCTGAGAATGACCAGCTGCAGGCCGAAAAGAGACAACTAGAGGCACTGACACAGGTCTGTCCATGCGTCTGTCTGTCATTTATCATCTATACACACTGTTTTTGACTGTTGACTGTTTTTGTGTTAACAGGAGCAGAACGACACTCTACATAAACTGAAATGTGAAATGGAGAGAATGAAGAGAGGCGGAGAGAAAGATGCAGAGAAACTGAAACACAAATCAGCAGAGCTGAACCGCAGCACAGAGAGAGAACAGAGACTACGCTCTGATCTGGAGGTCAGCATCATGATTTTAGTAACATGAGTCTCACAATTTTTATGGTCAAATCTGCTATCTGGTGCAGTAGATCATGGCACTCGCTAAATATATATATTATATGTATTATATATACATACATACAGTCAATATGAGTGTTTTGTGCCTGATTTTGACAGATGCATGATCGTGTGTGTACGTGCATTAATTGTGTGTGTGTGTGTGTGCAGTCAGCTCTGCAGAAGGTGAAGGATCTGGAGCAGAGCGTGGAGTCTGAACGCACCGCACATCTGCAGTCTAAATTCAGCTCTGAGATCATCCAGGTAACACACGTGTGTTTATGATTGAACACATACAGTTACGCTGGAGCAGTGTCGCGCTCATTCATCTGTGTGTGTGTGTGTGTGCGTGCAGATAAGGATGAGAGATCTGGAAGACGCTCTGGAGGTGGAGAAGAAAGGTCACGCTGAGGTCACGGCCAGTCTAGAGCTCTGGAAGCAGAAGTTTGAGGAGGTGGAGCGGTTGAACGCTCACGAGAGAGACAAGTCACATGACATGAGCCAGAAACTCGCTCAGTAAGATCAAACATCCCCGGGTTTATTCCAGGTTTTATCATTGGAACATTATGGCTAGAGCAGGGTTATTATCGCTAACTAAAACTACTAAAAACATTTGAAACGATTTAAATAAAATATAAATATTAGTTGAAAAACTTATTAGAAATTAAAAATAAACTTAAGTAAATTATTAACTGGAAATAAATAAAAACTAAAACAAACTAAAACTGAAATAAAAATATATTAAACCTACACAAGACAATAAATAAAATAATAATAAAATGACAAAACATAAATTAAACTAAACATAACATGAAAAACTAACATTTTAAAATATTAATAAAACTTATATAAAAACTAATTAATTAAATAATGAATTCATTTTGCATTATTAAAGCATTTGGAGATGCAAGTGCTTTTAAGCACTTAGGAAATCTTTAAAGGCTGTATGTTTATAAATGAGTTTTTTCCTCCACTTCAGCAGCACTTACAAACACCAAAATTTACAGTTTTATTCCTGACTATATTCTGAAGGTTTTTACTGTAGGGTTTGTTCATATATCATTCACACTCATTTATATAGCATTTTATTTCTTAAAATATGGTGAAAATTTATTTTTTCCGGCTGTTGACAGCAATTTTTGATTTATAATGTGATAAAAAGAGAAATCCAAAATTTCCTCTTTAAAAACCTTTAACTCTAATATGTCCACAAAATCAAACAAGAATTTTAACCAGGATTTATCCAATGTTCAGATTTTTTTTTTTTTTTGCATTATTAAAGCATTTGGAGATGCAAGTGCATTTAAGCATTTAGGAAATTGCAACAGCATGATAAAGATGCAGTAAAGATGCAATCTGTTTTGATGTTCCATGTATTTGGAATCACATGTACGTGATGTGTTCAGGTTGGAGAAGGACTTCTTGACCATGAAAACTGATCTGATTGGTCAGCTGGATCATGAGAAGGCTGTATCTGCTGAGCTGATTGGTCAGTTAGAGCAAGAAAGGGTGGAGTCAGTTAAGCTGTCAGTCAAACTGCAGGAGCAGGAGAAAGTGTGGACAGAGAGACAACATGAACACAGCCGGGTAAACACTCTGATGTCTCTTACCCATGCCAATATACTTTTATATCATTTATGTTGCCACACTGGCCATTCTCTCACGTCTCTTACATTGGTGATGTTCCAAGTGTCATTTTCGCAGTTTGATTTAATGATATACTGCAGTTTCACATAAATTACCCCCTCATTTGGCAAAGTGAGGCTTGTTCATTCTGAACACTGTTTGTGTGTGTTGTAGGTGCAGGAGGCTCTTGTCTGCGTGCAGGAGTCATATGACAGTCTGCTGAGTGATATTGATCAGGTGCTACAGCAGTATCAGCAGCAGGGGGCGACACACACACACAACACAGGTCAGTGAAAAAAGATCCTCAGACAGGTGAGAAAAAGTTACATAACGCATTACTTTCCATAAAAGGTAACTATATAACTTAGTTATTTTTAGGGAGTAACAGAATTTTTAATGTATTACTTTTAAAAGCAACTTTCCCAACATTGATTAACACAGTTTTTTCCCTGTTTATTACTGCGAATCTGGTTTAAAGCAATCTGTATTGTAAAAAGTGCTTTATAAAATAAATGTAGCTTGACTTAAAGGCATTTTACACATGTGTGTGTGTGTTTGCTTTTTAGGGGAAGGATGTAAACACGATGCATCTGCTCTAATGGACATTTTGCGGGGAACGCTACACTACTACAACACACAGGTACAACCTACACACATACTTTAAGGTGTTGTGCTAATGCAAATAATACTGCATATGTTGAAGCACTAAAGGGATTTATCAAGCACATTTTGATAGATTTTGCTGGATTTTTTTCCTTGAACACAATGCATGAGCTCATGAATTTTATTTGGCTGTTCTTGAACTCACACATAAATAATGCAAACATTTTAATGTGAACAGATTAGTGTTTTCCACTGATGGAATAGAATAGGGCATGTAAGATGAATACTGCAGATCTTTGGCAACTCTAATTAATAAAATATAAATATTAGCTCCTTCAGAAACACATATAGCAAAGTTCACTTCCCTTATAAAACTATAAGTACAGACACCAAAATGATAGATCAGTATCAGTATTAGTAATTACTACAACAACACAAAATCTGTGGTTGATTTTAAACATTTATTGGCTGAATGAGGCATTTCGCTTTTAGTGAACAAACAAATTCAAATGGACAAAACAAAAAATTTATTAGTGATTATTCATTTATATTATATAGTATAAATGTATAAAATGTTTTTATTAAAAGCTGCTTTGAATCGTGTATTGCGAAAAGTACTATACAAATAAATTTGACTATTAAGATGATAGTTGAGACAACTTAAAAATCTGAATGCATCATGTTGCCTTCAGTTTTTAACTTTTCTTAAGGCAAGATGCAGTGGATTTTCAAAAAGTGTTTCAGATTAGTGGAGAGAAAACATCCAAAATTCACTTTTTAGTGTTTATTTTACTGCACTTTATTCAATTACAATACAATCTTTAAAGGCTGTATGTTTATAAATGAGTTTTTTCCTCCACTTCAGCAGCACTTACAAACACCAAAATTTACAGTTTTATTCCTGACTATATTCTGAAGGTTTTTACTGAGGGGTTTGTTCATATATCATTCACACTCATTTATATAACATTTTATTCCTAAAACATGGTGAAAATGTGTTTTTTTTTCTGGCTGTTGACAACAATTTTTGATTTATGGAGTGATAAAAAGAGAAATCCAAAATTTCCTCTTTAAAAAGCTTTTTAAAAACTCTAGTATGTCCACAAAATCAAACAAGAATTTTGAACCAGGATTTATCCAGTGTTCAGATTTATGTTCTGGAAATGTATGCAAATAAACAAATATTTAATCAGATTGGCTATTCTCCTGTAGTGTCTTGCTTTAAGAATTCTTTTCTTAAAAAAAAAAAATAAAAATAATTCTTTTTTTACTGTGTGTAATTTGTGAATGTTGGATTTGTAGTTGCAGGACTCTGTGATTGTGATGCAGAAGTTGAATGACGAGGTCAGACAGAAGGATGAAACGATCACTGATCTCCAGAGGAACATCCAGGTGTGTGTTTGTCATGTTCTACCGATGAACTCGGATGATTTGGGATCTGGACGACTGGATGCTTTATATTGTAACTAGATGTAGGTGTCCTGAAGGAAACATCAGAGCGACACAGAGTTCAGTTTCAGATGAAATGATCATCTTTCTGTCTGTCTGCAGGAGTGTGAGGCTCGCGGTGTGTGTGTGAGTGAAGAGGTGAAGCGTCTGCGTGCGTGTGTCGCAGATGCTGCAGCTGAACTGCGCAGACTCACACAGCAACACACACAAATACACACACAGATGAACACACTGCGACAGCAGCATCACAAAGACTGCCAGGTACCAAAACTAAAAGCATAAGAAAACAGTTTTGTTACTTGAATAAAATAAATTTTAACTGAAATATCAAATCTTAGACCTTTTTTATTTCACCTAGTTGCCAAGGCCACATTTCTCATTTTCTTTTTTATTTTAACTTGAAGTACTAAAATAACGAAAACTAAAACTGAAATAAAAATGAATGAAAACTATATAAACATAATTTTAAAAACAAAAACTAATGAAAATAACAAAAAGAAAACAACATGACTAAAACCCTAACTAAAATTAAAATTGAGTATATAAAAATAAAAACTAATTCATAGCTGAAAACTATTAATGAAAACCATAATTGTGTAGCAATGAATAATGACAAAAATACTATTAAATATTAATAAAAACTACAGCTAAAACCTTATCTAAAATTAAAATATAAATGGAATATATTAAAATAAAAGCTAATTCATAATTCAAAATATTTATTAAATCTATAATAGTCTATTAGTGAAACTAAAATAACACTGCCAGAAACATAATAACAAAAACACACAAAATAACTAAAATTAAAACAGAAAATATAAAAAATATGAATTCATTCAGATTCATACTTTAAAATATTTATTAAATCTGTAATAGTTGTAATAAATTGTAACTATAATAGTACTGTATATCGGTGATAATAGGATAACCCTGCCAGAAACATAATGACAAACACACAACAAAATTGCAAAAAAATAACTAAAATTAAGGTGGAATATATACAAATTACTAAAATATTAATAAAAACTTTAATAGTATATCAGTGATACTAAAATAGCACTGCCAGATTCACACACTTACACTCAGTGTTCGATTCCTGATCTTCATGAAATACTTTGCTTGATCGGGATTTAATGGTCTAATAAAATGTTTCATAATTTTATTAGTAATTGTATTTTTATTACTGTGTTTAGGAGAAATTGGCATTCCTGCACACACTCTATCAGCGTCTGATCGCCGGGTGTGTGCTGGTGACGCCGCCGCACAGCATGCTGGGTAGCTTCTCATGGACGGAGCTTAGTGCGTTGGTGCAGGAGCACGTGGACACGCTGACCTCTGACCTCTCCGCAGCCAATCAGAAGGTGAGAAGGGGCTTGTGGGAAAGATACGCTGTAGATGTGCAGTTCCGGAGTTTGAGAGGTTGTTTGTGCGTCAGGTGTCGTGTCTGGAGGGGAAATCGGCGGCACTTGAGAGTGTGAACGCACAGCTGAGACAGAGAGAGGAGAGCTGGGTCAAACAGAGAGAAGATCTCAACACACACTACACACACCTCAACCACCAGCTGCAGCTGAAAATACAGGTACACACACACACACACACACACACACACACACACACACACACACACACACACACACGTCACTGATTTAAGGCTCTACTTTCCTGCTTGAATGTTGATTATTTTATCTTTGCAGGATCTCAGTAGGCAGCTGGAGCAGTCCGAGGGGCGTGTCCACTCTCTGGAGCGCACTCGGGCCGAGCAGGAACAGGAAGTGATGCGTCTGCAGTGTCTGTGGGTGGCATGCGGTTTGCTAGCGGGGTGCGTGCGCGCGCTGCGGAGGCAGGTGTGTTTGCTGGCTTGGCAGAAGGCTGTGCTGCAGGAGCGCATGAGTGATGCGGACGCCTTGAAGACGGAGGTCAGCAAGCTGCTGCACGCGCTCGGCGAGGGCGGGGTCAAAGGTCACGCCAGGTTCCGGCGTTGTGCGATCGCAGTGCTGGCGGCGGGGCGTCTGCGCACTCTGGGACGGAGCTCCGCCGTGATGTTCGGGGTGGCCGTGGGCTCCGGGCCGCAGGTGTGCGTGAGTGAGGTGAAGCTCAGAGAGGAAGAGGAGGAAGAAAACGGCAGCAGGGTGATGAAGACGCTCAGGTCCACTGCGCTGCTCCGGCTCGTGCACACGTGCATGGAGGAAGTCCAGGGGGAAATGAGCAGAACCGGTGAGAAACGCACACGGGCAGCACTAGTGTTATTATAGTTAATTGATACAAATATTTTTGTGGCTTGAAATGAAATTACTACTCTAATGCTGGTCATGTGACTGTGCCAGATGCAGCTGGTGTGATGTCAGCGGCTCAGAGCGGGTGCAGGAAGTTGTTGGAGCGGCTGCTGTCAGACGTGGACTCTCAGTGCTGTGGGCATTATGGGAAGGACTCGTTGGCACGGCGACTGCGTGACGGACTCCACGCGCAGCACACTAAACACAGCTACTGCAACAGCAAGGTACACACGTGAAGCGGACGTTCCGCTTGTCTTTTCTTCCCTATTGTGTCGTATATTTGAGTGAAACGCTTCTCAAACAAGAACAAATGTAGGGCGGGGCTTGATTCTGTCTGTGGGGAATTGATTGGATGGTTGTGGTTTGCTATTGGTGGATCTCATGTGAGTGACAGGTTGCCCCGCCCTCATCATCAGAGAAGAGATGCTGCAAGAGGAAGATATTCTGATTCAAGATTATGAGGAACATGAATTTAACACAATAATGATGAATCATTTAGAATAAACACTGCAATAAGAATGGTTGATTTTGATTTCATGGTGACTTTAAAGAACTGAGCCTGAGTGTGAGCCGCTGGTTTAGTGCCGCAGCTGTAACGTGTGTGTGTGTGTGTGTGCAGATGATGATGGCGTCTCTTCAGAAGCACATCCTGGAGTTCACGCAGCGTCTGCATTCGGCGGAGGTCGAGCGGAGGAACCTGCGGCTGGAGCTCTCACACATCAAGCGCACAAACACCAGCAGAGACACACACACCGTGAGTCAGGCTTTTTAACGTTAGATTTGTAACTTGTAGCTGTGCAAAAACAGTCCGTTATTCTGCTTGATTTTGCAACCTGGTATTTGTTATCATATTTTCTTTATCATATCACAAACTTTTTTGGTCTGTGTGTGTCAGGCGTGTGCTCCCCTCCAGCAGTTCGAGCGAGTGTGTGAGGAGCTCAGCAGTGCCCTACAGAGGGAGCAGCGCGCTCAGGCTCTGCTGCACGATCAGGCCTCTCAGCTGCAGCAGCTGGGCCTCAGCATGGAGCTGCACACGGGGGAAGAGCTGGAGAAGGACCGCACACTCGCACAGGCTGTGCAGGTACACACACACACACACACACTCTGAGAATGGACCCACATTCCCACTGACCATAATAAACACAAATAAACAGTGCAGCAGCCTCAAAACACATTTTTGCGCTGATCTTCCACTGTTTTTCTTTGTAAACATGCACTAACAGTTATCAGATGTGACGATGAGATGTTATAGATAATCAGATCCATAGCAGAAGTGAGGAAGAGGAATGATCCGGACTCTCATTGTCTCGTCAGAGTTTGTCAGACGCCAAGATGGAGTTGAGGAGGAAGGATCAGTCGCTGCGCTCACTGGGAAAACGGCTCAGCCAATCACAGCAGGAGAACAAACAGCTGCAGCAAAACATCATCAGCGCAGAGAACGCACTGTACACGGCGGCAAAGTAATATACACTCTCACACACACACACACACACACACACACACACACACACACACACACACACACACACACACACACACTCTACGGCTGATTTATTCATAACATTCTGTGTTTTACTGTACATTCCGTTTTTATGATTTTCACAGATTTTTCTGCATGTGTTTCTAGGAATAGAGAGTCTCTGATGAGCTACATGAAGTCTGTGGAGAAAGAGGCGAGAACACACACACACACTCACACACACACACACACACACACACACACTCACACACACACACACACACACACACTAAAAACATCAGCTGAACCACGGATCAGTTCCCTGTTGCTTCATGTTGTCTCTTTCTGTTTTCAGATGAACGTCATTCTGTCCAAAAAAGCCCCATCGCAGGATGATTTCACCCTACAGCTCTACAGAATGACCCTCATACCCTCAGACTCACAAAGCATCATGGGAAACCCAGAGAGAGAGGCATGCCAGGTACAAACTTCAAGTCGATCAGCTTTATTTCTGCAGCGCTTCATGCAGTACAGATCGTTTCAGAGCAGCTTCACTGTAACATTCAAACTTCAACTTCGTATACTTTGAACACTAAGTGTATACTTCCTGACATCATAGAACGGTCACATACCCCCCTTTCCAGAGCCAAAAGTGAAATGGGAGTTGTAAGTGATGTCCCATGTTGCATTTACACTGTGAAGAAATAATGTGTGTGTGTGTTGTAGCGTTTGGTGATGCGTTTCCTGGAGCTGAATCAGCTGGCGTGCTCTAAAATACCATCCCAGGAGAGACGGATCTCATCATACGAGTCTCACATCCCCACGCTGAAGGACGCCAGCCTGCGGGACAAACCGGTAAGAGTGATGAAAACGCTATTTCTGAATCTTCTCTGAACGTTCAAAGCGTCCAGCTTTTTTTTTTTTTTATGTTTTAAAAATGTTTTTTCTTGGTTATACGAACGTTAAGGGAACATTTTGCAAACATTATGTGAATATGTTACTTTTGAATGTTCTCTGAACGTTCCAAAACAATTAGTTACATTTAAAAACAAAAACTATTCCATGAATGATGTATAAATAACATTTTGAGAACATTATTAAAGACCAGATAACTTTGAACAAATGTTCTATTAATGTTACTGGAAGAACGTTTGTTCATACCTTTGAGAGAAACTTGCCAGAACGTTAAAGTTCTGAGAATGTCGCCTGTTTGCTGGGTAAGTACATGTTTTAGGATTTCAGAGTGTAATTATTTTGCAAAACTTGTACTTCTACATTCCATAAAAACACACCGTTCCTCATTATTTCAAACCGAATGAAATCGACACGTGATAGCGGTGAACTGATTCTTTTCAATGAACCTGTTCTGAATCTCAAATCACACTGAACGATTTGAACTGATCCGATTGCAGTCAACAACTCACTGATTCAATGATCCGGTCAGAGCGAATCTGACTCAAAATGAGCCGAGAACTGGATGATCGTCAGAGCTTGAATGCGCATGACTCAGAGTTACTGATGCTGAATTATAGTGTTGATTATTGTAAATGAAAATCATATTTAGGTCAGTTATTCGCAGTGGTGGTTTTTACAAGTATGTGTACTATATTGGATTATTTTTATTCTTCACTACATTCCAAAGGATAATGTTGTACTTTTTACTTCTGTACTTTTAAAAACACATCGTTTCTCGTCATCAACACCCGCTCTGAGACTCGATAGCGGTGTCTGATTCGTGAACGAGCTGATCCTGTTCGCAAATCGCACTGAATGGTTGTTAGACCGATTCAGCTGCAGTCAGCTGATTCAGTGATGCAGTCAGAGCGAATCTTCATGTGTGACTCAATGAGTGGAGAACTGCTGAATGTGTGTGCGACTGTTACTTATGCTGATTTATGTCACGACTGAACTGAATCTGCTGTAAAAGAGCCGTATTGTGTGAAAGCCTTGAATCTGGTCATGAACACATCTGCATGTCTCTCTGTGTGTTTGTTTGGCAGTTTTCGTCCTGTGAGCCGCCAGCAGAGGTGGATTGTGGGACGTGTCCGTCGGACGCTGCGGTCGCACTGAAAGGTTCCTCCAGAAACACACTCTCAGATCTCACGAGAGAGAGAAAACACTGACGAACTGAGCTCTGTTCACACTCTTTATGATGTTTGACTTCGGTTTCCCTGTGGATGATGTTTATTAGTCACACTGTTTACTAGTGTTATTAAATCTGCAGTGATTTACTGATGCGAATGTCTCTCGCACTCATTTACACTAAACATCACGGTGGGGTAAGATGGGACGCACCCTAAATCAGGCAAAGTCTGCAGTATTTTTGACTTTCTAAATATACATTACTGGTCAGAAGCTTTGAATAATTAAGATTTATTTAACTGAAAGAGTAAAGTGTAATTTATTCCTGTGATCAAAGCTGAATTTTCAGCATCATTACTCCAGTCTTCAGTGTCACATGATCCTTCAGAAATCATTCTGATATGATGATTTGATGCTCAAGAAACATTTATGATTATTATCAATGTTGAAAACAGTCATATTTTTATGGAAACTTTTATGATATATTTTATTTTTCAGGATTCTTTGAATAAAAAGTTAAAAAGAACAGCATTTATTTGAAATAGAATCTTTTGTAACATTATAAATGCCTTTACTGTCACTTTTGATCAATTCAATGTGTCCTTGATGAATAAAATTAATTTCTTTTAAAAAAATTACAACTTTTGAATGGTAGTTTATATACAGTTCACAATAAGATCAATAACATGCATTTAGAAAATAGATGAGGTGAATTTTAATTTCATGCCGACTTAATTTGCATGTCAGAGTAAATGTTGTGCATTTTCTACAATTTTCTAAATTAGTTTTATGTAAAAGCAAATTTATCCTGGACTGAAAATACTATGGAAGCTTGAATAAAAAAATAAAAAAGGCAATTGCAAGCTTATACCTCACAATTGTGAGAAAAAAAAGTAAGAATTGCATGATAAAAATTTGCAGTTACCTTTTTTTATTTTTATTTCATGGCAGAAACAAGCCTATATATAATTATATAATTATATATATATATATATATATATATATATATATATATATATAATTACAATATTAGTTTCTTTAAAAAGAGTGAGAACATCAAACTTCAACATATTTACACTAAATACAACAAATAAAGCCTAAAAAACAAATTTATAATTAAATTGGTCAACAGCAATATTTATTAGTTTCATAATATTAGTTTCCTTGTACATTTAGTGTAGTTACTTGTCATTTTTTTCTCATAGAAGCTGAAAATCTCGTTATTTCGTAGGTCTGGTGATTCTTTAACACTGATTCTCTGAATAAGTCACAGTGACACTGGATGTGTTTGTTTAATCCTCCTCTCGTCTGAGAAAATCCTCTTTCCAGCCGCCGTCCAGAGATGAAGAGAGACGTAAATCTGTTCCGTCCGCCTCCTTCCTCCAGTTCATAGATGATCAGACTGTCATTGGGTCAGAAGTTGACAGGTCGAGCTGCTCAGACACATGACTGTAGAATCGGACTGTGTGAATGATCGTCAGGCGCTCAGAATGAAACTTCAGCTGCTTCAGACTCAAACTCAGAGACTCAAAGCGTTTCGCTGAAGCATCAGTTCGTGAGACACGAGGACGATCAGACTGATGTTCTGTCGCGTCAGCAGCAGCTCCACCGTCTCTGGAGGAAAGTCCTTTATACTCCGTCATATCAGTGGAACGAACGCTACTGCATAATTCATAAAGTAGACTGTGACCAAAAAGCACCATAAAAGTATCATAACATGTCACTATATTCCAAGTTATTTGATGGTTTTGTGTAAGAAACAGACAAAATGTAAGAAATTTGAAGAAAGCAAGCGGCAGATTGTAAAATTCTTCATCAAGAACACATTAAATTGATCAGAAGTGACATTTATAATGTTAAAAAGATTCTATTTCAAATAAATGCTGTTCTTTTGAACTTCCTATACATTAAAGAATCCTGAAAAAATAAAAAGATTTGGCAGAAATATAAATCAGTGAAAACAGTTTTCAACATTGATAATAATCATAAATGTTTCTTGAGCAGCAAATCATCATATTAGAATGATTTCTGAAGGATCATGTGACACTGAAGACTGGAGTAATGATGCTGAAAATTCAGCTTTGATCACAGGAATAAATTACACTTTACTATATATTCACATAGAAAACAGCTGATTTACACTGGAATAATATTTCACTGTTTTACTGTATTTTTGATCAAATAAATGCAGCTCTGGTGAGAATAAGAGACTCTTTCAGAAACATTAAATGTTAAACGACAATGTGTGTTACATATACTGCTGGGTTAAAAACAACCCAATTTGGGTTGAAATTGGACAAACCCAGTGATTGGGTTCAATGTTTGATCAACCTGCTGGGTAGTTTTATTTAACTCAACTATTGTTTAAAAATGACTGTATGTCTGGCTAAAAATGAACCCAAAATATGTTGCAAATTAAAAATCAGACACATAATTACTAGAGGCAACAATAATCATCAAAAGGTGAACATTTATTAATAAGCAATTTAATAAATATTTATTGTTTGATTATTATTAATTAAACTTATTGATAAATGTTCATTTATTAAACATATTAATGTTAATTTCCAGGATATTTTGGGTTCATTTTAAGCAAGAAATACAGTAATTTTTAAACAATAGTTGAGTTAAATAAAACTACCCAACAGGCTGATCAAACATTTAACGCTGGGTTTGTCCATTTTCAACCCAAATTGGGGTGTGTGTGTGTGTGTGCGTGCGTGTGTATGTGTGTGTGTGTGTGTGTGTGTGTGTGTGTAAATACTGTAAACTCTCTCTTCTGGTCACTGGTGTCTTTAAGAGGATCATGTGGCCGTAGAAACTAACAAAAGAGTTCAGAGCAGCTTTAATCTCACGTCTGATTAAAAGCAGTTTCACAAACACCCTGTCAGCCGTTTCTGCTGTAACGCCACATCTCTGTGCTTAAAGTCCCTTCGTTCCGTCATTATGATACATTAGCGTTTATATTCACTGCTGACGCTCATTACAGTCTGATTAACTCCAGTCAGTTTATGGCTGATGATGTCGGCGGGCTGCTTTTCTTGCTCGACGTTGAAAAGTAAAAGATGTTCAAGCTTAAATCATTTTGAGGGGAAAGATGCTTTTATTTCTCTAAACCTTTAGTCATAATGTTGGTCACACAGTAAAAGTGGTTGTCAGCATGTTTGAGTATTTACCCGCCTAACAAAAATATATTCTGCTAAAGTTATGAAAACCTCATTTCAGAATGTTGTTATGCGAACATTACAGAAAACCTACACTCTAAAAGATAACTAAAAAAACTAAAAATTTACACAGTAAAATACTGTTTTCCACTGAAACAGTAATATACTGTAAAAACAATGCATTCTGGGTAATATTTGTCATTTTAAGAAAAGAGGCCTATAGGCGACTTTCTCAAAAACGACATATAATATTACCCAGAATGCATTGTAATATACAGAAGTAATATACTGTAAAAACAATGCATTCTGGGTAATATTTATCATTTTAAGAAAAGAGGCCTATAGGCGACTTTCTCAAAAACGACATATAATATTACCCAGAATGCACTGTAATATACAGAAGTAATATACTGTAAAAACAATGCATTCTGGGTAATATTTGTCATTTTAAGAAAAGAGGCCTATAGGCGACTTTCTCAAAAACGACATATAATATTACCCAGAATGCATTGTAATATACAGAAGTAATATACTGTAAAAACAATGCATTCTGGGTAATATTTGTCATTTTAAGAAAAGAGGCCTATAGGCGACTTTCTCAAAAAAGACACATAATATTACCCAGAATGCATTGTAATATACAGAAGTAATATACTGTAAAAACAATGCATTCTGGGTAATATTTGTCATTTTAAGAAAAGAGGCCTATAGGCGACTTTCTCAAAAAAGACATATAATATTACCCAGAATGCATTGTAATATACAGAAGTAATATACTGTAAAAACAATGCATTCTGGGTAATATTTATAATTTTAAGAAAAGAGGCCTATAGGCGACTTTCTCAAAAAAGACATATAATATTACCCAGAATGCATTGTAATATACAGAAGTAATATACTGTAAAAACAATGCATTCTGGGTAATATTTATCATTTTAAGAAAAGAGGCCTATAGGCGACTTTCTCAAAAACGACATATAATATTACCCAGAATGCATTGTAATATATACTGTAAAAACAATGCATTCTGGGTAATATTTATCATTTTAAGAAAAGAGGCCTATAGGTGACTTTCTCAAAAACGACATATAATATTACCCAGAATGCACTGTAATATACAGAAGTAATATACTGTAAAAACAATGCATTCTGGGTAATATTTGTCATTTTAAGAAAAGAGGCCTATAGGCGACTTTCTCAAAAACGACATATAATATTACCCAGAATGCATTGTTAAATACAGAAGTAATATACTGTAAAAACAATGCATTCTGGGTAATATTTATCATTTTAAGAAAAGAGGCCTATAGGCTACTTTCTCAAACGACAAATAATATTACCCAGAATGCATTGTTTTTACGGTATATTACTGTTTCAGTGGAAAACTATTTTTTTGTGTAAATTTTAGTTAATTTTTAGGGAACATTCCATTTTATCATTCTTCAAACATTATGGGAACGTTACTTTTGAATGTTCTCTGAACGTTCTGAAATGAGAAGTTAGTAACGTTTAAAAAACATTAGACAAACGTTATAAACGTTTCAGAAAATACCTTCTATGAACGATGTATAAATAATGTTTTCATGCTGACGTTTTGAGAACATTAATAAAGACCAGATAACTTTGAACAAACGTTTTATTAACGTTACTCGAATGTTTGTTTGTAATTTAGAGAGAACGTTCTGTAAATGTTCCTGTACTTTTATAAGTGATCATCAGAAATGGATGAAAGCAACAATCACGGTAAGTTTTCTACTATCGCCACTCACATTTACTTCAGAAAGTCTAGTTAGGAAATGAAATAACCGGAATGTTTTTTCCTCCTCCACACAACCTCATCAGGGAACTTCTGAAAGTGATTTGAGTTTTAATTATGACAGAGATCATCCGTCAGACTTGTGCGGTGAGTTTCTGCCTCCTCCTCGAGTCTGTGTGTGTTTGTCCCCCTTTATATCGCCAATGTGCCAAGTTGGATCGACCACAAAGAGACGGAGCGGGTCTGATCACACGTTCACATCTCAATGTGGGACAGCAGAAAGTGGCATCAGAGGGAAAGAGGATTAAAGTAGGTTTTTCTCCTCCTCCTCTCTTCCTCTTTCTCTTCCTCATGGGTGTGTGTTTTTTTGGCAGGGTCACCTGAGTCCTCCGATTGGCCGCGGCTAGCAGGTAGCGAAGTTTGCCGGATAGAAGGCGCGCGCGAGACGCTTTGATGCCGTCCCCAGTTACTTAAACACAACAACCTTCATTAATTCACAACGACGGTCCCATCAGGTTCATTAACAGCGGCACAGACACTCACCGGCTCCGTTATTAAGTATTAATCCTCGTGTTTCTAGGTGTTGGATTCAGGCTCTTCCGCTGCCAAAGGCCTGGTTTACACGCCGTTGCGGGATTGATGCCGCCGGTTTGTCCCTCCGGACTGGAATATTCTGATCCTGGAGCAGTTTTGTCTTGTTTTCTTCCGTTTGCAGGATTCGCTCAGGAACGGCTGCATGTAGATCAGCTATAATCCAGCTAACAAAAATATGTTCTTAGAACATTTGGTAAAATTGGCATTAAGTTATGAAAACGTTTTTTCTGAACATTCAGAGAACATTCCATCTATTCTTCAAACATTATGGAAACATTACTTTTGAATTTTCTCTGAAAAAATGTTTCAGAAAAAATAAATAAATAAAGTTTTTGTGCTCATGTTTTGAGAACATTATTAAAGACCAGATAACTCTGAACAAACGTTCTATTAACGTTACTGGAAGAACGTTTGTTCATAACTTTGAGAGAACATTGCCAGAACGTTCCCTGTTCGCCGTACGGAAGTAGTTTTAAATATCACTTATTGAGAATATTAAACAAAACAGATTTTTTTAGTGTGTTATTTTGATTTTTTAAAATAATAGCGGAATAAAAATTATATAAAATTATATAATAAAAAATTAACATGATCTTAATTTTACTTTTTTATGATTTAATTAATTATTAGTTTTCATCAACTCACAACCCCCATGTCGTTTCTGGATTCTGATTGGCTGTTGGTGTTTTTATCAGATACCAGTTGAAAAAAAATCATGATATCGTTAAGTCATTATCATTAAATATTTTTTTGTTTGTTGAATTTTACAAAAATGTACAAACAAACACGGCATATATTAAATCACTAAAACTCAATATTTGTTACAAAAATAAAATAGATATATTTTAAACTTTCTCAAATTGTACTTATTTTATTTTACTTAAATCATCTTAAAGGCTTTCTTGTCTTTACCAAGTTTCACAGATTTGCTCTCGAGTTTAACTCCGTTCTCCCACATCTGAGCTTAAATTTAAAACTTTTACACTTGAAAGAAATTAACAACAAAATCTATATCTTTGTTTACCAAAAAGTCTACCCAGAAAGGTTGCACAAATTAACAAAGAAAAAAATCATAATTTTTGATGTTTCGCAAAATACACAATTATTCACATCAAAATGTTAAAAATGTGTTTATTGGATAATTGTTGTTTATTAAATGCTTCAAAAATTTACAAACAAGCACGGCATATATTAAATCACTAAAATACAATTGTTTTTACAAAAATAAAATAGATATATAAAAACTAAAAAAGAAAAGGGCTTTCTCAAATTAGTTTATACTTTTCCAAAAGTGAAATCATCTTAAGGGCTTTCTTATCTTTACCAAGTTTCATAGATTTGCTCCTCATTCTCCATCAGTTGGGCTTAAATTAAATTAAATTTAAAAAAATAAATTAACAACAAAATCTATATCTTTGTTTACCAAAAAAATCTCTCCAAAAAGGTTGCACAAATGAACAAAGAAAAAATCTAAATTTTCGTTATGTTTCACAAAATACACAATTATTCACATCAAAATGTTAAGATTCACATCTTAAAAATGTGTTTATTGGAAAAATCATTCAAAACATTTGAAGTCATTATAGTTGTGGATTTTGCTATTTTCTTAGTTCGAATGATTCTTAAAACTTTACAGTTGAACAGGCCTTAATTATTATTTTTCACCACAAATTTCTGCATTTAATTCAGCTCAAAGACTCAATCAAACCTTATTTTACTAGTTTCATTGTTGAATAAAACTTTACAATAAAGTTTAATTTGTAGTTAACTACACTAGTTAACATGAACTAACAATGATCAATATTTCTACAGCATTAATTAATTTTCATTAATATTAATCTCAACATATAGTAAAATACTTTTAAGATTAAAAGTTAACGTTAACAAACGAGACCATTTTTTGTTTTTGTAAACCTCATATTTTAAACAGGATTTAATAACACTTTTAAAATCCTGTTACGATGTTCACGATTCAAAAGCAGACTGAATGACATCATTCTATTATTTGCATATCGCATTGTGATTGCTTTGTTTTCTTGCATATATTTGCATTTATATTGACCTTTGCAGAGAACTTCAACATAAAACTAGAACACCGTCTTAGAAACTGTGAGATTTCCTCCAGGAGACGCTCCTCTAGAGTTGTATGAAGGTTTAGTCTCTCTCTGTAATGTATATGAGGGTGTTAAAATGCTGATCAGCACATCTGGAATCTTTCAGACGTGTTTCGGAGCAGTTTCAGCCCTGAGCTCTTTCCCTGTTTCTCAGTGTGTGTTTTACTAACACCAGTTTCACATCCTCCCATTCTTTTTCTATTTCTCTCTCTCTCTTCAAGACAAAGGAAAGCTCTCATCCAATCAGACGCGGCCGCTCTACTGTTCTCATTAAGAGTGGGCGGAGTCTTGCGGTGAGAGAAGGAGTGATTAGGAGTCTTTATATTCACTTGGGTCAGAACTTCAGCGGACGACTCCGGATCCAGACCGGAGCAGAGCACCGGCATGGGGACGTGGACACACACACTCCACCAGGAGGTATCGCATATGTACACAACACTAGATCATATCTTTTGAGAAATATGATCTCTAGAAATTTTGAAAAAGATGGTCTGTCATGTGCCTGTTTAAGATGAATCTCATTGGATTGTAAATGTAACTCTGATTAAAGTAGAACATGATCCATGAACTTTAGTTTAATTTGTTCACTCAGTTTTATTGTCATTTATTGGAGTTAAAGTCCACGTTTGTCTTAATATTTCCAGCATTAGTGTTTATTAGTATTCAGAGATGATGTGTTTGACAGACGGACGGTGACGAGTCTCTTCTGAAGCGTGATGAACGGACCGCGTCTGTGAAGCTGAAGGAGGTACGGATGGACAGAAACGAGACTAAACTTGTGCTTTATCTGACTGCTGTTAAAGCTTGTGCTCGTACTCCTTCAAATTCACATTATTTGAGTGTTTTTTGCTGGTTATTATGATTGAAATCTTTCTGCATTTGAAACAGATTTCAGTGTAAAACTTTGGTCATTTATCTCATCCATCACAACATGAAATAAATAGTTTAACTATAATAATCAATGCTCAAATTTGACTGTGAACAGAATTATTATATAAACATTTCAAATAAAAAATGTATTAAAATTCAACTAAATTACTCAGGAGTTATTGTAATTTATCATTATTTTTAATCATTAAAATCATTATAATTTTATTATAATTTTCTTGAAACAGATTCAGACTTTGATTAAACATTTTAAAGTGACTCTTTTGTCTCTAGATTTCATCCGTCTGGTTTATTTACTTTACGTTTTTGTTATTTTTAATACTTAAAGACGCATGTGGAAACTTCTGAAGTATTTTGTACTTTAATTTTTCACTTTGAGATCATAAAAATCATTTAAAGTTGGGATGAAAGATCGTCTTTTCTTCTCTATTGTGTCGTATATCCGAGTGAAACGCTTCTCAAACAAGAACAAATGTAGGGCGGGGCTTGATTTTGTCTGGGGAATTGATTGGATGGTTGTGGTTTGCTATTGGTGGATCTCATGTGAGTGACAGGTTGCCCCGCCCTCATCATCAGAGAAGAGATGCTGCAAGAGGAAGATATTCTGATTCAATATTATGAAATCAATAATGATGAAGAAAATCCATTTTGATTTCGTTGTGACTTTGAGTGTCATTTTTCCGCAGGTGGTTGGTTGCACACACGCAGACTGTCACTGTGAGTGTTTCCTGCCAGGACGACGTCAGATCAGGTCATGTGATCGCTGTGGTCACGGCTGGGTCGCCCACGGTATGAAACATGTTTGTCGTGTGAGATTTAAAAAAACTTGATTCCCCTCATAAGTGATGTGTTAATGTGTGTGTGTGTGTGTGTGTGTGTGTGATGCTGTGCAGCTGTGGGGAAGGTGTGCGGCCCGGCGGTCCTGTGTTCGGGGCAGGTAGAGATCGTCCAGAGTCACGTGGTGTTTGACATCAGCAGTCTGATCCTGTACGGAACGCAGGCGCTTCCTGTCCGGATGAAGATCCTGCTGGATCGGTTGTTCAGTGTCCTCACACACACACAGGTGCTCAACATCATACACACTCTCGGCTGGACGCTGCGTGACTATGTGAGAGGATACATGCTGCAGGTGAACACACACACACACACACACACACACACACACACACACACACAGTCATACACTCTCACACAGACACACACACACACACACACACACACACACACACACACACAGTCATACACTCTCACACAGACACACACACACACACACACACACACACACACACACACACAGTCATACACTCTCACACACACACACACACACACACACACACACACACACACACACACACACACACACACAGTCATACAGTCTCACACAGACACACACACACACACACACACACACACACACACAGTCATACACTCTCACACACTCACTCACACACACACACACACACACACACACACACACAGTCATACACACAAACAAACACACACTCTCACACACACACAAACAGTCATACACTCTCACACAGACAAACACACACACACACACACACTCTCAATCACACACACACACACACAGTCATACACACACACACAAACACACTCTCTCACACACACACACAAACAGTCATACACTCTCACACAGACACAAATTGAACAGAATTGATTTAAATTGAACAGAATTTATTTAAATTAAACAATTGTTTTAAATGAACAGAATTTAACAGAATTGATTTAAATTGAACAGAATTGAACAGAATTGATTTAAATTGAACAGAATTGAACAGAATTGATTTAAATTGTACAGAATTGATTTAAATGGAACAGAATTGAACATAATTGATTTAAATTGAACAGAATTGATTTAAATTGTACAGAATTGATTTAAATTGAACAGAATTGAACAGAATTGATTTAAATTGAACAAAATTGAACAGAATTTATTTAAATTGAAAAGAATTGAACAGAATTGATTTAAATTGAACAAAATTGAACAGAATTTATTTAAATTGAAAAGAATTGAACAGAATTGATTTAAATTGAACAGAATTGAACAGAATTGATTTAAATGGAACAGAATTGAACAGAATTTATTTAAATTGAACAAAATTGAACAGAATTGATTTAAATTGAAAAGAAATGAACAGAATTGATTTAAATTGAACAGAATTGAACAGAATTGATTTAAATTGAACAGAATTGAACAGAATTGATTTAAATTGAACAGAATTGATTTAAATTGAACAAAATTGAACAGAATTTATTTAAATTGAAAAGAATTGAACAGAATTGATTTAAATTGAAAAGAAATGAACAGAATTGATTTAAATTGAACAGAATTGAACAGAATTGATTTAAATTGAACAGAATTGAACAGAATTGATTTAAATTGTACAGAATTGATTTAAATTGAACAGAATTGAACAGAATTGATTTAAATTGAACAGAATTGATTTAAATTGAACAGAATTGTACATATGAGGGTGAGTAAATGACAGCAGAATGTTCATGTTTGGGTGAACTATCCCTTTAAATCCAATCCTTTAGGACTCCATGGGGAAGGTCCTGGATCGCTGGGTCACCATGAGCCCGGAGGACGAGGTCGTGACCTTGCGTCAGTTTCTGCGTTTTGGCGAAACGAAATCCATCGTGGAGCTCATGTCTGAGGAGATCCGGCCGGAGACGGCGTTCAGAGCTGACGTCCGTCACAATCCCAGAGAGACGCTGCAGCACTTCGAGAATCTGCCGGGAGGAACTCTAGCGTTCCTGCAGCCCTTTCACTACATCAGTCCGTCCCCGTTCCCTCCCTCACCGGCTCTGGTGCCTCATCCCGCCACGCAGAAACTGCAGCGGCTGAGCCAACAGAACCGCGGCGAGACGAGATCCAGAAACCCAAGAGGAACGTCGCTGCTACGAAAACACGACGAGCAGCGTCTCCGTCCTCCGACCGCAGATTCCTCGGGAGCACACGAGCGCCGGCACGGATCGTCCTCGAGTAAAGGCCGCGTGAGCTGCGACGCCTGCGCCAAGACGTTCTACGATAAAGGAACGCTGAAGATCCACTTCAACGCCGTGCACCTGAAGATCAAGCACCGCTGCACGATCGCCGGCTGCAACATGATGTTCAGCTCCCTGCGCAGCCGCAACCGGCACAGCGCAAACCCCAACCCGCGCCTGCACGCCGCGCTCCAGCACGCCGCCCGCAGATTCACCGCTCAACCTCGCCGGACGCCGCTGCCCGTTTCCATGGCAACCAACAACACTGACCATCGGAAAGACCTTCCAGGCGGCTGTGAAGCTCACGGTATCTCAGGAGGCGGAGCTACAGCCAATCAGAACGGCCTCGGTGACGTGATCGACGTGACGCCTAAGAAGAAGTCACGGAAGTCCAGCACGCCGCTGAAGCTCAAGCGAGAGATTCGCAGTGAAGATGATGATCACATCACGACTGTTCACGACGGTCTCCATGGCAACAAGCATCATATATTCAACACCCATACGCAATACAAACACCTCGATAAGACGGTGTACGGTTATCATAGCAACGTGGAAGAGAGAAGTGATTGGATGACTGGAGAGATTTCAAGAGTGGACGACGAATGGAAAGGAAGATTTCGACCTCTACTAAAGGTCAAAGAGGAGCTGGGTGGCCCCGCCTGTGACTGTAGAGGTCATCGCCATAGCAACCTGTGACAATGTGAAATCAAATCTGACTCTGTATTCCTGCTTTTATTGTGAGCGATTCATCAGTGCGCTGTTGTTATTATTAAAAAAATGAACTGTGTTTGTGAACTTGAAACAAAATATAACTTTATTTTACCTTATTATATTATATGTTTCAACAATGATGTAAAAAGAAAAAGAAAAAAACTTCTTACTCAAAATCGACCCCGAAACTTTAAGAATTCTGTTCTAGGACCAGAACAAGTGGAACTCAGTAAAATAAAGTTCACCAAAACCAATCTTTTTCAACTGATGACCATTCAAAAGTTGTTTATGAATTTATTAATTGAGTTTAAAAACATAACAACTTGACTTTATTTTATTACGATGATTCGGTGTGAAGTGTTTATTATTTATTTAAACGATTATTTCACCACTGGAAGCTACTGTTTCTTTTTTTCTGTTTGCTTACATGTTGTTTCACAATAATATGCACGAGCGCCAGTGTTTCCTGTCTGCGTAAGAACGAAAGTGAAACTGATGCATCAGGAAGGATCCATAGAATGTGAGGAATATAATGTGAGTAAGTATCAAGATCACTCCATACTTCTGGTCATTTGATCTCGAATTAAATATATGAATTATAATATTGGTCTTAATGAGAGGCTCCATTTCCTCAATCTTTCGTGACGGCCCGCTGAAAACTGGTGGTTTGTTGTTGTTGTTTGTTTTACTGTGGCCAAATATTACATGATCACATCGTTGGAGGTTTTTCAGACAGTTCATTTTAAAGATTTGGAATCGGACGAATCCATTCTTTTAAAAAAGTTAAAACATGTTCTCATAAGGACTCCATAATATAAGATTGTCATTTTCTCGGCATAATGAACTTGTGGCCACAAAATAATGTTACACCGTGTCCTGACCAGCCGCGACGGTTATTATATTCTATAGAGGGTATGCGTCGACGTCACTTTCCCGCCGAAAACGCGCTCCCTCAGCTGGACTGAGTGGCAAAAGAACCTGCTGCGTGACTGGATTTAATAGGAGAAACTGCGAAAACACGAGTAAAACTAACGAATTACACTGAAGGTTGGAATTGAATGTGTTCCTTAAAACTTGTCAAATAAACCTAATCCATGGATACTGACATGCAGCCAGGAGTCGTGTTTCATGACATTTATATGTGCCTGATTTCGACGCCGGGGAAATACATAAAGCAAATCTGCCTGTGAATATTTATATAACTACAATATAGGTAGGTTTAAATCCGCCTAATCACTTATATCAATGTTATATCGTCATATTGTCCAGCCCTAAAACATATGTAGTTTTATAGTATAGTTTTTGTCAGTGTTGTTTATTGAAAAACACCCAATTATGCAGAATATAAGATGGAAAATATTTAATTGATGATTTGTCAGCATAATATATAACAATACAGTATATATACGGTATGATTTTACCTCAAAATCCAACAATTTGACACAAAATGATAACTGCAAAACATGTTTCTCTGCCTGGAGTCCAGCTGTTTCTGTGAATTGCAGTGATCCATTTGCTTCTTTTTTTTTCTGTAGCTTTCTGCAGTTTTTAAATATATACCTCAGGTTTTGTGTCAAAGCTATTTGTACAGTCAGTCGCAAAGCTCTTTCCCGTTTTGGATGTGTTTTGTGTGTTTTTCGCGACATTCACGCTGAAAACCAATGCCGCTCAGTCTTTGTGCCACTCAGTGGGCGTGACCGCAGTCGTAACGGTCGACGGTGACGTCACGTGCATACCCTCTATTTCTATTTCTCCGCGACGTCGCGGCTGGAACAGCAACACAAAGAATGGCAATGATAATATCAGGTACTGTTTATGTGCTTTTTTTAATGTTAAAAGCATCTGACGTGTGTTTGAATATCATACTGTGCTCCCAGCTTTTTAGCTGTAATGAAAACAACAATTCTCCTCACTAGGGTATACAATTCATGATATAGTTAAAGGGTTAGTTCACCCAAAAATGAAAATAATGTCATTTATTACTCTCCCTCATGTCGTTCCACACCCGTAAAACCTTCGTTCATCTTCAGAACACAAATTAAGATATTTTTGATGAAATCCGATGGCTCAGTGAGACCTGCATAGCCAGCTTTAGAGTAGTGTGGTAAGAAACAACGTTATCGAGAAATCCAGCCCTGGACGTTTTGTACATTAAGAGAACATTCAGAAATAATGCTTTCATAACTTAATGGGAACTTTAGCTCATCTGGCCATGGCAAATGTAAGCAAACCATATCATTTAAGAAAAGAAACTTTGTAACCATAAATTTATGGTTACAAAATCTTGTAAACCATAATTTACCCAACATATGGCTGTTAAATTTGGTGCTATTCTGTTTTTACCACTCCATATACAGGTGCTGGTCATATAATTAGAATATCATCAAAAAGTTGATTTATTTCACTAATTCCATTAAAAAAGTGAAACTTGTATATTATATTCATTCATTACACACAGACTGATATATTTCAAATGTTTATTTCTTTTAATTTTGATGATTATAACTGAAAAACTAAGGAAAATCCCAAATTCAGTATCTCATAAAATTAGAATATTACTTAAGACCAATACAAAGAAAGGATTTTTAGAAATCTTGGCCAACTGAAAAGTATGAACATGAAAAGTATGAGCATGTACAGCACTCAATACTTAGTTGGGGCTCCTTTTGCCTGAATTACTGCAGCAATGCGGCGTGGCATGGAGTCGATCAGTCTGTGGCACTGCTCAGGTGTTATGAGAGCCCAGGTTGCTCTGATAGTGGCCTTCAGCTCTTCTGCATTGTTGGGTCTGGCATATCGCATCTTCCTCTTCACAATACCCCATAGATTTTCTATGGGGTTAAGGTCAGGCGAGTTTGCTGGCCAATTAAGAACAGGGATACCATGGTCCTTAAAGCAGGTACTGGTAGCTTTGGCACTGTGTGCAGGTGCCAAGTCCTGTTGGAAAAAGAAATCTGCATCTCCATAAAGTTGGTCAGCAGCAGGAAGCATGAAGTGCTCTCAAACTTCCTGGTATATGGCTCCGTTGACCTTGGACCTCAGAAAACACAGTGGACCAACACCTGCAGATGACATGGCACCCCAAACCATCACTGACTGTGGAAACTTTACACTGGACCTCAAGCAACGTGGATTGTGTGCCTCTCCTCTCTTCCTCCAGACTCTGGGACCCTGATTTCCAAGGAAATGCAAAATTTACTTTCATCAGAGAACATAACTTTGGACCACTCAGCAGCAGTCCAGTCCTTTTTGTCTTTAGACGCTTCTGACGCTGTCTGTTGTTCAAGAGTGGCTTGACACAAGGAATGCGACAGCTGAAACCCATGTCTTGCATACGTCTGTGCGTAGTGGTTCTTGAAGCACTGACTCCAGCTGCAGTCCACTCTTTGTGAATCTCCCCCACATTTTTGAATGGGTTTTGTTTCACAATCCTCTCCAGGGTGCGGTTATCCCTATTGCTTGTACACTTTTTTCTACCACATCTTTTCCTTCCCTTCGCCTCTCTATTAATGTGCTTGGACACAGAGCTCTGTGAACAGCCAGCCTCTTTTGCAATGACCTTTTGTGTCTTGCCCTCCTTGTGCAAGGTGTCAATGGTCATCTTCTGGACAACTGTCAAGTCAGCAGTCTTCCCCATGATTGTGTAGCCTACAGAACTAGACTGAGAGACCATTTAAAGGCCTTTGCAGGTGTTTTGAGTTAATTAGCTGATTAGAGTGTGGCACCAGGTGTCTTCAATATTGAACCTTTTCACAATATTCTAATTTTCTGAGATACTGAATTTGGGATTTTCCTTAGTTGTCAGTTATAATCATCAAAATTAAAAGAAATAAACATTTGAAATATATCAGTCTGTGTGTAATGAATGAATATAATATACAAGTTTCAATTTTTGAATGGAATTAGTGAAATAAATCAACTTTTTGATGATATTCTAATTATATGACCAGCACCTGTATGTCAACCTGAGTTTGTTCTCCAGCTGCTGAGACAGAGAAATGTTTGTGAAAGGAATCATTTCTAATGTCTGTTAGTTTGTTCACAGGTATGCAGAACAATCTAGATGGAATCATGGATTCCAGAAAGAGGTGACAACAAGCAATCACAAAATATAATTTTAACTTCAAATGAATGCCTACATACTGATAGATTCCAGCCATAGATCGATTATTATTTAAAGTCTGACTTTATACTTATTTACAATTAACAACATTTACTATTAAATCAACATGTTAAAGGTGCTGTAAATGATTTTTCTCCATCGTCTGAGCGAGTGTGTGACTTTATAGGGCAGAAAGTGTGTGTATTTCATTGGCCATTGTCATAAATCCAAGAACAGCTAACATTAACTTTATTATTATGTATTAATTAATTTCCAAATGTTCATTAACATTACAATAACAGTACTGGACATGAGTGTGTGTCAAACATAACAAAACTACAGTGCTCCAGTTAACATGAACAAAGCTGATGACACCCAATACATTTTTATTTTATTTTCACTTTACAGTCAGGTTTCATTTGTTAACATTATTTAACTGCATTAGTTAACATGAAATAACACTGAACAATACTTTGGTTTCGATCAACCTTTTTGACTCCAAAGCCCCTCATTGTCAAAGACAGTAGTAGATAGTTTGTAATGAAAAAGCTGCTTGTTTTCAAATAATTAAATAAAATACTTTAAAATATTGTTTTGACTTTTTGCTACCCATGAATTTACATAATATTTTGAATCATTCATGAATACAGTTTTTTAAAGTTATGTTTTACTCACAAATAGCCACAGTATTAAACTGCTGTTGTTTTTTTGGATGCTTTAAAAGGAGATCTGTCTCACCATCACCTGAGTCCAGCTGTGGGTCCAACGTGTCAATGGATCCTCCACCTAAATTCAGTTCTGCTAAACGGAGGTGAGGAACATCACACTGTTATTGCCTGCTGTATTCCATATGAATATGACAAGACATGTCAGTATAGACTATTGGAGGCTTAGTAACATAAATACTACTGTGCGGTTATGTATTTCAGACAGTTATGTATTTCCTTACATTTAGTGCAAAGTGACTTACAACTGAGTAAACTCCCACATAACTCAAGATTTTATATATAGAATAATGAAATTATAAAATAATGGCATAAATACTTAAAGGGTTAGTTCACCCAAAAATGAAAATTATGTTATTAATGACTCACCCTCATGTCGTTCCAAACCCGTAAGACCTCCGTTCATCTTCGGAACACAGTTTAAGATATTTTAGATTTAGTCCGAGAGCTTTCTGTCCCTCCATTGAAAATGTATGTACGGTAGATTGTCCATGTCCAGAAAGGTAATAAAAACATCATCAAAGTAGTCCATGTGACATCAGTGGGTTAGTTAGAAGTTTTTGAGCATCGAAAATACATTTTGGTCCAAAAATAACAAAAAACTACGACTTTATTCAGCATTGTATTCTCTTCCGGGTCTGTTGTCAATCCGGGTTCACGACTCCGAGTGACGCAGCTGACGTGTTATCCGGTGCGCCGAGCTTCATTTACAGTCTGAGGGAGCAAACGCTGTATTCAAGCTATTCTACATTGTTTGTATTTTGGCATTGCTATATTTTTTAAAATGGTGCGTAAGTGTGCATGTCGCAGATGTCCTAATCGCCAAAAACAACCACGGCGACGTAAAAGTGCATTACCAACGCCGACAGATGAAAGGATTCAATGGAATCAATTCAATGAAATCAATTCAGTGGAAAGGATTCCGGAAGAGAAGACAATGCTGAATAAAGTCATAGTTTTTGTTATTTTTGGACCAAAATGTATTTTCGATGCTTCAAAAACTTCTAACTAACCCACTGATGTCACACAGACTACTTTGATGATGTTTTTATTACCTTTCTGGACATGGACAGTATACCGTACATACATTTTCAATGGAGGGACAGAAAGCTCTAAAAGGACTAAATCTAAAATATCTTAAACTGTGTTCCGAAGATGAACGGAGGTCTTACGGGTTTGGATCGACATGAGGGTGAGTCATTAATGCCATAATTTTCATTTTTGGGTGAACTAACTCTTTAAAATAAGATGAGATTTAAAATTCCTTTTCAATATTAATGGCAAAATGAAACTAGGCTCATTCAACTCATGGTACCTGCTCAGTTTTTGCATTTAGATATCTGCCATTTGTGCTCATAGCAGCTTTTGACTTATTTACTGTTTGTTGGATTCTTTTTAAAAGGAGATCCGTTTCGCCTCCACCTGAGCCCAGCTGTGTGTCTCACGTGTCAATGGATCCTCCGCCTAAATTCAGTTTGGGAGGCTCTTCGGCTAAACTGAGGTGATATTAGTGACTATCAGATGATATTAGTGACTATTTAAAGAGCACCTATTTTGCTTTTCCCATGTTCATCTTTCTTTATTGTGTAATGTTCCTGTTCCAAAGTCCCTCCAGTGGGAGTTCTTCTCTATATCAGTGTCACTGTTTCTGAACTCCCTGAAACGCCTCCATTGTAATCTTGAGTTTTCTTCCGGGAATGAACACATCACAATATTCCTCATTTAAATAATTCACATGCAGAATAAAGGGGCGGGGCCTGGTTGAGTTAGTTAGTAGTGTGTTGAAACTGGCAGTTGTGGTAAAGGGCGGGATATTTACCAAACACACTGGTCGCACTTGACCAATCACAACACACTGCTCCAGCCAACCAATCAGAGCAAACTGAGCTTTTCAGAAGGAGGGGCTTCATAGAGACAGGAACTAAACAGAGCGTTACTGACAGACTGGGAAGAGAGGAGCTGCAACAATGAATATGAGGAAAATAATCAACATTCAAGCAAGAAAACCTGTTCTAGTAGAGCCCAAAAACAACATCAAGTGTTTATCAAGGGCATAATAGGTCCTCTTTAAATTATACTATAATCGGTCGACATTGTGGCCTCATGTTTTCAGTGATTATATCAAGGGCTTGTAATGTTAATCATGTACTTGATACTGAAGAATGGACACAGTAAGTGTATTTACTGTCACGTATTGTATGCTTGAGTAAATATTTACATGTTCAGCTACAGTAAAAAACAGGAGGGATCAATATCCTCAAATGGCAAGATGTCACTGGATGCCATCTTCAGGGTGAGTTTTATTTGAGTTTTTAGTCAAATACTATAGGAATTATAGGCCTCTTGACTGAACATTAACCGGGATTCCCACTGTTTACATTAGGACTGCGTGATTAATCAAAATAAAATAAAATTGCAATGTAGCTTAGTGCAATTATAAAATTTCAAAGGATGTGATTTCATTTAATAAATGTGTGTTGAGTATGTTTTAAAGCTGATTTATACTTCTGCATCGAGTGTACGCTGTAGCTACGGCATAGGCTGCTTGTAGCACACATAGCCTACAGCGTAGCCTGACGTGCACGTCTCAAAAAATTTAACTCATCAATTATATGTGGACTGCAAGTGCTCAGGTCAAAAAACTGGTGCGGAGCAAGCAGAGAAGAGTGAGCTTTTTAAACTTCCATAGGTATGAAAAACGCTCAGTTTCAGGGGACATGCGGCATCAAACTGCAGCAGAAGTCGTTGCCTATTTGCCACCATCACTGCTAAAGCTTCTCTGACAATGTAGATGACAACGATGCAGACGAATAAATGAAAACCGACACATAGCCTAAAGTGCAGAGGCTCTGCCGTAGGTCCGATGCAGAGGTATAAATCAGCCTTAAAGAGTGTAGTACATCACTGTGCAGAACCTTTTTGGCATAAAAGAGTTCTTTAAAAAAATTGAGTCAAGAACCCTAGAGTTCTATATAGAACCACACTGAACCTTTTTTCTAAGAGTGTGGTTTAGATATATTTAAAATATGTTATTCAGAAGTGCTTAATATTTGAATAATCGCTGTGATTTCCGATTTCAGGAGCTTGAGGACACAAACATCTCTTTGATGAAGAAAGAGCTGAGAAGGTTCAAGGAACTGCTGAGGCCAGATTTCCAGGCATGCTCTGTGAGAGAGGAGGAGGATGATGATGAGGGTCAGAGCCGAGTGAGCGAGGGAGTTCTAAAGATCTCACTTCATGTCCTGCGGAAGATGAACCAGACGGACCTCGCTAACACACTACAGACCAGTATGAGTCCCATTTGAAACTATCTTTGTGCTGAAGCATGTAGTAGATTGTGTGCGACATGTTTTTCTGCAAAGTTTTGATCATTTAGTATGATACAGTAGGCTTTGTAGGGTTAAACTTTTGAGTAATTTTTTTCACAGTTTCATAATGCATTGTTTTTCTGTTCATTTAAAGGTGCAGTGTGTAAATTTTAGCGGCATCTAGCAGTGAGGTTGCGAATTGCAATGTAGAGAAGCTACAGTAACATTTACACATTGCAACTTTAATGGTCTACATATAGCAATTTCAGATTTCAACAAAAAACATTGATTCTTTTGCATATTGCAGAGCTGATCTCAGTGAGTCAGCAACAACTGAAATCTAGACTGAAACAGAAATTTCAGAGAATCAGCGAAGGAGTCTGCAATGGAGGGAACGCGACACTTCTGAACGAGATCTACACAGAGATTTACATGACAGAGGGTGTGACTGGAGACGTCAACGACGAGCATGAGGTGAGACAGATCGAGACCTCGTCGTCCAGAGGTCTAGATACACCGATCAGATGTAATGACATCTTCAATCCCTTACCTGGACGAGACAAAGCCATCAGGACAGTTCTAACCAAAGGAGTTGCCGGAATTGGAAAAACCGCTTCTGTGCAGAAGTTCGTCCTGGACTGGGCTGAAGGAAAAGCCAATCACGATGTTCACTTCATATTTCCTCTTCCTTTCCGTGACCTGAATTTGATGAAGGAGAAGCGGATGAGTCTGATGGAGCTTCTTCGCTGTTTTTTCACAGAACTGAAACCAATAGAATATAATGACTTCAAAACAATCTTCATCTTTGACGGTCTGGATGAGTGGCGTCTTCCTCTGGATTTCCAGAATAATGAGATATTGTGGGATGTGAACGTATCAGCTTCAGTGGACGTGCTGCTGACTAACCTCATTAGAGGAAACCTGCTTCCTTCTGCTCACCTCTGGATCACCACGCGACCAGCTGCAGCCAATCAGATCTCTTCAGAGTGTGTCGACCAGGTCACAGAGGTCCGAGGGTTCAGAGACCCTCAGAAGGCTGAGTATTTTCGGAAAAGGATAAAAGATCAGCGTATGGCTAGTAGGATCATTGCACACGTCCAATCTTTGAGAAGCCTGCATGTCATGTGTCACATCCCAGTGTTTTGCTGGATTTCTGCCACTGTTCTGGAGAAGATTGGTGAAGCAGATGGTGCAGAGATTCCCAAGACTCTCACTCAAATGTTCACACACCTGCTGATCGTCCAGACCAAACTGAAGACCCAGAAATATGATGGGAAATGTGATCTTCAGGAGATCAGAAAGAGCATCCTGTCACTTGGGAAACTAGCTTTTGAACAACTGGAAAAGGGGAACCTGATCTTCTATGAGGAGGATCTGAGAAAGTGTGGCATTGATGTCCGAGAAGCGTCTGTGTACTCTGGAGTTTGTACCCAAATATTCAGAGAGGAGTTTGGACTGCAGTTGGAGAAGGTTTTTAGCTTCATTCATCTGAGCGTTCAAGAGTTTCTCGCTGCCTTGTATAAGTTCCTATCCTTTGCTCAGGACAATAATGAGTGCTCAATTACAGATTTTATGAAGAGCGAAGTGGACAGGGCCTTGCAGAGCAAGAACGGACACCTAGATCTCTTCCTCCGCTTCCTTCTGGGACTTTCGCTGGAGTCCAATCAGACTCTCCTGCGGGGATTATTCACACCTAGAGGAAGCTCCAGTTGTACACGGGAAATGGTCGATTTCATTAAGAGTAAAATCAGAGAGAATCCTTCCCTGGAGAAGTCCATTAATCTGTTTCACTGTCTGAACGAGCTGAATGATCATTCCCTGCAGCATGAGGTCCAGACGTACCTGAGCCGCAGCACAGGTGCCCATCGCCTCTGCGGAGTCAAGCTCTCTCCGGCCCAGTGGACGGCGCTGGTGTTTGTATTGCTGAACTCGACAGAGGACCTGGATGAGTTTAAACTGAGGGAATATGATCTATCAGAGGAGTGTCTTCTGAGGCTGCTGCCGGTGGTCAAAGCTTCCAGAAAAGCAGAGTGAGTATATTGTAGTATTTAGTTGCTTGTATAAAGAAATAAAAAGTACAGAACAACACATCAACAGTTTTGGTGGGAAAAACGTGGACTGCTCACTAGAGTCACACAAAATGTTGTCAGCTAGCTGACACAATTTTAAATAATTTTTGGGAACAAATGATCTGTTTACAAAGAAAGTATTTGATCAAAACATATGGATTAAACTTTTTGCTATTGTTCCCACCTTTTTTCACATTTATTTATTAGCACACTTATAAGCACAAGTTTAAATAGTCTGAGGGTCAGAAAGTAGGGTCATATTCAAGGATTATATGAACTGGTTAAAGTTAGTGTCCTTGCAAATCTATACTGTTTGCTGTTATTGGAGATAACAATACAGAAATGTTCTTTCTCTCCCAGGCTGAGGGGTTGTAATATTACAGATCAAATCTGTTCAGCCCTGGCCTTTATGCTCAGCTCAAACTCTTCACGTTTGAGAGAGCTGGACCTCAGTGACAACAACCTCCAGATCTCAGGAGTACAGCTTTTCTCTGCTGGACTGAAGAGTCCTCACTGTAAACTGGAGATATTGAAGTAAGATCGATTGTATAAGTATGTTTGGCAATGTGCATCTGTGTGGATGCCTTTTTTAATAGAGTGCAAAAGTTGGGTTCCAGAAGTAAAAACTCATTAATTTTCTCCATAAGGAAGCTAATTTTAATGATAACTTATAAACTGTTCAAGTTAGACCTACTGTGAGCTACATTACCTATGATACAGAGTCAAGACAAGCACAACATGTCAAAAGATATTGTTAGCTCTGCCCATTCCCATGAAGCATTGTGAATAATGTAATCGAGACAGTCTTTCAAGTACTTTTTTTTGTTTCAAATCAAATTTTGTAATATTCTGATTTTTAAAAATAATCAATCAATAATCAATTTTTTAAAAATTAATTAAAAAATATTTTAATTATAGTATAATTTTAATGAATATTATAATTATTATAAATATAAATATTATAATTCTGGAACCAATGGTGCTGAAAAAGTGTGCAGCACTGATGCTCTCTATTGCGAAGTGTGTTTCAATCCAGCTTTATTACATTTCTTTAATCTTTGAATGTTTTTATGTTCTGATATTATGTGTGTGCTAAATATAAATAATTTGAAATTTAATGCAAATGTTTTTGCAGGTTGTGTAACTGCAATATTCGAGAGGACAGTTGTGCTGCTCTGGTTTCAGGTCTGATATCAAACCCATCACATCTGAGAGAAATCAGTCTGAACTCTAATAAACCAGGATATTCAGCAATGAAGCTTTTGTCTGTTCTACTGGAAGATCCGCATTGTAAACTAGAGAAACTACAGTGAGTAATTTTGGATATGTTAAGTCATTTTTCATACATTATTTTACAAAAAATAGTTGCATTCACATTTTAAGCAATATAGTTTAATTAATGTGTGTGTGTTGAGCCGTACATGTAAGCACAGAGCGTTTCTTCTCTCTGTAGGCTGTATAACTGCAGTATTGGAGAGGAAGGTTGTGCTGCTCTGGCTTTAGCGCTGATATCAAACCCTTCACATCTGAGAGAATTTAATCTGAACAAAAATGATCCAGGAGATTCAGGAGTGAAGCTTCTCGGTGATCTACTGAAGGACCCACACTGTAAACTAGAGAAACTACAGTAAGTGATACTGTACAGTGAGTGATATTTCATCATTAGAGCTAACAATGTTAACTCATTATTTTAAGCAAATGTGTTTAAAATGAGGCAATGAAAAAAAAAAAAAAAAAAAAAAAAATATATATATATATATATATATATATATATTTTTTTTTTTTTTTTTTTTTTTCCACTGCCCTATAGTCTGCAGGACAGTGAACATAATTTTAGTGTCATTGTTACACCATATCCTAACAGGATGCGAAAAGATTTGTCGACACCAGACGCGACACGACTTTGAGACATTACATAATCAATCCAAAATCACAGCCAATCAGAAGAGTATGTGGGTGGAGTGTCTTTGCAAGCACACTGCATTCAAAACCAAATAAATTAAATTTCACAGCCAGTCAGAAGTGTGTGGGGGGGACGAGTCTCTCTGCAAGTGCACAGCACTCGCAACCACATCACTCCGAAATCACAGCCCATCAAAAAGCATGTTGGCAGAGTCTCTCTGCAGGTGCACTGTAACTCGCAACCAAATCAATCCAAAATCACAGCCAATCAGAAGAGCATGTGGGCGGAGTCTCTATGCGCACTGCACTCACAAACAAATGGATAAGCATATAATCAAATTCATAAATATCTCACTATTTTAACATTTACTAATACATTTTTTTAAATTAAAAGTTGTATTTGTTAATATTAAGTAATGCACTGTGAACTAAAATAAACAAATGATTAACAATTATATTTTTACTCGTTAAAATTAACAAAGATTAATTATAGAATTATATTTTAGAATTATATTGTTCATTGTTAGTTATGCATTAACTAATGTTAAAGGGTTCCCAGGTGAAAAAAAGGTAAAGTGCTCTATTTTCGCGCACTAATTTTGTACTTAATATACTAAACATTCTTCTTAAATTCTTCTTAAGATAATCTTAAGAACATCTAAGTGTACTCAACTGTGCTATTTTGAAACACCATGAAATATGAACTAAAATGTGCTTTTAATATACTATCGCTGTATTTAAAAAATATATTTAGTTATCACTTGTAGTACACTATGGGTTCAAATGTACTATAAGTAGTATCTAAATATATTTTTTAAATACAGAGATAGTATATTAAAAGCACATTTAAGTTCATATTTCATGGTGTCTCAATAACACAGTTGAGTACACTAAAGTGATCTTAAGATTATCTTAAGAATTTTTGGTATATTAAGTACAAAATTAGTGCACGAAAATAGAGCACTTTAAGTACATAATAGAAATGTACTTTTTTTTCACCTGGGTTAGTTCACCAAAAAATTAAATTTCTGTCATTAAGTACTTACTTTCATGTCGTCCCAAACCCGTAAAACTTTCGTTCATCTTTCAAATTTCATTTTTGTGTGAACTAACCCTTTAATTTGTTGTTGTTTTGTTTTATCCTGGTTATGGTTATAGTTGTAGTTAACAATAATAACACAATACAATCTTTTAATCATAAACCATTCATATACTTATAACTAATTATGAATGTAAAATTAATGCTTATGTGTTGTTGCTTGATAAGAAGAAAAATAATTGTCATTTTGTCATCAGGAAAATGTTTGTTCCTGGTGCAAATGTCGGCAAGAGCCTCAAGTATGAGGTGTTTTTCTTTTTCTGTCTGCAGGCTTGATGACTGCAGTATTGGAGAGGAATGTTTTACAACTTTGCTTTCAGGTCTGAGATCAAACCCCTCACATATTAGAGAACTCAATCTGAGCAGGAACAAACCAGGAGATTCAGGAGTGAAGCATTTGTCTGATCTACTGAAGGACCCGCACTGTAAACTGGAAATACTACAGTGAGTGATGTTTCATATTAAGGACTGCAAAATGCATAGCATTGCTAACATTACTTAAACAAATATATTTGAACTAGATGTGTAAGCTGGTGTTTCTGGTAGCCCATAAATATGAATGTTGGAGTGAATGTTTCTTTCCAAGTACTTTAGTTATGGTACTGTTAACAACAGCCCACATTTCTAAATGTTCAACTGGTCTCTTAAGTCACTTGTCTGTTAATTTTCAGAATCAGAATATGAGTGTTGAGCTGTTGGCAGGTTTGGTTGGACTAAAGCAAACTCTGGTGCAATTGCTATGTTAGTGTGTTTCATTTAAATAAGCGTGAATGCTGCCATCCGAACTTTGGTATGCACCAAACAAGCTGATTGAGACCGCTGAAAATGTGGGTCTCGGTCCACTTCCAAATGTCCTCTGGTGCGGGTCGACTAAAATATGAATGCAACATGGACCACAGGCATCTAAATGGACCCACAGGACGTAATGTCACAAAATACAACCCTAAAAAGGACAGCATGCCCAAAATTTCCAGGTTCTTGTCATAGTCACATTGTTTCCCATTATAGTTTGGTACAGGTATTGGAAATGCGTCTCCTTGTAGCACATCTTAATTTGTGTGTGTAAAAGAGACAGTCCTGCTGCCGACTCTGCACATTTTATAAGCTCTTCACAAGATCTCAGCTGGTAAAAATACCATTATATATACACAGATAAGCGTTTAGCCCAGCACACAGCATTGTTTCAGGTGTTTCATCACAAAATATATGTCATACAATGTTTTGTTGTTGTTGTTGTTGTTGTTTTATATCTTTAAGTTGGATGTTACAAATGACAGTGTAAATGCTAAATGACCAAAAGTCCGGACCAAAAGATCCAAGAGAAGTGAACTACAAATGTGAACACACCCTGAGTGTGTTTTTCTCCTCAGGTTGGAGTGCTGCAGTATTGGAGAGGAAGGTTGTGCTGCCCTGGTATTAGGCCTGTTATCAAACCCATCACATGTTAAAGAACTCAATCTGAACTACAACGAACCAGGAGATTTAGGAGTGAAACTTCTGTCTTTTCTACTGAAAGACCCACACTGTAAACTGGAGAAACTAGAGTGAGTGATGATAGTTAATCATTTTATCAAATCAGTTAGTCTTAAATTTTTAAACGTTTCATTCTTCATTTTATATTAAATGTAGAATTTGTGTTGAGCAGTAAATTTTAGTCATTCTCTTCTCTGCAGGCTGAAATACGATAGCATTGGAGATGAAGGTTGTGCTGCTCTGGCTTCATCTCTTATATCAAACCCATCACATCTGAGAGAACTCAATCTGAGTTGGAATAAACTGGGATATTCAGCAGTGAAGCTTCTGTCTGATCTACTGAAGGACACACACTGTGAACTGGAGAAACTACAGTAAGTGATATCTTAAATACTATTTTTTTTTTTTCATATTTTTGTATATATTTAAGGTAACACTTTATTTCGATAGAAGTAACTTTGCAACTATATGTCAACTTATTCTACTAACCTTAACCCTAACGGAACAGTCTACTAATACTCTGAGAGTTAGTTGACATGTAGTTGCAAAGTTACTTATATTTAGTAGAATGTCTAAAGTGGACTACTGAAATAAAGTCTAACCATATTTAATTCCAAACTTTCTTCTCTACAGTTTTTTTTTTTTTTTTACAATAACCATACATAAACCCCATAACACACAATGTAAAATCATTTCAGTGGACTGATATTGTGGTTACTGTATGTTCGGTTCATCATCAGTATTTTGTAGGACTGCACAATTGGAATTATGTTGATAAATATTGCAACTCAGAATGTGATTTTTAAAAGCTAAAACTTACTTTATCACATGTGTACATACACACTGAATGTCTTTTCTGTCTGTAGGCTGTATGACTGCAGTATCGGAGAGGAAGGTTGTGCTGCTCTGGCTTTAGCACTTATATCAAACCCTTCACATCTGAGAGAACTCAATCTGAACAACAACGAACCAGGAGATTCTGGAGTGAAGCTTCTCTCTGACCTACTGAAGGACCCAAACTGTAAACTGGAGAAACTACAGTGAGTGTTTTTTTTTTTTTTTAAATAATCAGTGTACCATACCAGCATCAGCAGGAAGTGTTTGTTTCAAACAAACATGTATATTTCAGTGGTTCTCAACCCAGGATGACTTAAACATATTTAAATTAATAAATGATTATCAGTATATTAAAATAACCTTACTCTAATCTAAGTTAAAATGCTAAAAAGACACAAATTCAAAAACTATTGTTTTTACTGAAGAACTTCAGTTCATCAGTTCTTAAAGCGTATATAAAAAATGAATCATGGTTATTAATTTGTCAATATTTTGAGTTTTAAATATTTTATTTGAATTTGGATTGCAGAGTTTCTAAGATATTATTTCCTTGTAACTCTTGTATCAGGACAACCAGATTAGATTGATCAGATTTTTAACTTTTTTTGTCCTTGCATGACTGAAATACCTGTGCGAGAGGTGTTTCAAAGATGGTCACCAAGTGAAATGACTTACCTTAAAGGGACTTGTACTTGGTGCAGAACTGCCTGTATGACCGAACAGTGTATGTTTGGAGTCATTACTTTTGCAGTTCCTTTTAGTGCTGCAGAAAAGACAAACTGCAGGATTACAGTTCTGAATCTCATTGATCTTGTATTGAGCTTAAGCATGAGAAGAATTTCTCTTTCTCTTTGCAGGCTGGAATACTGCAGTATCGGTGAGGAAGGTTTCACTGCCCTGGTTTCAGGTCTGAAATTGAACCCGTCACATCTGAGAGAACTCAATCTGAGCAGGAGTGAACCTGGAGACTTGGGAGTGAAGATGCTGTTTGATCTCCTGAAGGATCCACTGTGTAAACTTGAGAAACTACAGTGAGTAACATATCACAATTTTAAACAGATTTTCATACATAGTGTCACTCAATCTTGTTGATATGCATTAGTGTTGAGGTATTTTTCTCCTTCTCTCTGCAGGCTTGATGACTGCAGTATTAGTGAGAAAGGTTTTGCTGTTCTGGTTTCAGGTCTGAGATCAAACCCCTCACACATAAGAGAACTCAATATGAACTCTAATAATCCAGGGTTCTTAGGAGTAAAGCAACTCTATGACCTACTGGGAGATCAGCACTGTAAATTGGAGAAACTACAGTGAGTGATATTTCATGTCTCTAAACCCAGACAGACTTGATGATGGTGAGATCAGATATATGTGTGGACCATACAGTTGGACAAAAATATCGCTGGATTATATGGCAAAATTAATGTTCGGAAATGTAAACTGATCATTTCTACTGACACACTAAAGCAAAAGTTATAACTGTCTAAAAACAATGCTGGTGAAAAATCTTAACATTAGCATTTGATGGAGGTATATTTATAATTTATGAGTGATCAGCTGTAAGTGTCTTTCTATCCTCAGGTTGGAGAGCTGTGGTATTGGTGAGGAAGGTTGTGCAGCTCTGGCTTTAGTGCTGATATCAAACCCTTCTCATCTGAGAGAACTCAATCTGAACTACAATGAACCAGGAGATTCAGGAGTGAAGCATTTGTCTGTTCTACTGAAGAACCCACGCTGTAAACTGGAGAAACTAGAGTGAGTGATATAGTATTATCACTATAATTATTGAATTAAATCAAGGCACAGTGGTACATTCAGCTAAACTTCTTTAGCTTGAATTTGAAGTAATTAAAAAGTGTCTGTCAAGGGGAGGCAGCAGCACACATGGACACTACAGCTTATCTGCCTCCAGAAAGTGCTAAATATCTTCATTTGCTAAAACTCTGGACTTTATACAAACAACAAGATGCATACTTGAACTTTTTTTGCACCACTATATTCCTGTTATGACCATTACTACTTAATATTACTACTATTAAGAACATTATCACTACAGATTTATTATTAAATATTTGTGCATCCCAATTTGCGTACTTATGCGGTATTCTATGACGTTTTTAAGTATAAATAGTGAGTAGTGTGTTCACACTGAAAATTTCAAAAAGAAAAAGTGCACTTTAAATACCCGGATGATGCACTAAATTAACAGAAAAAACAAAGTGTGGAATGTTGGACACTTCATGCACTCAACTGTCACAGCTTTAATTACATAGCGGAGGGGTAGGGGGTATCAGACTCTGCTGAATGACAAAATAACATTATAAAATGCACACTCTACATGGATGAGTACATAGTACATAAGTACATAATGTATAAGTGCATAGTTTATAGTATGCCATTTGGGACACAACTCATGTAAACCAGCCATATATTCTTACATTGCTCCTGCTGGATAAAGTGTTTTGAGTTTTTCTCTTTGTCTCTGCAGGTTGTCTCACTGCAATATTAGAGAGAGAGGATGTGCCGCTCTGATTTCAGCTCTGAGTTCAAACCCATCACACCAGAGAGAACTCAATCTGAACTATAACCAGGACACTAAACAGTGATGCCGCTCTCTGATCTACTGGATGCTCACTGTAAAGTCAAACTAATGTTATCTTTTTTGTTTTATGTAAATGTGTAAATGTGTAAATACAACCAACTTTCCAAAGATATAGGTTTTTCTGTTTCACTTAATTGAACAGTTAACAGGTTTTCATGTTTGTGGCTTAAGAATCTAATGTATATATTTTTTCATTAAAATATGTATTTTACAAGCCTAAAAAGGGAATGTGTTTTACATATACTGTACCTCGAATTACACGTTGTCACTAATTACAATCAGTTAGTAATGATGAACATAGTGATTTATGTTTCAGGAGTCCAGCACTTGATCCATTTCGAAACAAACTTAAAAGTTAATAGACCCTTTTCACATTTCCGGGTTTCTCAGAAGCGCAAGTCATCATAGTTGGGTAAAATATTATTGCGGTGAATGAGAGACTTTATTAAAAAAAAATGTTGTTTCCATTTGCATAAATAGCAAAAGAAAAACTCCACTATAGTGTTTTTCACAACTTTCAAAAATAGGAAAAAATGGAGAACGATTGAAAACGGCAGTCAGAAGAGAGAAAGATGTAATAATTACCATCACTTTCATAGCCGGTGTATTAGAAACACCCTCACAGCAGCAACTTTTTTTTTTTTTTTTTGTAATTTAATAGTAATGCAATGGTAATATAATACTTATTCAAAAAATGAAAATATAAAAAACTTTGCAGAATTTACGATATTGATGGCCGTTAAAATGCCTTATCATAGTCTGTGAAAAGGGTCTAAATGGTCTATATCAGGGGTGTCCAAAGTCCGGCCCGCGTTCCAAATGCGGCCCGGGATGAATTTTATGATTTAATTTAGTTTAAAGCCAGTTGAAACAGCGCCAACTTAATCAACAACACTAACGTGCAAATCAGGAGAAACATTGAGCCCATCCAGTTAGAATACATTTCAACCAACAATTCATCAACATTATCAAGGATTTACTGTGGTAACACTAACTGTAACCATGGTATTTTGTCATAAATGTAGGTTAATCTCTCATTGTATTTAATTTTTAATGTAGACGTATTAAATGAGTAGTAAAGGCCAAGTTACAGACTATTTTTGTCATAAACTTGCAGTTTTGTGCATTTTTATTTTAAATGTGTTAATAGACTAAATAACATAAAACCATTCTAGATATAGAAACAATATTTTTTTACTGTTTACCAGTGAGGTCCATGTGTGGTTTAACTTGTGGTGATCTAAATAGAGTACTTGTTAATGTAAATAAAAATAGAGTTCTAATTCAGTAATAATATTTAAATTCCACCCTTTAAAACAAAGTTGTTAAAAGTTTTACAGATATTGTTTGTGTATTAAATTTACATCTGTGTCCTATCTCAAGCTACTCTACTGTCAGCTCAAGACTGTCAAATCGGTCATGTTTCCAAGAAACAAAACATGTAATATATACTCAGCAAAAAAAGAAACGTCCCTTTTTTCAGGACTCTGCATTTCAACAATAATGTTGTAAAAATCCAAATAACTTTACAGATCTTCATTGTAAAGGGTTTAAACAATGTTTTCCATGCATGTTCAATTAACCATAATCAATTAATTAACATGCACCTCTGGAATGGTCGTTAAGACCTTAACAGCTTACAAAAAGTAGGCATTTAAGGTCACAGTTCTAAAAACGCAGGACACTAAAGAGACTTGTCTACCGACTGTGAAAAACACCCAAAGAAAGATGCCCAGGGTCCCTGCTCATCTGCGTGAACGTGCATTAGGCATGCTGCAGGGAGGCATGAGGACTGCTGATGTGGCTATAGGGCAATAAATTGCCATGTCCGCACTGTGAGACGCCTGAGACAGCGCTACAGGGAGACAGGAAGGACAGCTGATCAGCTGTTCATACAAATATTTACACATTAAGTTTACTGAAAGTAAAAACAGTTGAAAGTCAGAGGACGTTTCTTTTTTTGCTGAGTATATATATTGGTGTGTCCACAACATCAAATCTGGCCCCCTTTTAAAAATGTTTGGTCACCCCTGGTCTATATACCGTTAAATTTTGAAAAACAACACCTTACCGGGTGCGCGCGCACTCTCCACTGAGGTATAATCCCGCCCGTTTTCTAACCGACGTCTTTAAAAAAGTGCGAGTTCGGATGTCAACATGATCAACTTTCAGAGAAGTTGCCTCAGCAAAACATAGTTTAGAACACGTTTTTAAACTTTTAAACGTTCATTTTAATTTTCCAGCTGCATATTTTATCAGATAAATGAAAAATGACATCATGAATGTCATAGACAGAAATAAACTCCCGCTGATCGCCGTCCACGTGATGACGTAAAGGCTGTGAGTGGGGAAAGAAAGGCACACACTCGATTCTTATGAATCCAACAGCACTTGTTCATATTCTTTGCGGCTGTTTCTGTAGTTTACGCCATTACACCAATAGGTGGCGCCCGAGTCCAATGAGTGTATTTTTGGTTATTAAAAGCATGTCGGTCTGATTACATTAAAAATCACGGCCGAAACACCACAAAAACACTTCTTTAGAAGAGTTTTACATTTATTTAATGTTTATATAAATTGACAATTTACCCAGCTTCATGTTTTGTTGATTTTCAAGTATAAGATGACTAGATTTGCAAGGTAAAAGTTTAAACCCCACCGTACAGTTGAGTGCATACGTTTGCACCCCTCTTCAGAATCTGCAACATCATGTTTAATAATAATAAAAATAAACGGATCATAAGAATTGCATGTTGTTGTGTTACTACTGCCCTGATGAAGCTATTTCACATAACAGATTTCACAAGACACAATAATAACTGAATTGTATTTTAATTTTATTAATGTATTAGTAAATGTTTCAAATAATATTAACTAAGGTTATTAAATGCTTTAGAAGTATTTCTTAATTGTTCATGTTAAAGGGTTAGTTCACCCAAAAATGAAAATAATGTCATTAATTCCTCACCCTCATGTCGTTCCACACCCGTAAGACCTCCGTTCATCTTCAGAACACAAATTAAGATATTTTTGATGAAATCCGATGGCTCAGTGAGGCCTGCATAGCCAGCGATGACATTTCCTCTCTCAAGATCCATTAATGTACTAAAAACATATTTAAATCAGTTCATGTGAGTACAGTGGTTCAATATTAATATTATAAAGCTACGAGAATATTTTTGGTGCGGCAAAAAAACAAAATAATGACTTATATAGTGATGGCCGATTTCAAAACACTGCTTCAGGAAGCTTCGGAGCGTTATGAATCTTTTGTGTCGAATCATGATTCGGATCGCGTGTCAAATGGCCAAACTGCTGAAATCACGTGACTTTGGCGCTCCGAACTGCTGATTCATAACGCTGCGAAGCTTCCTGAAGCAGTGTTTTGAAATCGGCCATCACTATATAAGTCATTATTTTGTTTTTTTGCCGCACCAAAAATATTCTCGTAGCTTTATAATATTAATATTGAACCACTGTACTCACATGAACTGATTTAAATATGTTTTTAGTACATTAATGGATCTTGAGAGAGGAAATGTCATTACTGGCTATGCAGGCCTCAATGAGCCATCGGATTTCATCAAAAATATCTTAATTTGTGTTCTGAAGATGAACGAAGGTGTGGAACGGCATGAGGGTGAGTAATTAATGACATTATTTTCATTTTTGGGTGAACTAACCCTTTAATTAATGAAGTTAAATAACTTTAATGAATTTGTTGCTACTAATAAAAAACCCAATTTGAAAAAATATAAATAATTGAGACAAACGGAGCATGCAAACTGTGACAACTAGCCCCGGTCTCCCTCAAGAGAAGTGATTATATGATGCTCATGACGTGTCCTCAGAGCTCATGTGATCAGCTGCTGTCCGCGGTGCTGAAAACCTCCAGAAAGTCTTTCTGAAGCTCAAACTCGCGCACACGATGATTTATTGGTTCATGTCTGATTCTTCACCATCCGCGCGCGCTCAGGGCGGGTCGTGTGACGTCACGCGCGCGATCATCGGTCCAGACACTCGGCGAGTCCGCGCGACCGTAACGGATATTTTTTTACCTCAAAAGCCTCTAAAAAGCCCTTTCATTAAAGAGGAGCGGAAGGGAATAAACAAAGAGCGGAAATGTCTGTGGCGGGGCTGAAAAAGCAGTTTCACAAAGCGACTCAGGTAAGAGCTGAATCCGTCCGTTATTCGCGGTGATGATGATGATGATGATGATGATGGGTTTGGTCTCTATGAAACCATCAGTCATCAATCATCACACTCTTCATTTGAGTCAGAGTTAAGAAAACGAGTTTGTTGGCGCTTATCTGCAGTCAGTGTGGTCGTTTTTGAATGTATGAAAACAGCGCGAGACCTGCAGGGTGACCAGGCACCGTCACGTGATCGCGAATATTCACGCGCGTTATGTAATCGGCCGCGCGCGCTGAAATGATGCTCACCTGAGGAGAAAAAGACTAATATTTGTGTTTATTTTTTATTTTTTTAAGTCACTTTCTGTGTAGACACAAACATTAAACTCTCTAATATAAAAATAAAATATAAAAATATTTTAAACATTAAACATTAACGCCTTTGAAAAACAGTTCATGTTGGATACTTTTGAAATCCAAAAAAAGAAAAAAAAAAATCTTTTACAATATAAATTTAAATGGTTAGTTTGATAGAATTTACAAAAAAATATGAATAAAAATTGTTGCTAGAGAAAACAAACATTTATGACTTTTTTTTTTGCTATAATGATGATTGTCAGCTTGTCACATCAAATACTTTACATTTATTCATTTATTTTATCCAAGTAAGGATTATTGATAATACATGCCATGGCACATGTTTGTTTAAAATAGCTCCCGGCCCACCAGAAATAGAAATGTGAATCAATACTCTGTCCTTACTGCGCACACGTCAACATGAATCAATACTCAAAGGGAACAGAAACAATGTCACATTAGTGGTTAGTTCAGTCTTCACTGGTAATTAAAGTTGCATTGGATTTGGATAATAAATTTTGAATGTTGAATTCATCAGACAAACAGCAGAAGTAGAAAGAGAGTCTAGAATCACTCATGATGCTTCGAGATCTGGAAAGATTAGTGTGGGAAACTGGATGCTTGCACACATTGTGTGTGTGTGTGTGTGTGTGTGTTTAAACAAGACGAGATGATGTCAGCAAGGTGCTTTATTTGGAACATTAAATTATATGTTTAATAAATATTTATTATAATATTTTAATAATTGTATAATTATTCAGTTTATGGTGACACATTACAATAATGTTCCATTAGTTAAATACAAAGTTCTGTCATGAAACTCTAGATGGCGCAGTCCTTAACTCAATTTGCTCACAATCACATCATTCTATAGGGCACAGCTGATTGGTTCCTGCTGTATCAGTAGCCAATGAGCTCGCTGCTCAACCTTGAAATACTGATCAGCATTTGCTGTAACAGTTGCAGCGCGCTTTCAGAAACCCTCCACCTTCCCCAGCTCCACCTGCAGGGCTTTTAAAACGTATTTCACTACAGATTACAAAATACATGCTTTAAAAAGTAATTTATAATGTATTCCATTAGATTATCCAAGTTTTGTAACTTAATCTAAATACTTTACTTTAATACGAATAACTATGTAACAAAAAAAAAAGGTAACTGTGAGTTTTTAGCTCACAATTCTGAATTTTTTCTCAGAATTGACTCTTCGCAAAGACCCGCCCTCCTTAGTTACTGTTGCTTTGTCCGACAAGCTGTGGCACTGTCACGCAACACACAGTGTAAAATACATCACGGAGCAAAGAGGACACTGACAACACATCGACAGACAAGACAAAGCAGGTTACTGATGATATTAAACAAAGCCCCAGCTTTCAAACTGTAATTTTTTATGAAATTCGAACAATAAAAACCGTTTTGTGGCTCTTTAATGTGTCGTGACAGATCGCTGTAGCGCCTCAGCTCAAGCGGCTCGTGAACCGATCATCTCTTCCTACTAGTTCATTTATAGCATCAAATAAACGAATGAACATCAGAAGGAATGTTGATTAAAACGCAGAAAGACGTCAGTACACACCATTTTTCAATTTCAAGTCCACCGAGGTTAATCTTCTAACTCCTGACTGCTTTGTCGAAAATGGTTGGTTGGTTGGTTAGATCGCTTGTCAATCAAACTCCCTGCGAAGGGTCAATTGCATGATATAAAGTTGCAATTGCGAGTTATAAAGTCAGAATTGTGAGATATAAACTTGCAATATTGAGAAAAGAATTTAGAATTCTGAGATATAAACTCAATTTTGAGGAAAAAAATTGTGAAAAAAGTCAGAATTGCACGTTTTTATCATGCAATTCTGACTTTATAACTTGCAATTGTGAGTTTACATCAATTAAAAAAAATTAGAATTGTAAGATGCAAACTCGCATTTGTGAGAAAAAAAGTCAGAATTGTGAAATAAGTCGAAATTAGCTTTTTTTTTTTTTTTTACAATTACAAGGGACAAACAACTATCGCAAAATATGGAAACAGTGGTGGATCATCCAGATACTGACAGGGCAGTTAAGATTCAAGGGTATGTCAATTTTTTAATGGGACAATTTTTATAAATTCAGTCTGTGCAGGGTTGCCAGGTTCTAACAACAAAACCCACCCAATTGCTACTCAAAACTAGTCCAAAACTAGCCCAGTCGCATAAAATTTGCATTCCTGGGGCTAAATATCATGTTATTTGACATGAAAAACAACCTGCGGCAACAGTGTTAAAGTAGCCCAGTTCCGCGGGAAAACCTCGGACTTGGCAACGCTGGTCTTGTGGAGTATCTGTTATGTGAAATAGCTTATTCAGGACTGTACTAGCTAAATAAAAATAACATGCAATTTTTATTTAAAATTATTAAAATGTTGCATATTCTGCAAGGGGTATGAAACTTATGAGCAGAACTGTAGCTTAGGATGATTTTGCCTAATGAAATAAATTACATTAAAATTCAAAGTAATCACTTTGATAATCTAAAATACTTTTCAGATGTAACTGTAATTTGATTACCACCCATTTAAAATGTAACTAATGAAATACAGTTACTCAAATTTTGTATTTTAAATGCGCAACAAAGTATTTTGTTAATCCCCAACCCTGTCCATCTGTACAGATCTGCTTCGGGTAATTCATATTAATGCTTAATTTAATTTATATAAATGTATTAATACTCTTAGTAAAGTAAAGCAGAGAAACAAAACAGAAGCAAATTAAATTTTAATAGGGTACATTTATTATACATTATATTAATATAATTATAATTTTAATCATGATACTAGTCTTACTATTTTATAAAATATATTGTGATATCAATATTTAAATAATTAATTAATGTATTTAAAAACTGCATTTACAGTGTGTCTATATATATTTATGTGTATGTAAATGTATTTGTGTATGAATATGTTATTATCTTTATATAAATAAACACAGAATAGACAGTAGATTGAAGTTGTGAACAGATTGAGTTGATCTGATTATCATAAACACGTCAGGAGTGTGTTGAGATACGACTAATATATGAGAAAACCACGTACAAGAGGAGAGAGATGAATAATACATGCTCAGAGTAAACCTGCTGCACTGCACATCTTTAATTTATACTGTCCACACACACACACACACACACACACACACACACACAGTATGGACGGACAGTTAGAGCTTCTCTCAGTTCATATCGTTCTTCTTACATAACAGGCGTTTCAGACTGACGGATTGATCTAGACATGAGTGAGAGAGAGATGTGTGTACGTTACACTCGTGCAGAAACACTTTTGACTATCAAGAACCGCCCACTTACACAGGAAGTGAGCGTCTGATTGACATGTGCAGCGATCACGTCACAGAGTATCACTCTGACTGATGATGATGTAACAGTACATGTGACCAGTATTTTATACTTATTAACGCTGTCGCTTACTATGTTCCGTATTTAAATAGAAGAGCATATTAAAGGGTTAGTTCACCCAAAAATAATGTCATTAATTACTCACCCTCATGTCGTCATGTCATATCAAACCATCGGATTTCATCAAAAATATCTTAATTTGTGTTCTGAAGATGAACGAAGGTCTTACGGGTGTGAAACGACATGAAGGTTAGTAATAAATGACATTATTTTCATTTTTGGGTGAACTAACCCTTTAAAACAAGAACAAATATCTGTGATATCTGATCAAGTAAACTGGATATTAATGAGTTCAGTAATGAGTAGATGTTCTGATCACTAATTACTAATGCCTTCAATCAGTCTCTGTGAGATCTGGGCTGGTCATGTGACTCACAGCTGATGAACGGACACTGACTGCTTCCTGAGAATGTTGTAGGTGTTCTTTGTGATGTCATTAGTTTCTCCACTTCCTGTTTTCTGGGTTTCAGACAGTTATTGATTTTTCACTGTTTTAATCTTTCAAGTGAAATCTAAACTTATAATAGACAGTAAAACAGTAAAATACACAGGAAAGTCTGAAAATATGATATAGAAGAATGACATTCAGAGCTCAGATGTGTGGATGTGATGAGAGACAGACGGATGAGGGTCGTACATCTCTATTTTCTGTCGGATGGTATCATCAGGTCGCTGTTGCTATGGAAACTGGCTCTCGTGCACACAGTCCATCTCACGCAGCATCACTTTCACAGTGATATTCAGAGCCTGGAATAAAACAAGAGCATCATATATATATATAGTGTGTGATATTAAAGTAATAATGACTCAACATTGTTAATGAATCATTAGTGTGTTTCGTCACATTTATCTTCTGTGTTGTGAAGATCTTCACTGGTTCTGTGGAGGAAAACAAGTAAACAGCCCATAATTAATATCAGAGTGATGCATCTGCAGTTTACAGTCATCCAGTCGCACTGCAGAAAGTGTTTCTTCCAATACAAACATCTAAACATTCAAGATACGTTTACTGGAAATTTAAAACGACTTCAAAATCTGAAACAGAAAAGTGTCAAAATGAAGCTTAAAAATATCTGCCAATGATCTTGTTTTCCGTTAAATTAAATGATTTTTCTGACTCCATTGGCAGATATTTGTTCTTGTTTTAAGTGTAAACGCTCTTAATTTTGATGAATTATTGAGAAAACAAGACTTAAATCAAGATAGGAGATGCAAAATTGCATGCTTGGAAACATTTTACAGTCAGTTAATGCATAAACTAACAATGAGCAACACATTATTATTATTATAATCTTTGTTAATGTTAGTGAATAAAAAGAGTTCATGCCAGCTTGGGTTCATCAGATACAACTTTTGATTTCAATATTGTATTAGTAAATGCTGAAATTATCATTAACTAAGATTATTAAATGCTTTGGAAGTGTTTTTCATTGTACACAACTAATGTTAACAAGCTTACTGTAAAGTGTTACTGAATGTTTAGATATTTCTGGAAAACAAGATAAAGATACAGAGTAAGAAAATCATTTTTATATTATATTTATATTGTGTGTTTCTCACCTGTAGAAAGTCAGTGAGAAGGTGGGAGGAGCTGAAGGAACCAAACTGGACGATGATTTCAAAGAAATGGAAAAGGTACACACACACACACACACACACACACACACAATGATAACAGTAACTTAATGGGAACGTTAGCAAAACGCTCTTAGAACGTATTTTTGTTAGGTGGGTTAGTACAGTAAAGCTGCTTATTATTGCTTTACATATTTAAACATTTTTTTCTGCCTTAAAATAGCTTTAATGTAACTCTACACTCATGCCTCATTTAATATACACAGATCTATGAATATGCTAATTAGCCCCGCCTCCACTCACTCGCACAAGCTCAGAGATCCACTCGGTCAGCTTACTGAGGTAAACGCTGCACAACGATATCGCTTTTTACAACGTCAGACACATAACGATAATTAATATGATTAGTCTTTTGCTTGACTATGTTATCAAACAGCTAATAATGTGTTGCTAATGATACACAATTCATGTTCATATTCAATCCTTACAAACGCTTTGAACAACTCAGAACGTCAGTGGAGAAAGGCTTATAGTTCATCATAATATGCATCATACACACATCATTTAGCTAAATCTACCTGATTTTACATATCAAGAGAAAAACATATCGGGATAATCTTCTTTTGAGACTCTTGTGCGGTCAGTTAATGATATGCTAAAGCCCGCTGGCACGTCGACGTGATTGGTTTTTGTTGTGGTCTTGCTGGAATCATATCAGCACCAGCATGCAAAACATGCACTAGCAGTCAAAAGTGTGGAAACATTACGATTTTTAATGTTTTTGAACAAAGTCTCTTATGCTCATTAAGACTGCATTTATTTCATAATAAATACAGAAAAATACAGTAATATTGTGAAATATTATTCCAATGTAAATCAGCTGTTTTCTATGTGAATATATAGTAAAGTGTAATTTATATCCAGTGATCAAAGCTGAATTTTCAGCATCATTACTCCAGTCTTCAGTGTCACATGATCCTTCAGAAATCATTCTAATATGATGATTTATTATCAATGTTGGAAACAGTTGTGCTGCTTAATATTATTTTGGAAACTGTGATACTTTTTTTCACGATTCATTGATGAATAAAAGGTTTAAAAGAACAGCATTTATTCAAAATCTAAATCTTTTCTAACAATATAAATCTTTACTATCACTTTATATCATTTTAACACATCCGTGCTGAATAAAAGTATTCATTTCTTTCAAAGAAAAAAAATTACTGACCCCAAACGTTTGAACAGTAGTGTATATTGTTACAAAAGATTTATATTTTAAATAAATTATATTTTTTAACTTTTTATTCATCAATGAATCCTGAAAAAGTATCACAGGTTATAAAATAATATTTAGCAGCACAACTGTTTCCAACATTGATAATAAATCAGCATATTAGAATGATTTCTGAAGGATCATGTGACACTGAAGACTGGAGTAATGATGCTGAAAATTCAGCTTTGATCACAGGAATAAATTATATTATGTTAAAATAGAAAACCATAATTTTAAACTAATAATATTTCACAATATTTTAGTTTTTTTCTGTATTTATTATGAAAAAATGGAACCTTAATGAGCATAAGAGACTTCGTTCAAAAACATTAAAAATAGTAATGTTTCCACACTTTAGTGTGTATTATGTTGGTGTGAACTCTTGTGTGTTTGTTTGTGTGCAGAAAGTGGACACCACGAGCAGAGCGGTGCTTGACATCATGACCAAAACCACAGAATACCTGCAGCCCAACCCTGGTGAGTGTGTGTGTGTGTGTGTGTGTGTGTGTGTGTGTGTGTGTGTGTGTGTGAGTGTGTGTGTGTGTGTGTGTGTGTGTGTGAGTGTGTGTGTGTGTGTGTGTGTGAGTGTGTGTGTGTGTGAGTGTGTGAGTGTGTGTGTGTGTGTGATTCTGTGGATCAGCAGCTCTTCTGAACGTGTGTGTGTTTCAGCGTCCAGGGCGCGTCTGAGCATGATCAACACCATGTCTAAGATCCGCGGTCAGGATAAGGGTCCGGGTTACCCGCAGGCTGAGACGGTGCTGGCCGACGCCATGACGAGGTTCGGCCGCGAGCTCGGAGAAGAGTCCAGCTTCGGTAACTCTTCCTGGATAAATAACAGCATTCAGTCAACCAAGAAAGAGTCAAAATAAGTCATGAATCTTTACCGTGTAGAAAACAACATCAGAAATTGAATCGGTTGCAAACTTATGTTGGAAAAATAGTATTAATTCTGAAGAAGATATTGAGTTGTGTGTGTGTTCAGGTTTGGCTCTGCTGGACGCCGGTGAATCCATGCGTGAGCTCGGTGAGGTGAAAGACGCTTTAGATATAAACGTCAAACAGAACTTCATCGACCCGCTGCAGAACCTGCACGAGAAAGACCTCAAAGAGATTCAGGTGCGGTTCGAGTCCGTTAACCGACAGAGAGAGAGGGATGAACGCGTGTAAACGTGTGTGTTTCTCCCGCAGCACCATCTGAAGAAGATGGAAGGTCGTCGTCTGGACTTCGATTATAAGAAGAAGCGTCAGGGGAAAGTGACGGACGACGAGATCAAGCAGGCGCTGGAGAAATTTGACGAGTCTAAAGAGGTGGCGGAGCAGAGCATGTTTAACCTGCTGGAGAACGACGTACGGTCACAATGCAAACCTCACAAAATAATGGTTTACATTTTTAGTCCAAATGGACTATATGGACGGTTACTTCCTGGTTGTGGTTAAGCCAGCTCGGGCATTTCCGGTGAACTGTTAGCTGTTCATTCTGTACTCGCTGTACATCAACACAAAACCATCAATGGTTGACTTTATAATGTTGTATTCATATTTTAATGCAGTTATCACATTTACCTAATTTGCCAATAAACCAGTTTTATTGATTGCAATAAAGATGAAGTTATTGGGAGCGTTTAAAAACGCTGTCTGTAATTAGACACACACTTCAGCACTTCAAATGTTATTTTTAATGTGATGACCACAAACATTATTTGTTCATCCTTCTGAGATTGTCTCCATTGTAAAACCGAATGTTTTAAAATGTAGGAAATTCAACATTTGATAGAAAGCAATTATTTAAAAATTAAAAAGACAATAATTACCACTTTAACCAGCAGGTGGCGGCAAAGTAGCATTTATTTGCGCATATATCAGCCATTTCCTCTAATCGTTTTTCACTTCGCTTTTGACTAAATATTAAACATTATAAAATAACTAGGTTTAAAAATACATTTCGTCAATGTGAAGTATGAAATACTCACAAAATCTCCTGAAAAACAATAACTTTTCTTGTGAATGAATGACAGAAAGCGAGCGCCGCTCTCTCTTTATAATCACAGCAGCTGTCAGTCAATGATTTCAGCACACTTGTGAAAACACACATTTATTCAATTAATCTAACTAAAGTGCACAATAAATATTCAATTTTTGAAGCTTTTTTTCTCATAAAAGTGTGAAAACTGATGGTCGAATTGAATTTAGTCGAGGAGGAACACTGAGGAACGTCTTTATTTATTTATTTTTTATGCCGTCTTACGTTTGAATAACTAAATTAATGCTATGCCTGACTATTTAAGTGACTATATTCTGATTATAAACACTACTGATGCTCAACACACCAGCACATGACTCTCACCGGAAGTTTTCCAGCTGGCTTATATTAATGCGGAAGCTCTAAAGAACGCTCCGTGCATATAGTCCATTGCAGATATACACATTGTTAGAGTATATAGTGCACAGTCTGCAGTGTGCTAATGTGTGTGTGTGTGTGTGTGTAGATCGAGCAGGTCAGTCAGCTGGCGGCTCTGGTTCAGGCTCAGGTGGAGTATCATCAACAGGCCGCTGAGATCCTGCAGCAACTCTCCAGCAAGCTGGAAGACAGGTCAGCTGATGCTCCACACTCCCATTATGCACCTGGTTCTCTCACATGACACGTATATCCACTGGGAGAGACATTCATTCACAACAGTAAACACTGTAGATTATCAGATGTGCCTGTAAATGTTCCCTTTAAAGGGTTAGTTCACCCAAAACTGAAATCATTAATTACTCTCCCTCATGTCGTTCCACACCCGTAAGACCTTCATTCATCTTCAGAACACAAATTAAGATATTTTTGATGAAATCCGAGAGACTCGTCCATAGACAGCAATATAATCAACACTTTCAAGGTCCAGAAAGGAACTAAAGACATCGTTAAAACAGTCATGTGACTGCAGTGGTTCAACCTTAATGTTATGAAGAGACGAGAATACAAAAATAACTTTATTCAACAATCTCTTCTCTTCTGTGTTGTTCTCATTCGTTGTTTACGTCCAGCGCTTCCAGGTTCATCATCAGAATGCCGACTCATTATTGGCCGGCTTCACACACGTGTCATGCTGATCACATGACCAGCTTTGGCCAATACTGAGCCGGCATTCGGGTGTAAACACGGAAGCTTCACTGTGTTACTGCGTCACCTGCGTAAGATAATGACAGAAGATTTCATCAAAAATATCTTAATTTGTGCTCTGAAGATGAATGAAGGTCTTACGGGTGTGGAACGACATGAGGGAGAGTAATTAATGACAGAAATTTCTTTATTTGGGGGAACCCTATAATTATAAATGTGCTTGATTACAATATGTGTGTGTGTGTGTTACAGGATAAAGGACATGTCCAACAAACCGCGGAAGGAGTTCATCCCTAAACCGCGCATGGAGCTTCACCTTCCCAGTGAGAATCACAACGGAGGAATCAACTCTGCCAGATCACCTGCGCGCTCACCAGGTACACACACACACACACACACTCGCTCACACACACACACACACACACACACACACACACACAGGGGTGTAGGGCTGATTAACGATTAACTCTTGATTCACAAGCATAAGATTCAATTTAGATTCGATATCAATTAATTTGCATAAATATCAGGTACACTACATTAATTTTTAAATTTGCACTCGTATCACAGTTAGTCTGTAAGAGTGACGAGTTTTCTGTCTGTCTCTCAGCGCCGTTGGATCAGCCATGCTGTCGCGCGCTGTACGACTTCGAGCCGGAGAACGAGGGCGAGCTCGGCTTCAAAGAGGGCGACATCATCACTCTGACCAATCAGATCGACGACAACTGGTACGAGGGCATGATCAACGGCCAATCAGGATTCTTCCCCGTCAACTACGTGGACATCCTGGTGCCTCTGCCTCACTAGGCTCCGCCCACCCCTGCTCCTGCCTAGCAGCCCAACAGCCGCCTGTATCGTGCATCTGTGCTACAGCTTCACTTCCTGTTCCTGTGACTCGGAGGATGATGATGATGAAGATTACAGACATTGCGGAGTCACATCTGAGTGGAGAAACAGTGCTCAGTGTGTGTGTGTGTGTGTGTGTGTGTTTGCGCTCCTGGACTCGTGGTGAATCATGAGTCTCTTTATATTTTTTCTCGTATTTCAGTTTTATCTATTTGTATTTTGCCTTCGCTTCACTCTTCTGATAAACCTCACTTAGTCCAGCTCTATCCCAGCATGCTTTTAGGAAAGTTCTGGATCTCGCATCACAAACGAGGACAGATTACGTCGCTGCTGCTGTTTGTTACACACGTTAAATAACGGTTTTCTTCTAACTCACGTTCTGCCGGATCCTGCCAGAAAAGACTTTTCGTGATTTTATTGCCTGCTGATGCATTTGAGCCTAAACTTGCGCCGGCACTGCAAAAACTGATGTTCTTCCTCAGTCTTGTTTTCCAGCACAAATATTCTTAAATCAAGATACATTTACTGGAGAAGCCAAATAACTTTGAAATTTGAAATAGAAATCAGTCACAATGAAGCGAGTTTCTGCTTAATGTACTGTATCCGTACTGTATGTCGACAGACGAGCGTCAGTGGAAGCTTGTTTCTGCCACCGAATTAAAACATGAAAGAGGTCATTGTGACTTTTTAAAAGTAATTGCGAGTTTATAATCACACAATGACAACTTTTTTCGCAGAATTCTGAGTTTACATCTCGCAATTTGTTTTTTTTTTGCCGTGGAATTAAAAAATTAAAAAGTTATTGTGATGTTCACTTAAAAAGTCGTAACTATGACAAAAAGTTAAAATTGACAATGTCGGAATAAAAATATTAAAAAATAATTGCGAATTTTTCTCACACAATTTTGACTTTTTTTCGCAGACTTTCGCACATTTCGCTATTAGTTTTTTTCCGCTATGGAATAAAAAATGAACAAGTAATTTACTTTTTAATATTAAAATTATGACTTTTTCATAGAATTCTAAGTTTGGATCTTGCGATTTGTTTTTTCCCCCACAGAATAAATTTTTTTTAAAATTTAGACTTTTTATCTCAAAATTATGACTTTTTTTCACAGACTTCCGAGTTTACATCTCAAAATTCATTTTTTTTCGCAGTGGAATTAAAAAATTAAAAAGTCATTGTGATGTTCACTTAAAAAGTCGTAACTATGACAAAAGGTTACAATTGACAATGTCGGAATAAAAATATTAAAAAGTAATTGCGAATTTTTCTCACACAATTTTGACTTTTTTTCGCAGACTTTCGCACATTTTGCTATTAGTTTTTAAAAAATATATAATTTAGACTTTTTATCTCACGATTATGACTCTTCACAGAATTCGGAGTTTACATCTCACAATTCGTTTTTTCCGCCACAAAATAAAAAAAATTAAAAGGTAAATGCGTCTTTTTTCTCACAATTATGACTTTTTCTCACAGTTGCGAGTTTATATTAGGGCTGTGCGATATGAAAAGTCATAATGATCACTTAAAAAGTCATAATTATGACAGAAGAGTTAAAATTAGGATATACTAACTAAGCCATAATAATGAGATGAAAATTTGAAATGTTCACTTAAAAAGTTATAACTATGACAAAAAGTTTAAGTTTCTGCTTAAAGGGGACCTATAATGCCCCTATTTGGGTGTGAGCAAAAACATGCCATTTTTGTGTCCCTTTAAATGCAAATGAGCTGCTGCTCCCACCCCCTTTCCAGAAGAGGGCGGAGCTTTAACAGCTCAACAACAACAAAGCTGGAGAATCTCATGCAGCCAAAATGAGGATTGTCAGAAACGGTGTCTGAGGTAAATGTAATTAAGCGGATTTAGATATTTGTACTGGAAACCAAGATAAAAATAGTAACACTTTACAAGAATGTCCCATTAGTTAAAGTTATTTATTGTGTAAACTAACAATGAGCGATACATTTGTCACAGTATTTATTAATCTTTGTTAATGCTAATAAAAATACAACTCTTCATTATTAGTTCATGTTAACTCAGGTCCATTAAATAATATTAACTTATACACTGAAATTAACATTAACTAAGATCAATAAATAAGTATTTTTTTATTATGTTAACAAATGGAAATTTATTGTAAAGTGTTACTCAAAAATAGAACAAAAAATAATTTTTGTATTGTTTTGTTTTGCAGTGTGGTTGGGAAACTTTGTTAATGCGGGTTAGCCCAAACTTTATTTATTTATTCTCAAACTACTTCATAATTTCCAGTGAAATATGAAAATGCAATAAGGATAATGAACACAGAGCACACACTTCGGTTTTCTGCTGGGAAAACAACAGGGTGGTCAGGCCGGTTTGTTACTGGTCAACCAGCAGTTAGCACATTAACTGAGATGGTCCCACTGATCTCAACCATAAATGATCAGCCATGTTCAACCATCATAAACTAGCTGAGCTGAACTTCATGAAGGTTTCTCTGATTGCAGATGTTTCCTAAAGCAGCATATAAAGTCTTATTTTTGAAATAATAAGTGGTATTTCCACAAATGCCAAGATTGTGTTAACTAAGTGAGCTGGTTATTAACGTACATGTGTGTGTGTGCGATCGTTCCCACAGTAGATTATGATGCTAGTTACTGTAGTTTTAGTGGTTAGTTGTTAGTGCCGTAACGTTTGTGAGCACATGTGCTGTGAGAAAGGTTATTTTTAATGTTCAAACTGATCGATTGATTGCAGCTGATGAACATGTATAGCGTATAATCGGCCGTCTAACAGGCTGAAGTGTAGCAGCGTTTGTTGTTTTAGTGGTTGATGGACCATGTTCTTCAGCACAGCTCGCGCTGTGTGTCGCTTGATGCCTTCAACGTCTCCGGCCTTCGTTTGAAATCCGTACTGTATGTCGACAGACGAGCGTCAGTGGAAGCTTGTTTCTGCCACGGAATTAAAACATAAAAGAGGTCATTGTGACTTTTTAAAAGTAATTGCGAGTTTATAATCACGCAATTATTACTTTTTTCACAGAATTCTGAGTTTACATCTCGCAATTCGTTTTTTACCCACAGAATAAAAAAAATAAAAATTGTGACTTTTTATCTCATGATTATGACTTTTTTCGCAGACTTCTGAGTTTACATCTCGCAATGGGATTAAAAAATGAAAAAGTTATTGTGATGTTCACTTAAAAAGTCGTAACCTTAAAATTATGACTTTTTCATAGAATTCTAAGTTTGGATCTCGCGATTCGTTTTTTTCCCCCCACAGAATAAAAAAATTATAAATTTAGACTTTTTATTTCATGATTATGACTTTTTTCACAGAATTCTGAGATTACATCTCACAATTCATTTTTTTTTCTGCCACGGAATTATTTTTTAAAGTAATTGCGAGTTTTTAATCTTTTAATCTGCCCTTTTCGCAGAATTCTGAAAAATAATAATTAATTATGACTTTTTTTTTTAAATAAGTAATTATGACTTTTTTCACAGACTTCCGAGTTTACATCTCGCAATTTTTTTTTTTTTTTTCGCCGTGGAATTAAAAAATTAAAAAGTTATTGTGATGTTCACTTAAAAAGTCGTAACTATGACAAAAATTTAAAATTGACAATATTGGAATAAAAATATTAAAAAGTAATTGCGAATTTTTTTCCCCGCACATTTCGCTATTAGTTTTTTCTGCTATGGAATAAAAAAAAGTAATTGACTTTTTAATCTTAAAATTATTACTTTTTCAAAGAATTCTAAGTTTGGATCTCGCGATTCGTTTTTTTCCCCCACAGAATAAAATTTTTTAAAATTTAGACTTTTTATCTCACGATTATGACTCTTTTCACAGAATAAAGAGTTTACATCTCAAAATTCGTTTTTTTCCCCACAGAATAAAAAAATTAAAAGGTAATTGTGTCTTTTGTCTCACAATTATGACTTTTTCTCAAAGTTTATATTAGGGCTGTGCGATATGAAAAGTCATAATGATCACTTAAAAAGTCATAATTACAAAAGAGTTAAAATTAGGATATACTAACTAATCCATAATAATGAAATGAAAATTTGAAATGTTCACTTAAAAAGTTATAACTATGACAAAAAGTTGAAATGATGACAATGTCGGAATAAAAATTTTAAAAAATAATTGCGACTCTCACAATTTTGACTTTTTTAACAGACTTCTGAGATTACATCTCAATTCATTTTTTTTTCTGCCACGGAATAATTTTTTTGTAAAGTAATTGTGAGTTTTTAATCTTGCAATTCTGACTTTTTCGCAGAATTCTGAGTTTACATCTTGCAGTTTGTTTTTTCGCCACGGAATAAAAAAGTAATTGCAACTTTTTATCTCACATTTTTTCTCTCAGTTGTTTGTATTAGGGCTGTGCGATATGGACAAAAAATACTATCACAATTTTTTGATCAATATTGTGATTTTGATTTTATACACGATTTTGAAAAATATTTCCTTGCACACTTACAATTAATATTTCCTTACTTTTCTATTGTTTTTCAATGTAAAAACGCGCTAAACGGACGTGTTTGACCTTTGCACTTTTACAGCGTTCAGAATTGAAAAAAGATCTGAATTATGAGATATAAATTGCGAAAGTCTAAAGTTAAAAGTCTGAATAATGAGATCAAAGGTTGCAATTACCTTTCTTATCTTTTTGTTCCATGTCGGTAATAAGCTTCCATAAGTTTTTGTTTAGAAACATATTGGAGAGTTTATTATTTTTGTCATGGTAGCTGATGAAGCGTCTAAACCAGGTGCGACGCTACGACACATGCATCGCATCTCCTTCATGTTCATCGAGGGTTTTCGTCCTGAATAGCCGTGAACGCAGCAAGCGAAGCACCACATGATGATTTCTGGTGTGTTTTGACGTTTAGCTCCGCCCATGTGGCATTGTGTGTTCTGATTGGCTGTGATTGTTTTTGCGTTCAGTGAGCGTCGCGTCGCACCTGTGAAGATCACGTCCAGCTTGTATTTCACCCCAAACCAACAGAGAGAAATAATTATATTTTATTTTTTGGGATAATTAATGGACAGTCGTTTATTTGCACTGTGATTTTTTTTTTTCATGACAAGCATTTACAGAGAATTTATAAGTTGTCAGTTGTAAAGTACATTCATAGAGTACAAATTAAATGTAAATCACTGAATCCCCCCCTGAATCAATGTTTAATTGTCATGAAAATATTGTCACAGTGCAAAACTCCTTAATGTTATTAAAAACAGACTTTATTTATGCAAAATATAATTTGTATAGTTATATTACTATAATAATGAATAATAATAATGGGCATTTCTTTAAAAGATTTATCAATAATTAATTAATTTCCTCCACATAAGAAAGAAATGCTTTTGTAATTCATAATTTTTACATAAAAAAATGTAATTGTGTGACAAACTAAGGCAATTATAAGATGAAAACTTAAAGTCATAATTGTGACAAAATGTTGTAATAATGACATGTCATAATTATTATTATGAGATTGTGAGATGTCAAAATAACATTTAAAAATTCAGAATGACAAAAAGTTGAAATTGCGACTGTCGTAATTATGTGATAAAAGTTGAAATTATCACTTGTCAATTATGAGCTAAAAAGTCAAATTTCACTTAAAAAGTAATAATTATGTGAAGAAAAGCTGAAATGCACTAAAACATTAACAACTGTGACAAAATGTTGTAATAACGACATGTCATAATTATAAATGTGAAATTAAAAGTCCTAAGTATGACATAAAATGTTTAAATTATGACAATTTTTAATCTCACACTTTTAACATTTTATGTCATAATTGAAATTTACCAAAGCATTTTTTCTTTTGTGTCATTAATTTGCTTCCAGAGTCACTCTGAATCTTAAATCTTTATGGTTTCTACTGGATCTGATGATTATATGAAGCATCTGCAGTGTTATTATTGATAGTATTATCACAGATTTCCTGTCAGTCACATCTGATATGGCAATAATTCTGAAATCACACACATTGTGAGCTCTATATGAATATATATATATTATCTGTGAGTGTGTTTGAATGGCAGTATAAACACTTGAATCATGAGAAACACGCAGTTAAAGACTCGTAAAGTGACGTGTTTCTGAGTCGGTGTGAATGAAGTCGATGTGTTCGTGGGATGTTTTGCACGTGATGTTGATGTTTTCACTACAGAGATTCACCTTTATGAATCGGTTATTATAGTGTATCTTTGCCATTATCGTTCATGTATTTATTTCAGTTGCTCTTTTTCCTGTGCTGGACGACAAACATGTACCGCTTGATGTGAGAATAAACACAAAGTCACTGCGGCGGTTTGCATTTTGTAAAATGACTTTTGCATGAACAGGTTCTGCTCTACGAACATCATGAAGAGACGAAATGAGATCAGAGGAAGGTCAGATGTAAGTCACGCTACATTCCTACAAAATCTTATTATTGGACATACAAAAAATGACCTGGAGCTGTTTTTTGTATGTTTTAATCATCAAATATGAGGGACCCCATATCCTTATATATATTTTTTTCATGCATAAGTTAAATTGTATACTAAATCAATTTAATGTATTTGGAAAATATTGTGTTTGTAAAGTTACATTTAAGTTTTTGTACTCACTCATTCTATAGTATTAATACTTATTTTAATATTAATTTTTTTTTAATATAAATTTTTTTCTAATGTAATATATCTTAACCTATTATTTTTGCATTATTTATCTGAATCCAAATTGTATTTATATTAATTGTAATATGCATATTATTCATTTTATTATGAATAATATGCATATTACCCTGTTTTTCTCCAAACTTAAAATCATAATTATGACAAAAAGTTGAAATTATGAGTTCAAATTGACTTGTCATAATTATGAGATGAAAAGCCAAAATTATCACATAAAAAATGACATAAAATTCAGAATTATGGCAGTCATATGCCACATAAGTGTTTTTTCTAATTAGATTTAAAAAGTTTAATAATAGCAACATTAAGTTTTACAGATTGAACTTAAATTTAGAGTAATAAATGTGTATTTTATTAACTGAAATGTTAAAATACTATATTATATATATATATATATATATATATATATATATATATATATATATATATATAAATTTATAAAAAAAATTTTTTTTACCTGTATAATATACTGAGGTGCCTTAATTCAGGTGGAAAATACATGATGGATCAAAGTTCATCTCGAGTTTTCTGAATTAAACGCTTAAAAATATATTTATAAAAATATATAAATATATAAAGTGTCTCAGACACAAACACTGAAATAATGCAATAAACATTCATTAAACAAGATGTGACAAAATCACCTCCAAAAAAACTAAAATCCCAGGGAATTCTGGGAATGTCAGTTAAACACTCTAAACGGTCAGAAACACAAAGAATAATGAATTTCCCAAACTATGTCTTTAAAAATTTATTATAAAAAAAGCACTTCTACACATTATAGGATCGACTGCAGGACGTGTACAAAAATAAGAAGAAATCTAAAAAAACAACAAAACAAAAAAAAACACTTGCATTATTGCTGGAGTCGTCAAACATGTACATGATGGAACAACAAGATAAAGCCCATCAGTGATGCTGCATTACAAACACACTCTACTCGTCATCATCCTCCTCCTCCTCATCTTCCTCCTCGTCCTCATCCTCTTCCTCATCATCGTCGTCATCATCATCATCATCAGGTTGGACCTTTTTAGTTGAGCCCGTCGGTCGACCCGGCCCCCTCTTAGAAGCTCCGCCCCCTGCGCGGTACGCCGCCACATCCTGCCAATCAGAGAGAGGTCAGACACTCTAGACACGCCCATGTGATTAAATAAACATCAACTTTATGATGCATCATATTTGAGTTTTTAATATCTGATATCAATCAAAACAGGGTTTCTGCAGATTTTATGAAGGTAAATTTAAACCGATTCAAGAAAATTTAAGCAATAAATTGAATTCAACACTTTTCAACATTTCTCAAAAAACAAGAGTTCATTTCTTGGAAGTTAATTTAAGGATGTTTAGATATTAATACTGGAAAACAAAAATCCTGAGGAAGATCTTTTTCCTGTTTTTTTTTTCTTCCTTTTTTTGGAGTGCATGCAATTTAATTTAGGGCCCTATGAAATCAGTATATTTATTTTATTTTTTAGTTTTATTTAATTTTAATGGTTAAATTAAATTTTATTAGTGCATGTCAAATCAACTGAAATCATGAAACATACAATTTAACAGCCATTTTTTTAAAGGTTTAACAAAATAAATTTAGGGTCCTATGAAATGTGTTTTATTTCTTCTCAAAATCTTTTTAATTTATTTTTTTAACCGAATTCTCTGTTTTCTATTTTTGGGTGAACATTTTACACATGGCAGAATTTTCATTTGTAAGCGTAGACTGCTGACTGCAGGGCTCGACATCATGTGCTCGTCCTTCAGACAAATAAATCAGTCACTGTCCGAGTAAAAAAGTTGCTTGTTCGGAAAAAATAGGATTTTTTTGTTGTATAAATATAATTTATTCTGAAGCAATATTCTCATCTGTGACATATTTACATTTGTGATATTTACCTCGAGGGCACTTTTTTACATTTATAAATGGCTTTTTCCCCCCTAATCTTATTAAATACATGCTTCATCTTTCATTTTAAGTTCTTAAATTTGATCAATACGTTTAATTCGAATAAGACACTATAGGGCTGTAACCAATCAAAGGAAATCATATACACTGAAAAATTACAACTGCATTAAATAATGTTATGAGATTGTTTTATATATTTTTAGAAAATACAAATAAAAAATGTTGGGGAAAAAATTATAAACATGAAACTAAATCACCTTAATGAGCGAGTCATTCAAACGATTCGTTCAAATCATTCATTAATGAAACAGTGTTTCTGTGAGACGCGCCACGGTTCTGCGGTGATCTTTGTTTGGAACTATTTCGCTGCTGAAACAACAGAAACATCAATACTGCACTTAAAATGCAAGTGACTAAACTTGTTTATGGAATCAGTGTAAAGTTTTTTACCGGTATATGTTGAGTTTCTTTCAATCGCCACTTACACTAAATGAATGCAGAATCATTCTCGTGTTTTGGTGTGTATTCCATAGTTTCGTGTGTGTGTGTGTGTGTGTGTGTGTGTGTGTGTTATTGAGGTTTAATCAGGCTATTGTCTGGTCGGGGAAGTAAAATTCTCTCTCACTCGATCCTTCAAAAATCCTCTGGTCCCGAACAAGCGGCAGTGTCGAGTCAGTCCTACTTTTGATTTATTCATCCAAAAGTTGACAAATTCCGTGACATTCTGCATTATACAGTAAATTCCAGTTTTATGAATGGATTCTGTACCCGTTTTCCGCATCACGGTAATCACATGACCCTAATTTAATGCCATGATACTGAATTTAAGACTTTCTGCTCCAATTTAAGGCATTTTTAAGGCCTTAAATTGTAGAAGGTCAAATTAAGACTTTAAGACCCACAGAAACCCTGCAGAACTAATGTCATTTTTAACACATTTTAAATGTTCAATTTAAGTTTTCCCAACTAATATTTTTATTTTATTTCATTTAACAGAAATATTTTAGTTTATTAATGATAACACACATTTTTATATATATATATATATATATATATATATATATAAAATTTATACATAAGTTACACAAATATATTTTAATTATATAAAATAAAAAAAAGAAAATGACAAATCAAATAGTATATTATAATTATCTAATTTAATATATAATAACATAATTTTCTCCCACCTTCTCGTATTTCTCGCGCAGTTTCATGGCCTTCTGCTCGAACGGCGCGCGGTCTTTGATGCTCTGTTTCGACCACATCTCTCCCAGTTTCTTGGCGGTCTCTCCGATGGACAGCCCGGGGTTCTCGCTCTTCACCGTCGGCCGATACTCCGAGCAGAAGACGAAGAACGCAGACCTGCGCAGAGAAAGAGCCGTTAAAATCACTGAGACGAGTATTTCAGTGTGCTCAGGGCTCATGTGCGGGACCTACGGCGGGCGTTTGGGAGCGTTCGGGTCTTTCTTCTTCCTGCCCGCCTTGCCGACGCCTTTGGGCGGCACGTAGTTCTTCATCTCCTTGTCGTAACGAACTTTATCCGCTTTGGCCATGTCTTCAAACTTGCTCTTCTCCGAAGCGTTCAGCGACTGCAGAGCGACAGACAGAGAAACGGTTGAGCGATTGATTCAACGACACATGAGAGCGAGAGACACACACGAGAGCGCTCACCTTCCATCTCTCCGAGCATTTCTTGGAGAACTCGGAGAAGTTGACCGGCACGTCGGGACTCTTGCGTTTGTGTTCATCGCGACACGTCTGCACGAAATACGCGTACGCAGACGTCTTCCCCTTGGGTTTGTTCACGTCTCCTTTCACCATGACTGATCCACTGACAGAAAATAACACAGTTACTGAAAATCAAGCATTAAATACACACACATATATATCAGTGCTTCCCACACATAGGCTTTACTTGGGCGGGCCGCCCAGGTACATTTGGAGACACATTTATGCTTTTATTATTTTTATCCTCTACTACTTTTGTATCCGCGATCGATTAACTAGTGGAAAATCTTCCCTCGTCCAACGTGTTTCGTATCTGCTCATTATGTGCGTCAGAACAGTCAAAGTACCTTTAAGACAAGTCATTTCACTCGGCGGCCATCTTTGAAACGCCTCTCGGGCATCCTGGGCATCATGCAATCTCTTTGAATGGGGAAACATCAAATTCTCCAAAACTGTTCGCCAACCTTACGATTAAATTTCATATTTGAAATCACCAATGAAATCTAACAACAACCGGCTCATAAATTTAGTTTCTAAACGCTCGAATCATGACAAAAAACCTGTATTTTTCAGGCTGGATCAAGCTAATGCGCAAGCGCAGACCTAAATGCGCGTCTCTTCGGAGGCGCGCGTCTGACTGTTTCTATAGAAACCGGCGATTCTAACGGCCGCTGAAGTGACGCGATGACTTTACCAGTCGGCGATTGGCTCTTATTTAGAAGGCGGGACTTATTCCTCCATATTGCGCGTTACACTTTCTCCCATTCAAAACAATACAAGTGACATGTCTTGTGTTATTCTATAGTCTTTGGAACAGTTTACTAGCTGACATTCCCATGTGTGCTGCATATTTGGATATTTCACAAAGAGCGCTGCATGTTGCAAAGTCACAAGGGGGCGCCGTTGTGCGTTCTACAAGCTCATGCAACAGCGCTTCACACTGCTTCAAAGTGATTCTCAATCAATGAAAAGCGCAGATTTATGCCAAGCGATTACTAATGAACTTGAGTTGATGAATTATTACAATGTCTACTTTATGACCTTTATATAAAATGTTTTAGATGGTTGTAAGGATAGACATTTCAAAATAAGAGTCCCAGTGTATTTCAGGCTTGTTTATAATTAAAAGTTAAGTTTTTTTCTTTTGGGCATTATTGGTATTTTGGTTACACAATAAATTGTATTTAATTTGATTTCCATTTAATTCATAGTAAATTATTGTAGTCTCCCCCACAGGAAGAAAAGACTAAGAACATTATTTGCAAGAGAGACACTATATGACAACAAGGAGAACAGGAAAAGGAGATCCATCAAAAATTTCAATAAATAAAAATACTGTTAAAAATCACACATTATTTGTTTGTTACATGTAGTAGACCATTTTTGTGCTGTGGGTAATAGGAGGATTTTTCACCCAGCTACCACCTCAAGTATATTTCAAACCTGTGGGAAGCACTGTAAGCTATATATATGAAAAATACATCAGAAGCATTTGGCCAGTAAGTGTCTGATTAATATTGTCTATAACAATTTAGATTTTAAATGATTGATAAAAATATAATTCAACTTGTAACAATTGCATTAAATGAGATAGTCATTAAAAACTTAAATATGATGAATAGTTTTAAAAATAAGTTGCACTGAAATGCATGCATAAATTAGTTCTGGCTTAAAATGCATGAAAATTAACTGAAACTAATTTAAATGTTTGCGCATTTAAATTTTAACATTTTTTTTTTAATATTTAGAGTAATATTTAGTTATTTTACTGAAGAAATAATTGCATTATATGGACATCAGTCATTAGCAACTCAAATCCAACACAAATATAATGTTTATAATCGCTGAAAACACGTTACATTAAAAATGCAATTCACAAAAAATGCATATAAATAAAATGCACGTAAAAAAAATAAGTTGCATTGAAATGCATGCATGCATAAATTAGTTCTGACCTAAAACAGGCGGATTTCGATGTTTCAAACACTTTTGTTGAGTTGGTCGAGGCTTTTTGTTGAACAAAGATTCCTCCATTTTTCTTTCCCGCCTAATTCCCTCCATACCCACCCCCCCCCCTGCCTCGTCTCTCAATCCAAACACATTCTATCATCCATAAACACCAGATTAACTCAATGCACGCGTGAAACGGATCGCAGAGCGCCGTTTCTGCCCGAATCCCCGTTAAAACGGTTTAACTGCGCGAGCGCTCCGGTTACTGCACAACACGAGCGCGCGCGCGCGGACTCACTCAAACCATCAAAAACCTCATTAAACCGCGATCTCATCGTCAGATAATGTGACGCTACAGCATCGCGCGCGTTTAAATACGAAAACACGCGTTTAAACCCATTTAAAATGTAGTTTTTAAATCCAACAAACCTTTTCTTTATTCTCTGCAGACCAGCGCGCGCCTCTCCTCCGTACTGTGTGTCCCACGTGATCACTTGTGCTGCGTGCTCGTGACGCGCGGAACGCACGACTGCCTGGAGTCGGCGCCTGATTGGTTGAGCTGGTGGAGGAATCCGCAGATCTGATTGGCGGACTGAAGCCCTCAGTGCGGTTCGAATGTTTGTAAACTGAACTATTACAGTTATAATATAATTTAAAATTACAATACAAATGATATAAACTACATTTTTTAAAATCTCTTCGCGAACTCAGAAAAGTTTGGAAAAAAAAAAAAAAAATAGGATCAAGAAAATAAGATTGTGGCGTCATTTTTCTCCGCTCCACATGGAGGCGCAATAACACACACTTCTGGTCCACGTGACGCCAAGCGCACTCGCAGAAGAAGATCGGGCTGGTTGAGCGCGCGCGTCCCTCACACACAAAACTGGTTAATATTAGTATTTATTTGTGCTTATATTTGATCATATTTTAGTGTGTCAGTGACAGCGGAAGTGTGTGTTTGTGTAGACGGATGGAGGAGTTTCTAAAGCACTTTAAAAACCACAGCAGAGCGGTACATTTATTTATTTTTCTTTACACACAGTCTCTCAGTTGTTTATGTTTTTGTTTATGTTTTCTGTCCATATATTATGCTAAATTTCCGGAACATAAAAAAAATCATGTTTTTGTAAATCATAATTATGACATAAGTTGAAATTATGACATAAAAAGACATAATTATCACACAGAAAGTCATAATTCGGACTTTACAGTTTTTTTATTCATAATTTTGACTATAAATGTTATTATTTAGACTTTTTAGTGTCAGAATTACAGTTTACCACAGCATAATTTATTTCTTATGTGGCTGAAATGGGCTTCCATAACAATTACATGTATTTATTTATGTATGTATTTATTTATATTTGTTTATTTAACAATTATATTTATTTCTTTATATATATATATATATATATATATATATATATATATATATATATATATATATTCATTTAACAATTATATTTATTTATTTATATATTTAACAATTATATATATATATATATATATATATATATTTATTTATTTATTTTATTTACTTAACAATTACATTTATTTATATTTATTTAACAATTATATTTACTTTATATATTTATTTATATTATTTAACAATTACATTTATTTATATATTCATTTAACAATTATATTTACTTTATATATTTATACTTAACAGTTACATTTATTTATTTATATTTATTTAAAAAATTATTTATTTATATATTTATATTTATTTATATATTTAACAATTATATTTATTTTATATATTTATTTATAGTTTAACAATCATATTTATTTATACATTTATATTCATTGAACATTTATTTATTTATATTTAGTTAACAATTATATTTATTTATTTATTTATTTATTTATATATTTATTTTTATTTACTTAATAATTACATTTATTTATATTTATTTAACACATATTTACTTTATATTTATTTATATTTATTTAACAATTATTTATTTATATATTTAACAATTTATTTATTTATATATATTCAACAATTATATTTATTTTTATATATTTACTTGTAGTTGTTTAACAATTATATTTATTTATATATTTATTTAACATTTATTTATTTATTTATTTATTTATATTTAGTTAACAATTATATTTATATATATATATTTTATTTACTTAATTACATTTATTTATATTTATTTATCAATTTTATATTTTTATTTATATATTTATAGTTTTACAATTATATTTATATATTTATTTATATTTAGTTAACAATTTTATATTTATAGTTATGTAACAATTATATTTATATTTATTTAAAATTTATTTATGTTTAGTTAACAATTACATTTATTTATATATATATATTTTTTTTTATTTATTTACTTAATTACATTTATTTATATTTATTTTACACTTATATTTACTTTATATATTTATATTTATTTAACAATTTTATATTTGTATTTATATATTTATTTATAGTTATTTAACAATTATATTCATATATTTATATTTATTTAACAGTTACATTAATGTATTTATATACAGATAGTGTGTGTGTCTAGTCATGTGTATGATGATGTCATGTGTGTGTTGCAGGAGCAGCGCTGGCTGTCGGAGGTGTTCGAGGGAGTGAGACAGCAGCTCCACCCGCTCATCGACTCGTCTCTGGGTCTGTCTGTGGTGCGTCTGTCTCTGGCTGTGGTGTCGAAGGTCCAGAGAGCCGTCGGGTCAGACAGCTCAGATCTGCCCGTCAGCTACAGGTGAGTGTGACGTCCCTCTGTATAATGTGGCTCATTTAATGCAGTGTGCAAGTCAGGTTTTCTGTATGTCTCCAGATATATCCATGATAAACGTCTTTTTTCCTGTCAGGTTGGTGTCCGTGTCGGAGCTGACGCGAGAGCAGCGAACCGCCTGCTGCAGCAGCCTCAGCTGGAGCTCCGCCCACTACCGGGAACGAGCCAGGGGGGCGGAGCAAATGCTGCCCGATTACAAAGCACTCCCACGTGACAACCTGCTTCTGATTGGCTTCCTGTGTGACGGACGGGCCGCTGGGACGAGTGACGGGGTCTGGCGGGTGAGAGACGCCGGAGGGAGTGTATCGTGTACGGTGAGTGGACAGGAAGTGCTTCCACAAACACATGAGCTGTTTTCAATATTGATAATAATCATAAATATTAATCATAATCAGCATATTAGAATGATTTCTGAAGGATCATGTGACACTGAAGACTGGAGTAATGATGCTGAAAATTCAGCTTTGATCACAGGAATAAATTACACTTTACTATATATTCACATAGAAAACAGCTGTTTTACACTGGAATAATATTTCACTGTTTTACTGTATTTTTGATCAAATAAACGCAGCTCTGGTGAGAATAAGAGACTCTTTCAGAAACATAAAAAATCTCTGGATGTTTTTGTTTGTCGTCCAGATGCTGAAGTCGTCTTGTCTTTGGTTGGGGAGGCTGATGCTGTTTCCCACATGGAACTACATCCCCCAGAATGCACCTGCTGCGGGTTACCTAGAGCTGATCGACTCTCCAGTGTGCGTGACCCTGGAGGCCATGGCCTTTGACCCCGGAGGAACCCTGAGTGAGGTCATGAGTGTGACGCGGGCGGCTGAGCTCCTGAGGCAGAGGTGTGGGATAAAATGATCACAGAAATACTGGGATAAACATTTATAGTTCGGATATAAACACTGATGTCTACGGAAGCAATCGAAATAGAGTGAATCACCTTCTGAGAATAACTTGACTCTACAAATAAAGATTGAATCAATTACATCGTTACACCAGTAGGTGATGACGAGTGACTGTTAAAATATGTGATTGTCATTGAATCATATATTATTATTATTTTATAGCCATATTGATATATAATCACAAAACTTTAGCCAAATTGTGCAGCCCTACAATCATTCATTCAAGAGATTTGTTCAAAAACACTGATTCATCCAGTAATGAAACAAGTGAAGTCTTTATGAGTGAGTCATTGAATCATTCGTTCAAGAGATTCGTTCAAAAACACTGATTCATCCAGTAATGAAACAAGTGAAGTCTTTATGAGTGAGTCATTGAATCATTCGTTCAAGAGATTCGTTCAAAAACACTGAATCATCCAGTAATGAAACAAGTGAAGTCTTTATGAGTGAGTCATTGAATCATTCGTTCAAGAGATTTGTTCAAAAACACTGAATCATCCGGTAATGAAACAAGTGAAGTCTTTATGAGTGAGTCATTGAATCATTCGTTCAAGAGATTCGTTCAAAAACACTGAATCATCCAGTAATGAAACAAGTGAAGTCTTTATGAGTGAGTCATTGAATCATTCGTTCAAGAGATTTGTTCAAAAACACTGAATCATCCGGTAATGAAACAACTGAAGTCTTTATGAGTGAGTCATTGAATCATTCGTTCAAGAGATTTGTTCAAAAACACTGATTCATCCGGTAATGAAACAAGTGAAGCCTTTATGAGTGAGTCATTTAATCATTCGTTCAAGAGATTTGTTCAAAAACACTGATTCATCCGGTAATGAAACAAGTGAAGTCTTTATGAGTGAGTCATTGAATCATTCATTCAAGAGATTTGTTCAAAAACACTGATTCATCCGGTAATGAAACAAGTGAAGTCTTTATGAGTGAGTCATTGAATCATTCATTCAAGAGATTTGTTCAAAAACACTGATTCATCCGGTAATGAAACAAGTGAAGTCTTTATGAGTGAGTCATTGAATCATTTGTTCAAGAGATTTGTTCAAAAACACTGATTCATCCGGTAATGAAACAAGTGAAGTCTTTATGAGTGAGTCATTGAATCATTCATTCAAGAGATTTGTTCAAAAACACTGATTAATACAGTAATGAAACAAGTGAAGACTTTATGAGTGAGTCATTGAATCATTCATTCAAGAGATTTGTTCAAAAACACTGATTCATCCAGTAATGAAACAAGTGAAGACTTTATGAGTGAGTCATTGAATCATTCATTCAAGAGATTTGTTCAAAAACACTGATTCATCCAGTAATGAAACAAGTGAAGTCTTTATGAGCGAGTCATTGAATCATTCATTCAAGAGATTTGTTCAAAAACACTGATTCATCCAGTAATGAAACAAGTGAAGTCTTTATGAGCGAGTCATTGAATCATTCATTCAAGAGATTTGTTCAAAAACACTGATTCATCCAGTAATGAAACAAGTGAAGTCTTTATGAGCGAGTCATTGAATCATTCATTCAAGAGATTTGTTCAAAAACACTGATTCATCCAGTAATGAAACAAGTGAAGTCTTTATGAGCGAGTCATTGAATCATTCATTCAAGAGATTTGTTCAAAAACACTGATTAATCCAGTAATGAAACAAGTGAAGACTTTATGAGCGAGTCATTGAATCATTCATTCAAGAGATTTGTTCAAAAACACAGATTCATCCAGTAATGAAACAAGTGAAGACTTTATGAGTGAGTCATTGAATCATTCATTCAAGAGATTTGTTCAAAAACACTGATTCATCCAGTAATGAAACAAGTGAAGTCTTTATGAGCGAGTCATTGAATCATTCATTCAATAGATTTGTTCAAAAACACTGATTCATCCGGTAATGAAACAAGTGAAGTCTTTATGAGCGAGTCATTGAATCATTCATTCAAGAGATTTGTTCAAAAACACTGATTCATCCGGTAATGAAACAAGTGAAGACTTTATGAGTGAGTCATTGAATCATTCATTCCAGAGATTTGTTCAAAAACACTGATTCATCCAGTAATGAAACAAGTGAAGCCTTTATGAGTGAGTCATTGAATCATTCATTCAAGAGATTTGTTCAAAAACACTGATTCATCCAGTAATGAAACAAGTGAAGTCTTTATGAGTGAGTCATTGAATCATTCATTCAAGAGATTTGTTCAAAAACACTGATTCATCCAGTAATGAAACAAGTGAAGTCTTTATGAGTGAGTCATTGAATCATTCATTCAAGAGATTTGTTCAAAAACACTGAATCATCCAGTAATGAAACAAGTGAAGTCTTTACGAGTGAGTCATTGAATCATTCGTTCAATCACCTCTAGTAAATGACATGTTGTTCTGTTCAGAATCAAAGAAGAATCATGATCTCTGTTTTAAACATAAGAAATGTCGTGCCGCTCTAGCGCTCTGTGTGTGTGTGTGTGTGTCAGGTGTAAGGATCAGGTGTACGTGTGCGTCAGCGGGCAGGTGAGCGTCGTCTGTCCGCTGCTGCTGATCGGTGGGAAACGCTTCTTCTGCCTCATCCTCAGTGAAGGAGGATCTTCAGTGCCTGTGTTCATCACGGTCAGTGCTTCTGTCATCTTTAAGATGATGAAGGTTTAATAACACATAAATCATGTTTAAATCCAGCAGTGAATGTGACTTTCTGTCCAAGATGAATGTGAATCTACAGCCTGATGAATCTTCCATAATCCCTCTGGTGTTTGTTTGCCCACAGGAAGCCAAGCATCAGTACTGGAGGCAGTGTGTGTGTGTCGGCCAGAGCGTGTGGATCTCCTCTCTGCGTGTGTGTTCCCTGCAGGGGCTGGAGGGGCGCTGTGTGCTGTCCGACAGCTGTCAGTCCCGCCTCCATCCGCAGGAGAGCCTGGAAGAGCCGGAGACACACACAGACACCTCAGACGCACACACACACCTGCCGTCAGGCTCCGCCCCCGCAGTCAGAGTCAAACACTCCACGCTCATCAGCTTTAAGGTATGTTATATATATATATTTTTTAGTAATTTTATTATTAATATTATTATTATTTATAGCCATATTGATATATAATCACAAAACTTTAGCCAAATTGGCCTTTGACCTGTGCAATGACCCTGTCTCTGTAGTAACAGTGTGTCTGATTGACAGGGTACAATCACGAAGATTTTGAACACAGAGGCGGGGCTTTATGAGATTGACAAGCAGGTGGGGCTTTGTCTGGCCTATCAGCCGGCTCAGAAGTGGGGCGGCGGCTTGAGGCCAGGGGCGGAGATTCAGGTGAGTGTATTTGTCGTAGTGTGAAAGCAAACGTAGATATCAACTGGACAAAGAGATGTGATTTCATCAGAACTAACCATCCAAACATTTAAAAAACGTCTTTTTTCTGCAGCTTCATAACGTCCACTTTACGTACCACGCTTCCCCGTTCGCTCCGCGAGTCGTCTTGTGTGCGTGTCTGCGCTCCAGCTTGCAGATCAGCGCCTTCAGCCCCTTGAGTTCAAAGGTCGAGGTGTCGGGGTCACACAGTCCGTTGCAGTGCCTCCTGCTGGAGAAGAATCTGGGTGCGTCGCAGTATCTGTGGCTCTGCTACTGCCAGAGCGCTGTGACAGAGAGGTGACGATAATTATTTATTTTTTCATGTTTTTATCTGAAAAATAATCCACAATTGATATTTATCCTAGTTCATGCAGAGCCCTAGCTGAAATACTGTAGTGATGGTCACAGTCCTCGCTCCTGTCTGTGTGTCAGGTTGTGTCCGCGCTGGGTGAGAGCGGAGCGAGTGTGTGTGGTCGCCGGGCGGCTGTTGGACTTTGTGTGTGATGCTGAACAGAAGACACAGAAAAAGAGAAACATTTACAGAGAGATGATACAGGAACCGCACCAGTGCCCTGTTACCACGGTAACACACATACCCACATATACCCTGTTACTATGGTAACACCCACACATACTGTTACCATGGTAAGATACACACACACATATACCCTGTTACTGTGGTAACACCCACACATACTGTTACCATGGTAAGATACACACACACATATACCCTGTTACTGCGGTAACACCCACACATACCATTACCACAGTAACATACATACCCACATAAACCCTGTTACCACAGTAACACACCCACACATACCGTTACCACAGTAACATACATACCCACATAAACCCTGTTACCACAGTAACACATCCACACATACCATTACCACAGTAACACACCCACACATACCATTACCACAGTAACACACCCACACATACCATTACCACAGTAACATACATACCCACATAAACCCTGTTACCACAGTAACACATCCACACATACCATTACCACAGTAACACACCCACACATACCATTACCACAGTAACACACCCACACATACCATTACCACAGTAACACACCCACACATACCGTTACCACAGTAACATACATACCCACATAAACCCTGTTACCACAGTAACACATCCACACATACCATTACCACAGTAACACACCCACACATACCATTACCACAGTAACACACCCACACATACCATTACCACAGTAACACACCCACACATACCATTACCACAGTAACACATCCACACATACCATTACCACAGTAACACACC